>CM067509.1:11017199-11168462 GCA_034509495.1 Acestrorhynchus altus | reverse complement strand
ATATATATATTTTTTTTTTTTTTTTTTTTATTTTATTTATTTATTTTTTTGTACATTTAACAACTGTGGAATGCAGCTCGATATAAATCCACAATAAGAAGAAAGGACAACAACATATGAAATATAAAGGTGACAGTGACATAAAAGAGCTCCCATAGAGCTAGAGGAAGAAACCTTCGGAGGGAATAAATTCTCCCATCCTCTGGTCAAACTACATTACTACAACTACTAGGTTATTGATAAGAGGTCATCACACACCGGTCATTACAATAAGGGTAATAATAGCAGATAAGCTCCACTGGAAGCCGTGGCTGTTAGTCAGGGAACCAGCCTTGTAACTTGAAGGTAGCTGGTTTCATTCCCTGAACTGGCATTCCTTGACATTCCAGGACATGACTGAAGTGCCATTGAGCAATGTGCTCACTGCCTCGTAGTGTGTGAATTCACTGGCGTGTGTTTCACTGTGTGAATGGGTGAAAAGTGGAGGACAAATTCCCTTGGGTTCAAAACATAGTGCATCTATGTGTATGTTATATGTTATATTATGTAAGTTTCGACATAGTGCTGGCAGGTAGGTAGCCAGCCCAAGGCAGGTAGGTGGGAAGCTGGTCTGAAGAGGGTTGTGGGAGCGCCTAGGGTCAGCTTTCCATGAGTGTCAGCCTGGACATGTGGGCAGTCATTAACTTGGGATAACAAACAAGTCATGGAAAGATATTAAAAATACATAAATTAATCCAGTAGCCTTAAAAATCCACTGTTTCACAGGATGCTGTTCAGGGCTCCAAGTGTGTGTGTGTGTGTGTGTGTGTGTGTGTGTGTGTGTGTGTGTGTAAAAGACTGAATAGATTATTGGTCCTCTTGGATGCACACAGATGAAACCACAGGACACTTTTCTCTTACTGATGGTTAATGTGAGTGCAACAGACTGGTTCAACTAAAAAATATATAAGAATAAAGGAGATAATAAATTCCACTTCTGTCTATTTCATCAGTCATTACTGTCTATGTTCCTCACTATCTGCTCCCTAAATTTCTACGACATGATTTCAGACTAATAGAGGAAATTGGTTTCCACCAATGGAAATACACAGTGGGAGGGGTCAGAACAGACTCGACTCCGCCCACCGGGCTTGTGGTTCAGCAGGGAGAAGTGCTCTAGGGTGGATAAGGTGACTTCAACCCCCTGCAGTGAGTTAATAGTGTAGATAACAGTGAGCTGGTTTCCTCGAGTCCAGTGCTGTGTTTATAACCTCCAGCTCTGGACAAGTTCAGCGGGAACAGCGATTATCGTGAGAACTAGATCGTGAACAGGAGCTGGAAACAACCAGTGCGATGCCCTCGGAGAGTCGGTGGAGGTGTGCGCGGTGCTGGTTGGTCGCAGAAGCGTGTTTACACGCGGGTGGAACAGCGTAGTGGATAACACCACCGCCAAGAACCCAGAGAGCACCAAGATGAAGAAACCAGACGTGAAAGTGGTCATTCTGGGTGACATGAACGTCGGCAAAACATCTCTGCTCCACAGGTACACGGAGAGGAAGTTCAAGGACACCATCAGCACGGTCGGAGGGGCGTTCTTTCTCAAACAGTGGGGTCCCTACAACATCTCCATATGGGACACTGCAGGTAGGGTCCTCTCATGTCTCCTTACAATAAAGAGCTCAGTCATGACACAAGAGCTGCACCAGATTGCATCTTTTAATGTATATATCACCGAATTAACATTATTTGTACAAAAGTCATGTTTTTAACACTTTAAAAAAACTTAATAGAGCTTTTCACACACATCTCTGTTTCAGACATATGCTTCTTATGGAGCAAAAATCCACATCCAGATATATTTGAGCTGATCTGATGTTATATGAACTGACCCATTAACTTATATTTCGTGCAGATCTTTGTGGTCTTTATAGGCCTGGGCAATATGGACTAAAACAATCCTGTCTTATTTTAGTTCTGTGGCGATATATGATACGATATATGATGTGAAAAAGTTTGGCCTGTTAGTGGAGTTTAAATATACTGAAATTATATATACTTAAATTATACTGATATTCTACAAGATTGAAACCAAATGTTATTTTAAAACTTTAAAACTCAATAGAAACAATTTAGTCTCAGCTCATACCTTGCTCTGTTTGTACCTCGATATAGATATAAATATCGATATTTGGCCTAGCTCTAAATTATTATTACTTAGAGCAGGTGTATTTGCAGATAACCTCATCATTTGAAGCAATGAAGTGAAAAGCCATATTTTAATTGACTCGTCATATGTTGAGCAGTTTGGCCTAGCTGAACCAGCTTTTCAGGTTTCGTTCTTAAATTGGCAGCTCTTGTGTTCAAATATACATTGAAAGACAAGGTAAGTGAGTGATAGATTGAAGAATGAAGATAGATTGAAAATAGCTTGAAAATGCTCTGTAGCCTTTGAAATTTTTGTGATAGAAAAAGAAATCATCAGATTCTCGAAGTCATCTTCTTGAGATATAAAGCAAGCTTAACTCCTCATTTAAGTTAAGATCAGCACTGAAACAGCTCAGATCATGTGTAGGCTCCTGCATGAGAACTGCTGTAGGCCTAGCATGAGAACCGTAATCAGCCATGTGTGCTCTATTTTGGCAATCACGGAACAGACTTCCATTGCTGTAATGGAAACGGGTACACTTGAAGTCAGACGGTCATATGACACAGGCTACAAAATATCATTAGGAGCCCAGACTGTGCAGTGTAGGAACTCGGCATTGTTACAGTTGAGCAAGACATCTGAATCAACATGTTTACTTCTGATCATGAACCGAGTACAGTATCATGGAGTTCTTGGTTCCCTGTTATGAAGTATGCATAGGAGTCTCTTTCTCTGTTTCTCACGTTTAGTCTTCATATTCTGATGTTATTCATTTTGTATTCTGTTGTTTTGGAGAGACATTAGGAAAAGGTGTTTTGTGGGTTTTGGTCAGAGATGACCTTTTCTCCACTGAACTTGCCTCATTCTGCTGAATCACATAGTTTGCTTTTTTGCTGATGAAAGCACAGTCTTTTTTTCTTGGGCTGAAAGTCATGTGCTTATGAGGGAGCTAACAAATGGATGACGTTATATAGTGACTGTGAAAGTTACTCATGTTTTTCATTTCGTTAACTATGAGGGTACAGGTTAAGTAGGGTCAGTGTCAACGGATGTGGGTGGGCGTTATTATGTACCGTTTTGCAGAGTACATTTATAGTGTGTTAATGATTAGATTAACCCCATTAGTCAGCGTAGTGATCCCTTTTAACTCATCTAGTGCACTCATTTCACTTCTTCTTTTTCATTAATGCCACTGACCAAAAATATTCTTCAAATATATGGTATAGCCTGCATATAGAAACACTCACTCTTAATTGTTGCACTACTATGCTCGTAAGAAGGAAGCTCACTGAGCAGCCTTTGAGACGTGTGAAATATTTTTTGTAATAATACATTCAAGACATATTTGCTGAATGAGGAACAAAGCTCACTCTCATATCCTCAAACACACTGGGAGCTATTGTAGTGAGACTTGAAGGCTGAGAAACACTGCATATTTCTCAGCCAACTAAAGACACCAAACATTGGCTAATCCGCTACTTTGGATATGAAGTGTGGAAAAAAATGGAACCGTATCTTCAATCTTAATGCTTACCAAACCACTCCTCTAGTTCACATGCACAGCACAGTTTTGTGGTTTTCTGCTCTACTTTCCAAATATATCACATGATAATTGATAATTGACAACAGCATTTCTGATTTTCTGTACTGTTTCAGGTAGATAGATAGATTGATTGATAGATTGATTAAATTATATTTTTAATCCTAGAGGGAATGTATTATAGCAAAACCATAAACAAAAAAGCAGAAAGAGCACAGCACTTCTCTGTCCTCAGCTTTATTAAGAACAGAATACATGACATTAAAAACAATAAACTAAAAACTACAACTACTGAGCTACAGAACAAGTAATGTGCTGTTATGTGTATTACGTATGTGATATGTAATTGCATAAACATTATGGAGGTAACAGGAGTAACATTACAGTACAAATGAAGGCTCAGTAATCCTGATTGTTGTGTACAATTATAGGTGAAGTGCAAAAGCTAAGAACTGAAGATCTGAATATTGTCTGTGCAAAGAGGTATGAATAGAAGAGCAGTAATGTTAATGTCCTGACACAGCGTAGAGGCGTACAGTGTGATCACTGTTTGTACAAATGACCACCTGTACCTCTCTTTGCTGAAGTCTGTTGCTGAAAGTGCTCCACTGTCTGACGAGAGGGCGTGAGATGTGTTGCCCAAGATAGTGATCAGGTTTTTGAGAGTTCTCCTTTCCACCACCACCTCAAAGCTCTCCAGTGAGCTTCTTAGAACAGATCTACACTAACAGCCTTCTTGATCAGTTTGTTCTTTTTGGCATCTCCACTTTTGATGCAGCATCCCCAGTAGACTGGTGTAAAGAAGACAGCACCTGCAACAACAGACTGGTAGAACATTTTGCTTCACACATTGATGAACCTGAGGTTCCTCAGAAATTAGAGTCTGCTCATCCCTTTCTTTTACACAGCATCAATTTTGGCTCTCCAGTTCAATTGGCTGTCCAGCAGGACACCCAGATATTTGTAAATGTCAACCAGGTCAATTTTCTGACCCATGATGGTAACAGATGTGGTAGTGGTCTTCTTCCTTCTGAAGTCCACCACCATTTCATTGGTCTTGGACACATTAAGGACCAGGGGATTGCACACCACTCCACAAAGCTGCCCACTAGGTCTCTGTATTCACCTTCCTGTCCATCCCTGATGCACCTGACCACCACTGAGTTTTCTGAAAATTTTTGAAGGTGGAAGAGGTCTGACCTGTACTCGAAGTCCATGGTGTACAGGGTGAAGAGGAAGGGGGAGAGTACAATTCCCTGAGGTGCTCCAGTGCTATAGACCAGAAGGTCAGACTGACTGGTACCCATCTGCACAAACTGGGGTCTATGAGACTGGTAGTCCAAAACCCAGGCTATCATGGACATATCCACATGCATTTTATCCATCGTCTCCAATAAGTATACTAAATGCACTCAAGAAGTCAAAGAAAGAGATCCTCACTCTGGAGATCCTGGAGATCCTCTCAGTAGATTTCTGCATCATCCACACAAACCTGCTGTTCATAAGCAAACTAAACGGGGTCTAGAAAAGGACTGACGTAAGGTTTGAGATGTAGCAGTGCCAGTCTTTCAAGAACCTTCATGACATGATGTGAGGGCCACTGGGCTAAAGTCGTTGAGACTTCTTTGGAACAGGAACCAGACATGATGTTTTTCACAATGTAAGCAGTTGCTCTTTCTTCAGACTCAGATTAAAGAGACCCCGTGTGTACATGTAAAGGTTTTCCCTGGTCCAGTTGAATTCATTCCGATTCTAAATTCAGACCTGAGTGTTTACATACACACTGTATTCAACAATAAATTTGATAAAATGATAAATTTGTGTTAACATGCACACTACTGGTAATTCAATCCAAAATGCTGAACATGTACCCCCATCATGAACAAGTTGGACCAAGCTGGACTGGCCAACCTGCCCAGCTGGTTGATTAGCATCACCAAGTATACCTCAGTCAAAGGCAGTGTATATTACGCTTCTCAGAAGCTGACCATTTCATAGGTAAGCTGACCATCATAAGGTATGTTTTGTCTAGAGGATCAGCTTTTCAACCACCTTGACCATTAAAGCATCTTAACCAGCTTAAACCATCCAAAACCAGCCACCAGCTAAAGCTGGTCTTCAGCTGTTTTTCCAGCAGGATATCAACTAAAGTCAGTTACCCAGAACTGCATGCTGTTAAAGTTTTCCAGCTGCAAACCCAACATCCATGTCATTTTAATCTGTGTTAGTAAGGGGTCAATCCCACGAACTTGTCCATAGTTTTGTGAAACTAATGTAGATGGATCAGAACTGCTTTTCAATCCCATTTCTTTGTAATGAAGGCTCAGTAAGTGTGACTTTAGAAACATTCATCTCTTCTTAATTTGCTCTTCATTTGTTCAGAAACTCGTCTGAAAAGCTCATTGTGCGCTTTTTGTGCTGCCCAACAATTTTTAGGTTGGTTAAATTTCCCAAACAATTTGCAGACGCAAATGCACATGCACACAACATACTTTGATTGGGAATGTAATTGTATAAAGGTGTTTACATGGCTATTATTCTTCTATTTAACAGATTAGTTTAAGTATTACCCACCTTGTTCAATCGGATAGAAATTGTAATCAGAATGGACTCAATTGGACTACTGTATTCCGATTGAAGATTATACATGGACTGAGCAATTTGTTGGATAATTAACGCAGTGTAAGATGCATGTAAACTTAGCCACTGAAGAATGCCTTTCAGCTGAGTGGTCCCTTTCAGTATTCTTCGGCTGATTCCATCTGGTCCAGCCACCTAGCTTCTCCAGCTGTCTCTTCACCTGGTTAGATGTGACATCTAGAGGGGGATGAGGGTTTTCAATAATAGCTGTGGGGGGGAGTGGACACGTAACCCAGGTTATAAAACCCACACATTAATGATGATACAACAGTTAAATGTAATTCAGAATGTAGCTTTTGATTATATTTAATGGTGTGAGATTACATGAAAGGGCACATTATTACTATATATAATAAAAATGAAATCTAACTTGAGTAAACAAAGGGATAGTATGAAATGAATAAAGGCACCGACACAAAAAAAATAATGTTATTTATTTTATTACAATTCTTCGATTGGATGAAGGAGAATGCTGCAGTAACCAGCTAGCCAGTAGTGGCTGGTGAATGGGATAGTGGAGCATAGTTTGGGCTAATTTGGTTTTAATTTTGTTTTTTGTTTTTTTTTGGTACTGGCCAGCAGACAAGAGGGAAGGTCCTCCTGCAGCAAAATAAAGATATAAAGAAGAACACGTTAGAGTTACATGAAACACACTGTTTAGATGAATTGAGTGATTCATGAGAAAACTGCTATGTTGGAAAATGAGGAATTGCATTGGTCAGGTTTTTTGAGCCCTGGTGATAGTGTTGAAATGATCCTTTTGTTTGATGGCGAGTCACCCGGAACCCTCACCTACACTGATTCAGCTTCACAGCGGACAATGCTCAGACTGTTGACTGTAAAAAGAAAAGAGTTCTCTGTTGAGCTGCAAATCCTCATGTATTGATTGGAGGAGCACTTACTTACTCTTATCCTGAGTAACATGAAGACATTTATTTAATACACATATACACAGTAAACTGTGAATTTACAGTGAACTGTAAATTAAACTTTGAACTGATATCACCATATCAGTTATTCTTTTATATGCATGGTTTTTTTTTAAGTTTTAATTCACTCACATGTTTGCAATATAATGGAGCCACATCCCAGCAGAGCCAACTCATAACTACTTACTCCTGCTGGGAGTATTGGCTAATTAGATACTTACCTGTGTACATTGCTATGGTACTGTACTAGATATAATTGATATATGTATATATATATATATATATATATATATATATATATATATATAGATATGTTACATACAGCTGTTGGAGGCGGGTGAAGACCTGCTGAACCTGTTAAAAGAACACATTCAAATTCACATTCACGTTCAAACTGTCCCCCACAGTTTGTGGTTTAGCACTTATGCCAGTTACTTGGTGCTTTGATTGGTCTATAGCCACACACAGGGTGAATTGCTTGCTAAAAATCTTTAGACTTGTGCCACAATAGACGTTCTGCCACTTTGACTTTTGATTTTCCCTCCATGGACTACAGTCCCTGACAGAAGTTCTGTCACTTATCCATGTTGTGGAAATAAAAGCTCATAACCTGACTTTAAATTCATCCATTGGTTTTAGAAATGACTCATATGAAAGCTGAAACCCTCTCAAATGAGGTTTAATTTACGAAAATAAATTTGCTTCTCTGCAGAAATATTGATCATTTAATGAACACAGAAAGGTCAGATTTTTTTGCAAGAAAAAAGTTTTGTCGCCTTGTCATATAATGCACCCAATCCTAGTTTACAGCCTCACCTGTGCTCACTAGAGTCATTTCTAAAACCAATGGATGAATTTAAAGACAGGTTATGAGCTTTTTTTTCCCACAACATGGATAAGTGACAGAACTTCTGTCAGGGACCGTACTGTCAGTAGTTACACTCCACAGTTTGCCAGAAGCTGTCCAACAATTATTCATGTTTTGGAGATACTGTGAACCAGTCATCTTGTCATAAGTTTGGCTCTTGTCACAGTCTTTACATGACCATTTCTCCTGCATTCAACAAGTTGATTATGAGATAGGGATAACATACATCCTAGAGCAGGGGTATTAAATTAAAATATATTAAGGTTAAGAGAAAAGTTCCTCAAGTCAATGTCAGGCACATCATAATGTCTAACTTGCATTATGATTCAGTGCCATATCATATACATTGATGAGTCCTAGTAGTTCTGTCAACTGGTTACGTAGTCAACAAATGAACATCAAATTAAATTACAAGTACAATTCAATATATTTCACCAATAGTCACTGTTAGTTTTAAAAAATACATTGAATAAATGTTTCCTCATTTCAATAAAATAATGCTTCTGAAAAAATATGCATAGTAGAATAAGCACTTAATAAATTGTCTCAGTGGTGCTTGACTAGAGATTGACTAATTTGTACGGTCTCAGAATTTGAGCCAGTAAGGTTCAGAACTGCACATGGGAAGGATAAACACCACAGGCCTGTCCATTCTTGATTAAAATCTCAGATGTCTGTAAGATTCCTGGCCCAATAAACCTGTAGCATAAAGACTAGAAACATTATGCCAGTTAAAATAAACACGCAGTAAAATTGAAATTCTCTCAGTAGTTTATCTTTTATTGGTCTAGGTATAGCATCCGGGTCTGGACCGGGACCACAATCTAGATCTTATCCTAGACCTCTATGCTAGACCTTCATACATGACCTTTACAGGATACTTACCAGTTTTCTTATGGTAGTTTTTTTATTTTCTGCACTGTAATATTAAACGGAGAGAACATTTTGAAGCACAAAACTTTAATCTGCAGTTTATTTAAAGACAAAGTTATCCAATGTGCAAATCATGAGAGTGAGAAATGAATTACCCCCTTAGTAGCTCAACAAATGAGCCAAAAAAGTTGCCACAGTTTTTAAAATGCTCATTTGGTCATGAACAAATGAAAGCCCAGGTGAGCTGGAATTCATCCTGGAAATGGTTGCAAAAGGTTCTATAGGTTCTATAGCAGATGTTTTTAAACCCTTGTAACACACTTATGGGTCACTGGTTGGGACTGAGTTAATGGAGAAGAAGCCACATCAGTGTATTTATATAGCAGAGCCAATTGAAGATCAGATTAGATCAGAGGGTGGATCATGTCATGCTTGGATTACACTGGAACTTTGATCCAAAAAGCCTAACTGTCCTTTGTGTGCACAAGAGTCACATGAATGATACTAAAAGGCATGCATAGTCACACCTCTCAAAGCTTCAAAACTAATTTTCTGCTGCTTGAATGCCAGCAGTGCTCTTAACTCTATGTTGCATCTGGAGGAAAACTTTGTGCTGCTGATATATTTAATTTAGGAAGTCAACATACAGTAGACTAAAGGAACAATAAAAATATCACACTATTTTATAAGGATCAATAATTAATTAGCCAAAAGAAACACAAATGTTCTTATGTGTTCAAAAGACACAAAATCTCTCAAATCTCACCCTTTTCAGATAATGCTTTATTGACGTCAGTCTGTTTGTGTTATTTATATATTGCTTAAGTAATTGTACTTAAAGTAGTTACTACTACAATCCAATTACTTAAGTAATTGATTACATTTACGGCATTTAGCTGACGCTCTTATCCAGAGCAACTTACAAAATTATTCACATTACAGAGGTGGGCCAGAGTGGTCTTAATAATCTTGCCCAAGGACTCATATTGCTGTAGCACCACATAGTTGCCCAGACTGCGAATCGAACCCCACACTCCCACATGGGTGGTATTATCTGTTTTGCCACACCAACCACATAAAGTACCATCCTTAAACAAAAAGATCCAATCAGCTGGCTATATATCCCGCAAGTTGAGGAGTGTCAACGATACTGTGGTGCTGCACAAAAGCAGTAGCCAGAACCTGCTAAACAAAATTCCTGTTTTTTGTGCTTTATAAAGCCAAATGCTACATGCTATTCATGAAGTGAATTTATGCTTTTCAAAATGTAATGAGATATGTGATATGTCCATATGCTTGTTTACACCCTACCTTAAGTTGCACCCATTGCTGACACACTTGTGCAAATACACACACACACACACACACACACACACACACACACACACACACACACACACACACACAGCTTATCTGGTCTGTGTACAAAAGTGCTGCCAATAGAATTAGACTCCGGAAAAGATAAACGTGAACCTATTGGCACCATGACTAAGCCTGTTGTAGGCTATAGGGGCATAAAGCCCCCAGCATTGAGGTGTGGAGCATATATATTTTGCAATGAGATGGGGAGTTGGGGATGAGGTGGGGTGATGACCATCCAACACCCTGACCTCAGTAATGCTAGACACTGAAAGCAATCAAATCCTCACAGCAAGAGACAGTTACTCCAACAAAAGCATTATAAACTCCCTTCCACACTCCCAATTTCAGAAAAAAAAAACAATTAATGAGCAAGTGTGCCAATTTTATTCATATAGTGTTGTTCCATTTTATCTGAACCTTCCCTACTGTGTATTTGTTACTTTTATGTTGAATGTATGTATTTGAGCACCCAGTAAACAACCTACATTGCAGATAATTGATCAAGGTTTTCTTATCTATTATTACTGACAAAAGCAACATTATGTTGGTTAACACCAATCCCAGTATACCCATACAGACGATATTAACCAGCACAAGTTCTCACATGTTTCATTTTACTCAAGGAGGACATTAGTGTTATCTAATGGTCATTAATGAAACATGAAACTGCAGCGCTGACTGGTGGTCATATTTGGCCCTGGAGAACCCAAGCCCTACACATGGGGGTTTCATGCTGGTTCATCTAATCAGGTAATTAATAAAACCTTCTAACTTGAAGTAGGTTTTTTTTTAGAGAAGATGAAAACATCAAAAAGTAAGCAGGATAGGGGCTTTCCTATCACTACAGAACTGAAACAGGGAAACACTGCTAACATTATACTAATATTACAGTCAGTGATCTTCTACCTCCATTTACTGTGCAGGTCGGGAGCAGTTCCATGGTCTTGGATCTATGTACTGTCGTGGAGCAGCTGCAGTCATCCTCGTCTATGACGTCACCAACTGGCAAAGCTATGTGGAACTGGAGAACCGCTTCCTTTCCTTAACTGACACTGCCAACACCAACTGCATCTTTGCTATAGTAGGCAATAAATCTGACCTGACTGACTTGCAGGCCCATGCTCCTGATACGCAGTCTGAACAGGGGGGTCAGTCAGAGACAGAAGCTACACCTGTATGCCTGCCTTCTCCTGCCTCATCCCTGCAGCACAAACAGGTGAACAGAGAGGATGCCATGGCTCTGTATGGACGCGTTCTGCGCTACAAAGGCTTGGAAGAGAAGGCTTGTCTGCCTGCTGACAGAACGTGCTTTGAGACTAGTGCTAAAACAGGGTACAATGTGGATGTGTTATTTGAGACAGTGTTTGACATGGTGTTGCCCTCAATTCTGAAGAAGAGAAGTGAGGGTGAGAGCTCCACTGTGGACCTAGAAACACCAAGGACAGACAAGAAGAGTAAAGCTGGCTGCTGTAGCTAGGAGGGTCAATGAAGGGTGAATAAAGTGCCTGAACATCTGAAGTAGTAGAGCATCTCAGTTGAATACATCATGAAAAACTTTGTTTTGTTCATAATGTAATTCAAAATCTTCAAAGTTAAATATTTTGTGGTTGCTTATAATGTTTGATGAGGTTTACTGATTTTTGGTAGCTCTAATTAACTCACCTACTCACTAGGCCTGTCCCCTATCACCTGCTCAGGACTCTAGGATTGGGAGGACAAGCACATGCCTCCTCTGACACATGTGAAGTGAGCTAGCACCCATTTCAAACTACTCTTAGTGCAAAATTTCTGGGGAGACACTGCACTAGGATGGAAGTTCTGCATCTCCCACTCTGATACATCAGCTAACAGATGCATTTGTTGGCCTGCTATTTTAGGGTTTGAACTATTTCAGCTTGGAATATATCACTTTACATGTATATATGTATGTATATATGTATGTATATATGTATGTATATGTATATATGTATATATGTGTATATGTGTATATATATATATATAGTATATGTGTGTGTATATATATATATATATATATATATATATATATATATGACAGTTCAACTTTTTGAATGCAATTATGAACACAATTGAACTTTTTCATGATTTTTTTTGAGATGCAGCAGTAATTTTACAAAAAATAAACAAATTAATGAATGAATGAATTAATAAATAAATAAATAATATGGAAGATTGTTTGGATGTCTTAGAATACTGTGTTAATACTATTGAGAAATTATTGAAAATGAGGGAATATTCTGTTGTAAATATGATAAATTAATTTTTTATGACTACTCTTGTGTACTGTTGTTTAACATGAAATTTACTCAGGTTCCATAAAATATTTTTGGGATGTAAAATGAATTAGATAGCATTTCAAAAGTTGTTTTGGAAATCGCTCTAAGACCTCTCTCTCCTTTGTCTAGAAATGTGAAGAATGATGTTTCAAAGTTAAATTAACGGTACAATATTGTTTGCATAGATGTTCATTGATGTTCAGTGTAATGTGTAAATTTCAGATTATTTTTTTATGCATTGAGTCATTGGTTGGGTCCATACAGCTTCCAGTGGCATCTAATGATTTTTGCTAATCTATAAACAGATGAAGATTTTGAGATGTTAAAAATCTGTTTGGTGCATATTTGTCTTGCTTACTGTTTAAAGAATCCTTTCCACATTGGGCAGTTGTAGAGCATGTTTATATACCAAAATGCCACAGTCCAGAATTGATTATCCTCGAGTACCATTAATTGTGCTTTAGCTAATTATATTAACAAGGGATAAACCAACTACAAAACTGTAGGCTGATATTAATATCTGACATTTTTTGTACCACACATCTGCTGATGTTTACACACAAATATTTATTAAAGGTAGAATTTGGGACCAGAGTTACCTGCACTGTGTAGATGTGATATTTATATGTAGATGGGTAAAGATGCAGGGCAATGTTATGAAAATGCTGTAGGCCAGTGTGCCCTCAATATTCTATATATATTAATATTCTAGTCTTCAATTAATTTGCTATCACTGAAAAAAAGATTTATTGGGAGCATTTCAATTGGTCCATTCATCATAAAATTTGATACAATATACAGAACAAATTAAGATTAAGTTTGATTATATTTTATAAAGTGAATATCTGTCAGTAATTTTATAATTGATAGTGGTGATAGCATGCATCCCTGCAAATAACTGTCTTTTTTTAGTGTCATGCAAACAAATGACAAATTACCAAACAGAAGCATTTATTTGGCGGTTACTCATTTATGCTAACATTCACAATCAAAAAGAACATGGTTCAGTTTTTTTTTTTTCCACTTAATTATTTGAACTGGGTAATGGAACAGTGACTGGTATGTTTGTGTATGTGAAAAGATGGTGGTTCATTTTATTGGAACCACTTCTGATTCAGTGTTTTTTGGATGTATTCATGGATCTTAGATCAAGGGTAAAATAGGCACATAAAATTCTAAGGCATGTGGCAAGCATAGCTGTGCAAAGTACAATGAGGTCAACCCCACTGTTTATTTTGGTCTATTAATCATTCAAAGGGTTCACTTTCTTCCTTTGCTGTCTGAGGAAGAATGCCTGGAGTAAACCAGCCAGTGGTGAATGTCTTTGGTTATGGAACAAGAAAACCAAATCTGTGGACAGTGAGTGCACTAAGAATACAGGCACTCGGTCTGTCAGTGTCAGTTCTAAGTTCAGAAATAAATTCAGTGCAATCTGTGTAATTTAGAGAATACACAAACAAATGAATCTGTGACCCATATTCTGTTTAGTAAGACAAGTCTAAAACAAAGCTTTGTAGAAGTTTTCTGAACTGCTCTCAAACTTCAAATGGTGTGGACTGCAAATGAACTGCTTTGATCACTACCAAGTTGCATATGTATATGCAGAGTGCTCAGCAGCAGCTGAGTAAGCATAGCGTAATTTGTGGACCATCATAATGTGTTTTAGTACAGGCAATTCAGTACATTTCTATGTAAAACATACAAAATTTACAGTTTAAGAACAGTGTTAGTGAGTTTGGAGATATATATGTATATATATATATATATATATATATAAAATGTTGAGCTCAATCACAAGCATGGCTAAATTAATTTACTAGTGGATGATGGTCATTGTAGCTGTCCTAGCCAGTGCAGATAAACATGTGAACATTGCATGAATCATACTGAGACATTCCAAACACGTTGCTTTGTGTGGCAGCAGCACACAAAGTGACACAAATACATATAACGTAGGACAGTGCATTAACATGGGCGTCTTTGGTTCTGCTGTATGTTTTTGGTAATGTCAATTACACAGAATTGAGTCGATAATAAGTGAGGTAATAAGTTAGGAAGAAAAAGCACCATTTCAAATGTAACATAAGTAAATAGAAACAAAAATGATATCTATGTTTTTGATGCTTTTTTGACTTTGACTCTACGCTCAACACATTCCTGCATCTTCAGTCCAAAGGCACATAGTGGCAAAGAGGGTTCTAAGACAGTGTGACCTCGACGGCTATAAAAACAAACCTCTTCATATTTCAAGTTTTGATTGTCCTGTCTTACCATGTTTTTATCTCTGTATCATAGAGCTTCAATAGTGTCATCTGTATTGCAAACTAACACTGTCTCAGGGGTCACGCCCTCATCTCAAAGTTCAGGGGAACAGTCCTCAAGCAGACTTCACAGGTTCTTCATGCACACTTGGCAACGGCTGATGCGTGAGAGGTGCTGCCCAGCTTTTAGAGTTTCTGACTCAGGAGTAGTCTGGAAGGGTTGCTCAATGGAGGTCAGCCAGAAGCTGTTCTTGTTAGCAAAGTAGTGACAGGTGCCTTTGGCCCCGTTACACTCGATGAAAGGAGTTGTACGGAAATCCTCCAGACACGAGCCTGGGGACACCAGAGACTGACCACCTCCCTCATCTCCAGCGGCAGTGTGCTGCATATTAGAGACAACATTTGAGCTCAGTTAGTTGTACTGGATATACATGCACACATTCAAACATTCAAACAGTACTGTGTGGTCAGTTTGGTAGATGACGCTGTTAAATAGGGGTGTGACAATTTGAACTTGTAACAATGCATCTTCAAAGCATCTCTCATTTACCATTTTATGGAAACCTCTGTCAAAATGAAGCATCAGGGTGCAATGGGGTGAGCGGAGTGGAGCGGAGTAAGTGGCTTATGCTATTGACACCAAAGACTGGGGTTTTAATGAATCAACTGTAAATAGTAGGAATTTACTTTGTTAGCAGGTGGAGCAACAGCTGCTAAAAAAGTTCTAGAGAATGTTTAGAAATCTGAGCTAAACTAATCTGGACTAGGTTTCCCCAAAATCATTTCAGGACCTCTTACCAATATATGATCTTAAACACCAAGATGCATTTTTTATAATAGAGAACACTGAAAAAAATACATTGACACCAGCATCTGAAAGCATTAACACTTACTTATCTTTGTATTTTAACTTTGTGCATTGTTACATCCCTACTGATAACAAGCTATAATTATGAATCATAAGACAATGACAACATAAAACAAAGAGAAACGATTGGAGGCTCACCATGAGGAAAGAGTAGCCAATCCACAGGCTTCTCCACCCTAAAGGGCACTGTGGAATAGTTATATCCTGACTGTGCACAGCTATAGCCACAGATGGAGCTTCGCACACTGAACAGCGACTGATGTATGGTTTGATTTCTGCTTCCTCCACAGGCATCATAGGAATGGGGGCCGTTGTGGAGAGCCAATAGGATTTGTCATTACGGCTAGCATAGTAGCATATGTCACCAGGATTACAGTACAGGAATGGCATGGTGTTGAAACGAGGGAGACAAGAGCCTGCCAGACCTGGTTAAAATGACAGACGACATCATTAAACACCCACATTTTATTTTGCAGTGATTACTAATGATTAGTTGATTCATAAGGTGCATAAATGGACAATCAAGTTGTCAAGGTTGTTAGCAACCAATTAGCGGTATTTACTGCTAATCCTTTGTTATTCTGTTGAAGCCCACTTTACTCACCCAGGTCCTGATTATGAGCTTTCTCTTGCCCTTCAAAGTAAAGCAGACTGTAGCCATCCCACAACTTGGACATTCCCACAGGACACATGGGTGTTTGATCAGATTGACTGTGTTTCACCAGCAGGTATCCAACGCTGATGCTTCGCCCTGGCATACCAGGACGACCCGGAATACCAGCATGCCCATGAGCCCCTGAAAAAGGACAAAGTCTTAATTTCCCTTTGTGTATACATTAAAGTCCAGTCACTTTGGCCAGTAGATTTAAAACTAATGGTTAATGCCATTTGGCAAGCACAGTGGTATCTTTCCCTGATTTTGATATAAAAGCCAACTGTTCTACTGCTGTACAGGGAAATGGATGGCATACACTTAAACTGCCATTCAAAGCAAAAACCATTTGACTCATTTAGCTTAGCAATTCTAAATGTCACAAAATATCTAGTCGACTTATCCATGATCTACTGGTACAGCCCATATTTTAGTAATCTTAATCTTCCCATTTGTACTAAAACACACCCCATCCACTCACCTTCTAGACCTTGGAGGCCCGAGTGGCCCACTGGTCCTTTATCTCCACGGAAACCTGGGTTTCCTGGTATTCCAGGCAACCCAGGCATCCCCTTCTGTCCCTGTGGTCCAAGTGACCCTAAGACAAAATGTTTACTTGTCATTAATGTGACAAATCATGTTTATGTAGTAAATATACACATTGTAGTGCTAAAAAACATGATCTAAACAGATATGGTAGCCATTGATTTGTTTCACCTTGATCTCCAGGGGGTCCATGTGGACCTGACTCCCCTCTCACTCCGCCTGGTCCACGAATACCATACGGACCAGATGGCCCTCTCTCCCCTGGCACCTTCACAGGCACTGGTGGCTGTCCCTTAGCACCAGGGGAACCAGGATAGCCTGAAGGACATGACGCATGGACAATAAACCATCTATAACATACAGAAATCCTTGGGAATCTGAAATATTCTGACAGATCAACTTCAAATATATAAACAATACAGAACAGTAAGTGAGGCACACAGTGAGTAATACACAGGCGTGTGAGAAGGGATGATACAGCTAAGTACCTGGTGGTCCACTGTCTCCCTTTGGACCAGAAGGGCCTCTATCACCCTGAAATCCAGGCTTTCCAGGGAATCCCATCATTCCTTGCTCTCCTTTTGCACCTGTAGATCAGGTTTATTGTAAAATAAAAACAAAAAAAAGTTTCTCACAAGCATTGAATACTCACATGGTATTTTAGGGACGTGTTTCCAGGATAATTCTAGTAAAACAACATTCGAGTTTAAACTTACTGAAAACACTAAAATGCTTTACTGTTTTAGTTGGTTAATCAGCATGACCTGCTTGACCGGGCTAGTTAACAAGTATGACCAACCTGATTGGCCAGTATGAACTGATTGATCACACTTATCCACCAGCATTACAGAATTCGTGACCAGATTTGTAAAGTTGGACAACTTTTCTTTGGACAGCAACATCATATATTATTTTATTTCCATACCTTTCCTTCCTGATACTCCAGGATGTCCAGATAGTCCTTTTTCTCCTTCATCTCCCTGCAGCCCTTTAGGCCCTGTGAACCCAGCTTCCCCATGTACACCTTTGTCTCCTTTAGGGCCCAAAGGAGATGGAAAACCTGGAAGGCCAGTGGGTCCAGGAAAACCTGAAGAAGAAAAAAAAAAAAGGAAAAAAAAAGAGGATAACAAAAATGACATCACTATGATATTTCTGCCATGATTTTAATTTTCAGATCATGACTCTCTGGTGAGGTTAAAAGTTTTATTTTGTGGGTAATAAAGCTAAATATCTTATTTCTGTCAACACCACACAGTACAAAAAATGGTATATTGCTTTACCTGGGAAACCTTTCTGGCCACGTGGTCCTGCATCCCCTGGTAAACCTTGTCTGCCAGGAATTCCAGGTGGGCCAGGAGGTCCTTGAGGACCTGACTGACCTGGTTGACCCTGATCACCTAGGAAAATGAGTATACAATGTCATAATTTTCATGTTCCAATTTTCAAGTGTTAAAATCTACTTTTTTTTGAAGTCTCTCTTTAATACCACAACCACAAGTAAAAACCTAACACAATTTAGTGTAAGCAAAGCTTTAAAGCTACCATTTAATTTTAGAAATACATGGTAATACAGCAGCAATGAATCACTTACCCAAATCTCCTGATAAACCCTTGAGGCCATAAGATCCTGGGACACCAACATCTGTGCTAGGAATACCTATGTCTCCTTTTTCTCCTTTTGCTCCAGGATCACCTGGCAATCCCCGGACATCAGAGCCTTCCAGGAACAGTTAAAAAATAAATTTTTATATACACAAAGATTACTAGTCATTTGAAAATACTTTAAACTCTCTAAATGTTGTTTTTAAATGACTGACAGGGACTGAGGAATACCTGGAATGCCTTGAAGACCTTTTTGACCTTTTAGGCCATCTAACCCAAATATTCCTTTAAGTCCAGGGAAACCTGAAAATGTGAAGAGAGTATATCCATAACCATTGAATGTTATCATTTAACAACATTTAAGAACATAATTACAGTAAATCTAAATACGGTTAGTCAGACGTGGACACTCTAACACATTTATTAAACCCAGAAAAGAAGCTTATATGTGATCATGTTCAAAATCTACAGATTAAGACTTCCTCAAAGGTTTTTGTGATGGTTTTTCATAACTGAGGGGCATAAAACTATATGTTGTAGTTCTTTGTCTCACAAATCAAAAAGCTCTGCCAGCATCTTAGAAGCATGTCAAAAATGTATATGGGGTTTTGATCATTTACTGATGAACCTACATGTAAGAAGATCTTAAATTGGAGTGATATTTTAGATCTTGCTATCAAGTCTCAACTCCAGACAAAAGGGAGATTGAAAAGGAAGGGACATTTCTGAATGAGGATAAAATTGAGCTTAATATCTCAACCCAATAACACAATCTAAGCTTTGTTTAGATCTAATACTAAAATAGTTTCTTAAGCATAATTATGTCCTTAATAAAGACTATTTCTGTATTGTGATCAAATACCAGCCTGTAACAAATTAGAAATATTGAATTGAAATATTTCTCTGGTGTTGATAGAACTTCTCATTACCTCCAGTATTGATAAGCAAAGGAACCAATTTTGGGCTGTTGTTAGTCTAATGCTAAATTCTGAAAATAAAAGATGTAAGCAACAGCAATGCTGTTCATATGCGGAAATAAAAGAACTTCATTCACCTTTAATACAAATAGCTAAAGTCAAGTACAAATGAAAGGGTTACTCCCATAGTCCTATACACTTTTCCAGTAAATTCATTTACTTTAGCTTAGACATACCTCTTTGTCCAGCGTGCCCTGGTTTACCAACGTTTCCGGTCTCTCCAGGGAATCCTGACCTACCCTTAGTACCCTGGTTTCCTGGAAAACCCTGCAGTCCTTCACCACCTGTCAAAAGAATGCAGGTGATCCAGCTGTACGCTCTTTGAATTTGGTGAATGAAGTTAAATCAGACTAAAACATTAAACAATATTCATGGTTTTATTCACCTAGAGTGTTTCATGTCAAGTGGGTTCTCCTACCTGGCTTTCCTTGCTCTCCAGGTTCACCTTGATACCCTTTCATTCCAGGGATACCATCAAAACCAGAACCTCCTCTTTCTCCAGGTTCACCTGGGAAACCCTTATGGCCTGTTAAAAGACAAGTGAATATCAATTCTTCATTATAAATTCACCACTATATTTGAACGTTTTTGTGCTCTCAGTGCACAGCTTGAAAGGAATACCCCACCTGTAGGTCCAGGCCCCCCAGATTCCCCTCTTATTCCTGGGACTCCTGGGAGGTCTATGACATCGCCTAGTTCACCTGAAACAAAATAGCCAGTTAGCAGATATCAGCTGAGGCCACTGCTTTGTTTTAACTGTTAACTCTTCAGAATAATGGCGGCCTAAATCTGCTTTGATTGCTTGATTTCCTGCTTGAAGCCTGACTGGATCACACAAGTCTAATTAACTGAATACTGTGATTGAAAAATGTAGAACTAATTAACTGCTTCTCCATGTTTATGTTTGGAACTGACCACATGACCAAGTAAACCAGTTCCCAACTTAAAGCAACACAGGACATTACTTCATAAATGGCATATGTAAGATTTCAATGTTACCTTTGATGCCTTTGGTTCCAAAATCACCTGTTGCTCCATAGGCACCGGGTGAACCTTTCTCTCCCTGGATTATTGAAAATAAAAAAGCCATAAAAGTAACATTTCATCAATGCAAATTTATAAAGACATCATAGAGCAGTGTTCATATAGTTCACCTATGAGTGTGAACAATCATCATTGAACCCATGTATGAGTGTAATTACAGGCTGATGTAATGCTGTAGTGTAATGTGTGGAAAACGGTGGTGTAAGACAATTCTGGTCTGTAAATCTAGGCTTCAAAACATTGTTATCCTGCTTCTGAGACAAACAGCTTTTAAGAGCTATTATGACCTATGCTATCAGACATGGCTTCTCAATCTAATACTACGTGTGCTGAAAGTGAGGTCATTTGGGGATTTTTCTTCACATCCTCACGTGGTTGGACAAGTAGGAATCTTGTCCTTTCTTAAGACCATGCCTTCAGCTTATGATGATTTGTGAAGAGAGGACTTTTTGTGCTGGAGTTCAAGTGGCTTCTGCTTTGTGGTAAGAAGCGAGTCCCCCCCCTTTAATAATTGGATCCACAGATGAGAGATGACATTGTTAAAAGGGAGGAGATAGGGTGGTGGATAGTTGGGAAAGGCTTTGTTGTAGACATGTGAATGTCAAGGTACAGATGGAATTTATGGGACATTGGATTGGATGGATCCAAAAGTTACTAAATAACTAAATAACACCACCAGACTAAATCTGAAAGGATTCTATTTGTCAAGAGAGAAACAAGCACTAAAGAAGAGCCGAAAAACTGTACTGTTCTCTTGCTCTCTTGCTTTAATTTGTTCTTTCGCTCTCACTCTATTGAAGATGAAATACATTAGGTAGTGTTGTGTAATGCTGCCTGTAATACTGTAATGCAGTATGTTTTGAAAAGCCAAATCATATTATTTGCTTATTTGTAGCAAAATAGCTCCCATACTGTGAATAATGTGCCTTAAAAAAGCTCAACAGTGCTTAAACAAAGATTAAGAACATAAGTACTTTTTACAACATAATAAATATATGTTATAGATTTTGCCTTAAAATACAATTTAGTGTGAGATCCTAGCCAAAAAATGTCAAGACTTACCCTTGCTCCATCCATGCCAGGAAAACCATCAATTCCTGGGGGTCCTGAAGTTCCTGGCATCCCCTTTTGCCCTGGTAGACCCTGAGCTCCAACTGATCCTTCTAGGCCCTTTACAGTGCTGGGTTCTCCTGGTAGCCCATGGTGTCCCTCGCTTCCCGGAACTCCTGGGTAGCCTTTGGAACCTGGAGACCAGAGCAAGGAAAGAATAAATGCTCAATCATTCAAATTGAAATGTCTTAGAACAGCCTTTTCACTTGCAGGAAAATGGTGCCCATGGACTTGAGATACTTGAAATTGTCATCAGTGCCATGGATTCTAAGTTACAATAAGGAATTTGGATGAGGCCTTAACTAATTTGAAATATTTCAGTGTATTAGTGTATAAACTCAAACAATTGACTGGATTTTAGGATTTGCAGTGCCTTGATAAAAGATACCCCTTGAACTTATTTCACATTTTTTTGTGTTACAATATCAAACCTGAATGCATTTTATTGGGACTTTCTGTGATACACAACACAAAGTAGCAAGTATTCATGAAGTAAAAAGAAAATGATAATTTGAAAAGTATGGCATTTGTATTCAGCCCCCGTACTCCGATACCCCTAAATTAATGCCAGTGTGACCAATCACCTTCAGAAATCACCTAATTAATAAACAGAGTCCAGCTGTGTCTAATTAATTATCAGTGTAACTACAGCTGTTCTGTGAAGGCCTTCTGTGAGGTTTGTTAGAGAACATTAGTGAGGTATGGTGGAAGAGAGAACTA
Source organism: Acestrorhynchus altus (assembly GCA_034509495.1). Classification (NCBI taxonomy): domain Eukaryota; kingdom Metazoa; phylum Chordata; class Actinopteri; order Characiformes; family Acestrorhynchidae; genus Acestrorhynchus; species Acestrorhynchus altus. Next base: position 11,146,051 of record CM067509.1, on the reverse strand, counting down.
ACTGACCATTATCCTGGACAACACATCTCACCCCCTCCATGACTTACTGGTCAGACAGTGGAGCACTTTCAGCAATAGAGCAATTCAGTTGCTGAAGCAAGGAGCGGTACAGTAGGACATTTATAGCACTAGTGATCACACTGCACAACTCCTCTACACTGTGTCAGGACATTTTTACACACTGAGCCGCTAACAGAACATGCTCACTGAATATAGCTGGACATTATTACTCCTATCCAATCACTGCACTGATACTTTATCTACACTTGTACATAACTGACAGACTCACTGAATGGATGGACATTACTGCTCTTCTATTCATATCTCTTTGCACAGACAATGACCAGACAGGCTCGCTGAGCCTTCATGTGTACTTTATTGTCATGTGTAATTTGTCATGTCATGTGTACTGTATTCTCACAACTGTTCCTGCACAATGCTTATGCATTTTATCTAGTTAAGTAGCTTTAGCTTTAACCTCAATTTTAGTTTATTGTATTTTAATATATGTATCATTTATTATGTTCCTTAATAAGTACCGTGTTATTTCTACTCTAGTTTTTATTGTTCTATTTTATATATATATATATATATATATATATATATATATATATATATATATATATATACATAGTGCCGGAGCTACAATGGAATGATTTAAATCAAAGTCCAGACCATTGAGAATCTGTGGCATGACTTGACAATTGCTGCTCACAGATGTTCTCCAAACAATCTGTCTGAGCTTGAGCTATTTTGCACTAAGAATGGGCAAACATTTCAGCCTTTAGATGTGCAAAGGTATACCCCAAATAATTAGGGGGGCTGACTACAAATGCATGCCATACTTTCCAGATTTTAATTTGTAAAAAAAAGTGTCATGTGTACCTAGGCATCATTTACTTTTCACCTCAAGCTTTATGTTCAGATTTTGGAAACACTGTGTGGTTACTAGTGCTAGATGTAGCAGCAATAAATAATGAGGGACACTCACCCCGAGGCCCAGTAAAACCAGGATCTCCTGGTGTTCCATGGTCACCTTTTGTACCTTTCATGGTGTTTTTCATATGATCCATTTTTATGACTGGTGGTTCACCTGGAGGGCCAATAAGCCCTGTTTCACCTTGAGAAAAAAAACATACACTAGATTCATTACAAATGAAACAATTAGGTTTGCAAGGAAGAAATAATCCAAGAGCAAACTCTTATTTTATGCTTAACCTTTTTCTCCTTTATAGCCCCTAAATCCTTTCTCTCCTCTGAGCCCTGGTATGCCTATCTCCCCTTTTTCTCCTAGGAAACCCTCCAGGCCTGGATTTCCGATAATTCCCGAGAAGCCTGCCATGCCGGGGGAGCCCCTCACACCTGCAATGAAACGAGAAAAATATGTACATAAGAATAACTTATTAAAATTTAAATGACAAATTACAGAACACCTTTCAGGCATGTAGGAGCTCAAAGTGTTTAGAAGTACTGTGTTTGATACAGAGTACTGAGTTAAAAAATAGCCACAATATAATATGATAAAAAGATTAAAAAAAAACTTGAAGTGTTTGAGTTATAATACATTTCTTTGTATCTTTGTTTCAGATTTGGTTGTGTCTATATTTGCTTTTACATAGTTCAATTGCTACTTACAATGGATTTAATATTGACAAAAGTGTTGAACCCCAACTCATTTGGTGTTTCTTCTGAAATCAATAACTGTCTCTGCTGTCCAGGAAAGGTTTTGGTGTCAAAAGATTTTTGGTGTCAGTATTTGATTGCATTCAGCTGTAAAAGTTGTAGTGAGGTCAGGATGTTAGATGTTCACCACCCTACCTCATCTCCAACTCCCCCAACCATCCAAAAAGTATTGAATGGAGTCCCATCATTCCAAAGAACACAGTTCCACTCCTCCACAGCAATTTTTTATACCCCTCTAGCCCATGCCTGGCCAACAGGTTCATGTTTATCTGGTCCAGCTTTTTTTTTTTTTACAGGGATTAGACAAGCTGTGTGTGTGCATGTGAGTTTACATCTGTATCAGCAGTGGCAGCAAAAGCTGAATGCATGAATTAGAAGGGGGTTCACAAACATTCGTATATAAAGTGTAGCACTATTCCACTATACCCCTATTGTGTTTCTTGAGAACAATAAGCAGCAAGATAGACTTTAAACAGACTTATTTAGGTGCAAGCTGATTAAATGGATTCAGTACTCTTACTTGTCTGATGTTCAGGTGGTGGGGAGCTGTGAGCTGGTAGAGCCCCACATAAAGACCAGTAACAAAGTCTGTTTCAATATTGTCTATTGTAGCCGTTTAGGCTTAGCTGTTTATTGTTGGTTTCTGTGTTGGCATTGGTGTTGGTATACATGTGCTAATAAAGCATTTTTGAGTGCCCACTTTCGTGTGGGCACTGTGGCCACACTCCCTTTCCCCAGGTACGGCTCACACTAAACTATACAAATAACTTTTAACAAATCATATTTTTGACTGTATTTCTTGATTGGCTATATCATGAATTGCAGAAAGAAAAACAACTGAAATCCCAACTATCCAATACAGCCTATGCTGTATATGAACCTCAGGAACACTATTTTTCAGTAGAGTTAAGAGGAATCCAAATACACAAAAAAGGCAATTAAGGCTGATTCATACCTAGTGCGAATGTGGATGTGTACCACTCGAAAATACAACAACAACAACAACAATGGGACAGGAAATAATATCATGTAGGACCCCCTCTAGACCAGAGAATTGACAATTAATCAATTCCGTATATGTACAGCAGCAGTCTGGAGGGATGTTGATGTATTTGCTAAATTTCACATTCCCAAAATGTCCACTTAGGTAGCACCAAATAATAATCAATTTATATATTGCTAACCCATGACTCTTGGCATGTCAATGTATTTCATAACACTGTCAACACAGGTGCTGATATATTGAAAGTGCCACTGGTAAAATAATATGCTGACCTTTTAGTCCAGGAAGTCCAGTCCGGCCAGCATAACCAGTTTGTCCTGGATCTCCCTGAGGCCCAGTGTCACCCAAGCCAGCATCACTTCCAGGTTCTCCAGTAGTACCCTTCACTCCCATAGGCCCTAGAGGCCCAGTGTTACCTTGATCACCTGTTTTTCCCCTAGGACCTGTTGAGAAACAACAAAAGTAAACCAATATCACATATTAGGAGTCCAGAAATGGTTTTGTTCTGAACCTTTAGGGCCAGACCTGCCAAATTCTCCACAAGGGCCAGTAAAACCTATGATGAAAACAAGAAGATGAACTCAAGCTTTGGAAGTTCAGAAATGGTTTTGTTGTGCAGGTCTGCTGCATGTTTACACTTCTAATTTGAATACTAGGGTTTATAAGTTACATAAAAGCATTAAATGGACTCACCAAAAAATAAGGTAAATTGAAAACGTATTTGTATGAATTTCTTAGTATCTTAAGACACACATTTACAATATCAAATGAAAAAAAAGGATCTTTTGGCATCAATTCTACAATAATATCTACAATATTAACTTTTCATTGTTTCAGTTCCTTAACAAATGAGACCCAAGGTGGTTCAGGAATCCCAGATACTAACACACATCTGGGCCTCAGTATATCTCATGCAGGTTTCCTGTGTGATCATGTGCATGTTCATTACTTGTATTACCTTCATGTCCAGTGTCTCCTGGAGGTCCAGGGATTCCTGCATGACCAGGCACCCCGGGATAGCCAAATTGTCCAGCAGCCCCTGGTCTTCCTATCTCACCCTGTAAGCCTGAAGGACCGATTTCACCTTTGAAGCCAATAATCCCAGGCATTCCCTCCATACCTGCAATGTACCACATTCACAATTCACTCTTAGAAACTGAGAGTTTTTACTGTCATTTTGACATATTATTTCAATTTACATTTAGGTTTACTTTTAAGGTTTTGATCCTGTCAAATACAAATGCCATTATGGATACATAGTTACACAATGTTCAACATGCTACACTTTGCCTATATATCAAATGCAATTATACAAATTATATTTACATTTAGTTTTAGATTCGGACAGGTCTGCACAACTTTATTCAATTACTTCATTTTCAATATAAATGAATTATTTTAGGAGAATTTCTAGGGAATTCAAATGCTAAAACAACATTTGTACTTTTATGAAAAATATGATACGGTATTGATTGTAAAGTTCTTGTTTCAATGAGTTATTTCAATGTTATCTTAAATGATCAACAAGATTAATCACAAAGATAATTCTTGGTTATCCAGAGATCATTCACCTGGGTATCCACTTGTGCCACGATCTCCAAGAGAACCTCTGTAACCCTGCTGTCCTGGCAAACCAGGGTCTCCAGGTGGGCCTGGAGATGCTCCTAGAACCTCACCATCAGATCCCTTAAGTCCCGGCTCACCGTCTTGGCCAGGTTTACCAGAAAAGCCAGGATTTCCTTCTGAACCTTTAGGACCAGGACTGCCAAATTCTCCACGAGGTCCAGTAAAACCTATGATGAAAACAAGAAGACGAACTCAAGACAACAGATACCCCTGAGCTGGCAAATGAATAATATGATGCTGTAGTGAAATCTATTTAATATAATTTAATGTCAGTGCACAAATCATGTAAACACTTCACAGATGCACTCTTCTGACAGGAGCTGTTGGCCAAGGAGGGCATATAAAGATATCCCACACTCATTTCAGGAGGCAGCATACCCAACCAGTTTAACAAAAATGTTAGCTATGCTAATGAAAGAGAGACAAAAGGGACCAACCAGGAAGCTCTCCTCATTACTCTCTCACTGCATCTGTCCCTTTTTCTTGCACTCAAAAAATTCAGTTCCAACAAAATGTAACTTGTCATCATCAGGGAGCTGCTACCAATATGTGAGAGAATCCTGGAACTTCCTGGAGAGGATGTCCCTACATATGTATGAATGCAATATTGCTATAGAGACTGAGTTCCTGTATATATATATATATAGAGTTCCTGATCTTAAGAATTAATTTGGGTCACCCATTGGGCCTGGTCGCCCTCCTCTGCCCAGATCCCCTTGCTCTCCTTTAAATCCTTCATCTCCAATGAGTCCTGCAATCCCTTTAAGACCAGGTACACCTAGAACACAGACATACTGTCAGCATCTAAAACGGGTCATCCACCTCAAAGAAGAAAAATGTAAACATATTTATGCTACACACATAAAAAGCCACCCAAAGTTTAATGATATAGAACATATTTTGCATTGTATCACCTTGCAATCCTGGCAAACCAGGAATTCCAGGGACGCCTGTTGCTCCTGGTGGCCCTGGTATTGCCTCACACTCACCTATGGAAATAGCAAAGCCAAGAAATAAGTTGTGTCAAGGAAATAAATTGACACAGTGACAAAGAACAGATGCCACAGTAGATCTGCTGATTGCCTGCTTTGCAAAAACAACATAAAGCAGCAAAAATATCACCACGTTCTGTCATGCCTAAATCAGATTTGACACATTGCCTAGCGTGGAGCAAAGCATAAAAAGATTATTACATCTCCCAGAAACATTTGTGTCTGTGAATAAAAATTAATCAGGGGAAGAGGTTAATAATGTACAAAGTGACCTTAGCTGTGAGTGTGAACAAAAATGCACTAAAGAAGAAAAAGAAGAAGACAAAGAAGACTTTTAAGAGGGATTTTGTCTTGTCACCATTGCCGCTCCCTGCTGTATCCCACTTGTCTCCTTCTCCACTTGGACTACAGCCTCCTTTAAATGGCAAGCAATATATGATGATGCACAGAAACAGAAATGCAGACAGATGACAGAGACTGAGGGAGACTGAATTAGCAGCTGAAATGATGTTCAATGACATATTTTATGCAAATAAATATAAAAGCCCATTATTCCCATGTAAATCAAAACTGGAGTTCTTAATTCTATACAGTATTAAAGAAGTAAAGAGTGAATGACTTACTAGAACATCTAATCAAAAATGACAAACAACTGAAACATGAAATAAAAGAGAGGAACTGAAGAGCAAAAGACAGGTTGTGTAATGACAAGATGAAGAAGAGCAGAGAGAATAAATACCTGGGATGCCTGGTAGGCCTGGATTTCCATCATAACCACTTGCACCTAGATCTCCATGCAATCCCTTTTCACCCTTGGGTGCTCCGAGCACTTGACCCGGATCCCCTGCAGGTCCTGCTCGCCCTGGCACACCTGGTATGCCGGGGAAGCCTGTCTCTCCAGGCTCTCCAACTGGACCCTCTCCCTGCAAATAGCAGAGCAATACAGCACAGGATGTAGTGACAGTAAAGTGCCCAAATTCTTCTACTCACTAAGGATAACCTATCATCAATAAAGAGAAACACATGTGTTAGAGGTATAATTCCAGCTGCTAGATTCCTAGTCTAGTAGCAGTGTCACAAATTGAATTTTTGCATTATTTGGTGCAAACCAATCCACTACTGCTACCTTTCACTGAAACGAATAGGAATGGAACGAAAAGAATAGAATTCCTACTCACAGGAGGACCATGCAGTCCAGGGGCACCATCTGTACCACTAGGCCCAGTCCTGCCACTATCTCCATGCTCACCAGGCTTGCCACTGTCTCCTTGATCTCCACGTGATCCTGCAGTATTTATACAGTATATGTAAATATTACTGTAAGGCACTGTATGACTCTCCCTAATTTCATTTGGGTATTCATTCAAGGTGTAAGACATGTTGGATGATAACAGCACCTTTCTCTGTAACCACCGTGACTTCTCCTTTAGGTCCCCTATTTCCTGGAAACCCAGCAGTACCACGAACACCCTGCAGAAACAGAATCATTTTTTTTCAGGTTTCAAATCTTTGATAATAAAATAGTAGTCAGTAGAGTCCAGCAACTGCAGTTACTTACAGGCTGTCCAAATTCACCTAAAGGTCCTGGGTCTCCTTGATCACCCTGCTGACCCCACTCTCCTGCCATACCAGAGTCACCAGGAGATCCAGGAAAACCCGGGGGTCCACGAGGGGAGGTCAGTGATCTGCATTCACACTGACCATGCTCACCTAAAAATAACATCCAAATACAATCATTAAATCTGTTACTGTGTAAACATGACATGCATACATGATGATAGCAAAGCAGGAGCTAAAAGGAGCTTTGCTTGCCTTTGGGCCCTTTAGTGCCTGCGTTTCCTGGACGTCCACGTGGTCCTTCAGAGCCTTTAAAAAACACCCCCCCTGTAATGAAAAATGACCTACATCAATCACAAGTATTTCATTACTGTTTTCAATCATATTTTCAGCAATATACAATGGTGCTTGAAAGTTTGCAAATTTTCTATATTTCTATCTAAATTTGACTTAGAACTCCAACTTTCAAGTTCTAAAAGTAGATGAGAACCAAATCAAACAAATGAGACAAAATTATTACACTTAATTATTGAGAAAAAAACATCCAATATTACATATCTGTGCGGTGCAAAAGTATGTAAACCTTTAGGATTAGGAAATAATTTGAAGGTGAAATTAGATCACAATCACATGAGTTTTATTTAAAGAACAGAGATCTTTCAAAGTCTGATCACAACAGAAAGGGTTTGGAAGTGTATTATGACATTCCAACATAAAAGCTTTTTGCCCATTTGTGAAACATGATGGTCGTTGTATCATGGTTTGGGCCTGTTATCTTTATGTGGGTCAGGAAGGCTTGCCATCACTGATGGAACAATGAATTCTAAATTTAAAATTATACCAGTAAATGTCAGGACATCCGTTTGTGAGCTGAATCTGAAGAGAATGTGGGTCAATGCAGCAAGACAATTACACTAATCACAGAAGTCATCATGAATAAAGCTAATGTTTTGGAATGTCCCAGTCAATGTTCTGACCTTAAGCATGTAGGATGTTGTGAAAAGACCTGAAGCAAGCAGTTCATGAGAATAATCCCCCCCAACATAGCTGAAGCTGCTTTGTACTGAGAAGGGGACAACAATTTCCTCCAAATTGATGTGCAGGACTAATCAACATATTAGTTGCAGTCATTGCAACACAAGGCAGTCACACCGGATACTGAAAGCAAAGACTCACATACTTTCGCCACTTACAGATATGTGATATTGGATTATTGTACTCAATATTTTTTTCTTCTTCACACACTCACATGATCCCTTAGGTCCAGGTGGCCCAGGTGGTCCTGATTGGCCATCAAAGCCAGGAGGACCTGGGCGTGTGGCAGGGATACCAGGTTCTCCAGCTTTACCTTTAGTTCCCTTAAACCCCTTAGGTCCAAAGGTGCCAAATAACTCTGTGAAACAGGATGCAGTGTATATTAACTCTGAATCTGCACCTTTCCCCCCTTAAATTTCTGAATTCTGAACCATAGTCATATTCACTCTGTTATTTAACAATATCTTTTTCTATGTATTACTGTAACGTTCGCTGGGTGCTGAACATACGAAGGTTGGGGTGGAAGTACGGGCAGGGTTGAGTTTATTAATGGGTTACACAGATAACCTACACTAACCATCACAGACGAGTAGACATGACGAGTAGACCAGAAAACAAGAAGACTGACAAGGACAAACTGAGACCAGGGACTTATATACACAGGATAGCATTAGTACTGGGACATGATAACAAGAAGGGCAGGGTTACCAATAGGACACAGCTGGGAAAGGGCGGAGACAAGACATGTGCTCAGAAGCACCAGAGATAAACAAAACAAAGACTAGAGGGACAAGACAGATACGTGACAGTTACACTGGAAATTTAGAGGTCTATGGTAGGAACACAGTGGAAAATGTCAAAATTCCTCAATTAAACGATTTTCATAAAATACAGTATATTTAAAATGTTCTAATTCCACTGTTGTAGTAAGGATACCTGCTGCCACAACTGACTCAATAAAAGACTAACACTTGTCCTTTAGATCAATCTTCTAATTGTATAATCTAGATCACCCTTATTTACTGGTATTCCCCTAATGGGTCAATGTCATTGTTATCTTAACAACACTACACAGTTCTGTCTGTAATAAAAACATGAAAATCTTAATTATCTCAAATAATAATAATTGACATTTTATTGGAATATCAACATTTCCAAATACCTATTTGCTGTTCCAAGGCATCAGGCCCCTGGGGTCCTGGTTGTCCTTTAGACCCTGGAATGCCATATCTTCCAGGTGGTCCAGGTTCTCCTGGAGGGCCTGGGAGACCAACTTTAGACACAACAGAGAGCACAATACAAATTTAAAATGTGCACAAGATTAAGTCAGAGAAATCCTGTATTTGCATATTTTAGAGAAAGAAGCAGGTTATACTTGCTGCTGGACCCCTTTCTTGTCTAACTCCCAAAGAGTGAAACATAAAAACAATCTACTCATCTTTACATTGTGAATATAAATGCATGAATTCCAATACCTCCATGTCCACCAGACGGGCTATAGATCAGCTCCCCTGGTTCTCCTGGCTCCCCCTATTGAAGCATTTACATTAGCAACAATCTCTTCAATATTCTGTGCATTCAGGAAATACCTAAGTATGCAGTCAGTCATCACTAAGTACAAAGTTCCAGAAATAAAGTCATAATTCAGTTTGAGATAAGAGTTTACAATAGAACATATGACCTTTTGTCCAGGTTGCCCAGGAAAACCTGGCAGCCCCTCCTCTCCCTGTGAGAGCGAGAGTGAGAGAGAGAGAGATAGAGAGAGTGAGTGAGAGAAAGAGAGAGAGAGAGAGAGAGAGAGAGAGAGAGAGAGAGAGAGAGAGAGAGACAGAGAGAGAGAGAGAGAGAGAGAGAGTGAGTGAGTGTGCAAGTGTGAAAGAGGCATACACCAACACTGGTATAGATGAATTAACCCCTGATCAAATAACATACCTTTGCTCCTAACCATCCATTTCTTCCTGGGAGACCCTATAAGTCATGAAATATTTCCAGTTACATTTTCAACTGAAATCAGACCAAAGTGAATATTATTACTGAAAATAATCAGAATAAATAACTAAATAATGTGTTTACCCGTAACCCTGGAAAGCCCATAATGCCTTCTTCTCCTTTGTTGAATGCACTGCCATACTACACATCACACACATCACATATAAAACACACATTTAAATGCAATGAGATGATCAAAAGGGTAAATGATTACATCAGATGAAAATCAGCTCCTAAAATTAACTGGAGGATTTCAGTGGTTTCCTGTGAGTCTATTAAACCTGTACTAACATCCCTCTTGTGTGATTTGATCATGTGAAGTATAATTGACATCTGACATTTTATGTTTCAATTGCATTTATAGTTAGGACTGGTGAGTCATAAATGCACATATGGAATGCTCACCAATCTAATGCCCAGTAAAGGATGATTCTGGTGAATTTTGTAGTGGCATTGTCAGCCAAGAGAGACAAGTGTTCAAAACACAGAAGGCCAAAATGTCCAGATGTATATAGGAAGAGAATCTATAGGCCATATATTCATGAGTTATTATTTTTTGTGGGGAAATCAATTGCCACATAAATCATTCATGTAACTGTGAGCAGTAATTCATTTTAAGGGATAAATTACAGTCAGTAAAGTAACTTTTTGATTTTAACCTTTTTTAGGTTAAGATGCAATAATGTGTAACTAACTGTAATCTGTATTAGATATCTAAATAGAGCCAATAAAAGCTGGTAAACACATAAAGATACAATTTTGTTACTTACTATTAGCCAGAGGTGGGTATTTCATGTATTTCACCCCAGGATTTTGTTCCATCTGCTTGGCTGGCTCTACTGGGGCTCAGCTGGCAAGGCAGTTGGAACAAAATCCCATGGTGGATTTGGACTTGCTCGACCTGAAATTCCCACCTCTGTTATAAGTAATTTTTTTTTTTTACATTATTATTATTATTATTATTATTATTATTATTATTATTAAAGATGATGATAAGCCAAAGAAGTGACCTACCCAGTCTCCTGGTTGACCTTTTGCACCTTTTTCACCTTTCTCGGATTGCTAAGGAAAACAGAGGTAATTGATGAATTTCTGGCACATTACTGTTTGTCATGTCTCATGTTCCCCAAATGCCCCACATCCAGTCATCAGTCCAGTCTCCGGTCTCGTCTTTCGTCTCTCCTGTCCAGTCACGTGTCCGCCAGTCATCTGTCCAGTTCACAGTTATGTCTCCTAATCCCTCGGTCAAGTCTCCTGTTTTGTCTAGTTACCCTTATTTCCAGTCACCTATGCCTCATGTCCCTTCTTCTTGTCCTGTCTAATGTTTCTCCAGTCTGTTCTCCAGTCCAGTCTAGTTTGTCTAGTGTCTTCCAGTCACCTCTCCTGTCAAATATATCTTGTCTTGTCACCAGTTTTGTCCCCTCAGTCCAAGTTCTGAATGTTCCCTGTCAGTATCTAGTCCTGTCTGTCGTGTCTGTTTGATTTTCAGATCCCTCTCCTTCATCAACTCTGGGGAGTCTTGTTTTACGCGCCCTGGAGTTGCGAGTCGGGAGGGGGGCCTACTTGTCAGTGTCTTGTCAGTCCTGTCTCTCTTGTCAGTTTCCCCCATGTGCTCCTTAGCACATGGTTTGTGTTTGTTTTGTCATAGTCTCCCCCCTGGTTCCTCCCATTACCACCTGAGTCTCATTTGGGACCCTGCCCCTTCGAAATCAGTTGTTTCAGGTGTGTCCAATTGTTGCGTTGTATCTAAGACCCTTGTCCCATCTTGTCTTTGTCAGTCCACTGCAAATGTTGTCTGTGAATGTTATCAGTTTTTCTTTGTTACTGTTTGTTACCATTTTACTTTGTTAGTCTATGTTCTGTTTTCTTTTCAGTCAGCCCTGTAGCTTGTATTGGTTAGTGTATTCAGTTCATCTTCGTGTGAGCTTCGTGGTTTTTATTAAACCTTCAACCCCTGCGTTTGCCACCACACCTTATTCGTCTGTTCCGTCCACCCGTTCTTGACACTGTTCCTAACCTCTGATAATTCTCTCATAAACCACACAAAACTGTTTTGTACTGATATATGTTAACATAATCTAATCTTGAAGCTCTTAAACCAGCTCAGTAAAACACATTAAGTCCTAGACTCACCCCAGAGGGTTGTGTATGTTGTGTTGTCCAGTTCCACTGAAGCCCTGGTAGTCCAGCCTCCCCCTGTGGTTAAAATGAAAAATGCACTTCATTTAGCCCATCACATATGAACGAAAGAGTATCATTATCCAAAACTCCTTTTATCCTCTAGAGATTGATACTTGCAAGTGGATGTGCTTGCCTTACCTGTTCACCTTTTTCTCCTTTCAGACCTAACGTGTTGTCACCCTGCATAAGTAATTCACAAATTTGTGAATTGTTCCTGTTACAAACATTAATATCTAAAATCTGTTCATTATTATTTAATTATTCTGCCTTACTGGTGGTCCCGGAGGTCCTTGACCACCTGGTGGCCCCTAAAATGGACAAATGAAATGATAATTAGAGAAGGGATAATGTGAACACGATGAGTATATCTGTAAGCAAGAGTAAAAGTTCCACTCACACGAGGGCCTTGAGGACCTGGCCGCCCTTGATAACCTGTCCCACCAGCATAGCCCTTAATAAAACGAGAACAAAACAGGAATTACATCTAAAAATGTATTGAACATAACCTTAAATATTTCTTACAAAACTCATTTGCTCCTTGAACTTACAGGAGATCCTGGATTTCCTGGAGACCCAACTTCTCCCTGTATGAAGACAGAACATTTAATCTGAACCAAACTATTCACAGGTAGCTGATTCTAGACTGCGCTGCACAATATGGCAACTTACAACATTTTTTCTTTATCACATTCTAGGCTGTATGATATGGATATAACATGAGGACGTACTTAGATGCTGGAATAACAATGGGATAAGCAAGTTTTTCTTGTACAACTAAATCCAAACTTTAAAGTTTAGAGTTTACTCAATTGCAGGTAACAAGAAAACACTGAATGTTTGTGCATGTTTACATCCATCCCTTTCAGCCAGGTGCTGAACGGTTGCTATGTTGTCATTAAAATGAAACTGTCTTTGTTAGGTGGTTACAATGATCTTGCAAGGTTGCTATGATGTTGTTAAGTGGTTGCTAAGCAGTCGCTATAGTGTTACTATAAGGTTGCCATGGTTTCCCATATATAGGCCTACAAAATAATCATGCAATCACTGAATATTTTTAAATGATATCAAAATAAATACAGGGTGTCCACCAGCAATCCCTGTGTATCCCTACAATGTGATTTGCTTCCACAGAGTACTGTTTCTGGTTCTCTCTCACCCTAAATCTCTCCATGTAGATCGAAATCTCCAGCGAGTCTCCCTTCTCTCCTTTCCTTCCTGGAAAACCCTTCAGAGAAAATAGGAAAAGAGGTGAATTAAGGTGATATGAGTTCAGAGGGAAAGACGGAGATAGAAAACAAATAATGCAGCATAGTAAAGCTGAGGCCTGTGAGACAGATGACCTTTCTCTGCTTATCTCTAGTTACATTTGGTATAATGTAGAGTGTAACACCAGTGTCCTCTATGTGGCAGACTGAAACTTGATTCCCCTCCTATGATTAAAGGGCACATATCCCCTATCATTTTTACATTTTATATTATTTCACAAGGTTCTCTTACAATGTTTTGGTAGTTTATTATACAAATAGTTCACAATGAATTTTGCACAGCCACTCTGTTTGCCTTCTTAATCACTCATTAAAAACAGCCTGTTTCTGTTACTGTGCCTTGAGCTCTATTCTGATTGGCTGCACTGTTTTGGGCCTTGGGTTCTAAGCTGAAACACTACTGAGGACTGGTGAATGGGCAGAGCTAATCTGCTGTAAGCTTAACAGTCAGATAAATGTAAAATGTATTTCTTATGATATCAGTGAAAGGGTGATTTCAAAACAGGCTGCTTTTGCTGTTCACATATATGGACCGTATATTATTTCAAACACTTCTGTTTGAATCTCTCATAATATCTAAACTGTAATTCTTCCCAAAAAAGTGCATCTTGTGAAGGTGTAATTTCTCAGTAGCAATAAACCCTTCACATACTGGATTTCCTTGTGTGCCATCATATCCCCGCTGGCCAGGTGTTCCAGCATCACCACGTGTTCCGTTACAGCCATTGGCACCAGGTTTGCCTCGAGAGCCTCCCTGCCCTGGGTGACCCTGTGTATTGACAAAGAGGAGGACTGGTCACACCAGCAGCAGAATACTGCTTCACAGTCAAAAACCATTTGTTTAGACTTTTGTTTTACATCTTCAGATATTTATTGATTATTGTTATTTTTAAGAATACCCTTTGATGATGACTTGGAAAAAATGGTGCAAAATTACTTGGAAAGAAATGTATGTATATAAAAGATTTTTATTCATGGACATTAATATTGAAGAACATAGGAATGACTTCCTTCTCCAGTACAGTGGTTATTTTTGAAATATTCTTTGCTCAATATATAATATGATCATGCAAAATTGAAGGGTTATGATTAATCCTGGGTATCAGACTTACACTATGCTTTTCATAAGAGACAGTTCAGATCGAGTTTTAAATTAAATTAAAATTTAAATCAAACTGAACCTCAAAATATCTGTGCTATTAAACCCCACTGAGTTATTTCTATTTTCACTTATGAGTGTAAGTATAGGGCATACAGACTTAAACTAGAAATGAAAATAAATTCCACTTACTGGAATGCCATCACTTCCTGAAAAGCCTGGAACTCCTGTCATTCCCTACAGTGAAAGTAAAGGTACAGGGTACAGCATAAACATGGATGCAACCCTTCAACATCAGTCATTTAAGTCACTGGGTAGATTTAACACTGTCACTGAAAACTATATCACTTTATATTCCATAATATTAATATAGTTAAGAACTACCATCAGTAGACAGACAGACAGACAGACAGACAGATAGATAGATAGATAGATAGATAGATAGATAGATAATCCTTATTGATCTCTTTGGGAGGGTGCCCTCAGGGAAATTAAGATTCCAGCAGCAGCATCAACACAGTACAGACACAGAAGAACATAATAATAATATATTAATAAAATAATAAAGAATATTATTATATTATATATAATATGGAGAGTATATGAACAGTCCAGTAGGAGGGGTATGCACTTTTTTAGCTATTATTGCACATAGTTTGGTTGTGTTGTGGAGGTCCGGTTTCAGGTCACTTGTTACTGCATTCTGCTTACTGCTCCTTCCCATCCTCTGTCCTCCTGTCACCCCTCCTCTCCCCCAGAGAGAAGTTGTACAGTTGATGGCATGAGGGACAAAATTATTTTTAAGTCTACTGGCTCCATGCCAACTACAGAGCCCACCTGATCAGTATGTCAAGCAAGTCTAAAGACAAAGCAGGCTGCAGTTTCATACCAAAGCTCCTTTCAGGCCTGGGAAGCCTCCTCTGCCCCGGTCACCCCTCTCTCCTTTAGGACCCTGGAGTCCAAGTTCTCCTGGACGTCCGGGAGGCCCTGTAGGCCCCTGAGGGCCAAGAGGGCCTGGCTGACCCTGCAATTGAGATAAAGAAAGAATTAAACCACTGTGGTATGTGTATGTGTATTAAATGTAAAATCAATCAAATGCACAAGAGTATGCAAAAGAACACTGATAAAATAACTGAATATATTCTGGTCATTGTACTGCATGCTTGGACTTACCTTATAGGCAGAATGGGAAAGGTTTAAATTGCAAGGCTAGCAAGAGTACACACACATTCTCTGAGGATGATGAGAAACATATTACAGCACAACAAAAACGAAACACACTATTGATTAACGATTCATTTTATATCTGATTATTAATTCTTTTTCATATTATTACATTTCCTCACTGATGAAATTCCTGTACACACTGTACCACTGTACCACTAGATGGCACTATCATTACATGAAGTAAATGTCATGTAATGTGGCCATCTGGTGGTTTTAATGCCACATTGCACATGAAAATCTGTATTTCTTATTTTAATCTGATGCCCACAGATTTAAATCAATCTAAATGCTATAATTTTAGGCAAATATGTGCCACCATCTGTATTAAATCAGCATTTCTCTATCCTGGTCCTGGAGCCACGTCCTGCCCTGCACACGTTTGTAAATTCTCTGCACTTATAAAATCCCTCCAACTTTAAAATGGCTTGTTAATGAGCTGATCAGTTGAATCGGGTGTGTTGGGAGCACAGAAAGGTGCAGCGGTGCCTCCAGGACCAGGGTTGAGAAACACTTAGATGATACTGTGAACTCTTCTTCTGTAATGTGCAGCTTTCAGCTTGAATAGCTCAACACAACTTCTAATAGTGTCTGTTAGTAGACACACTTTTCTTGGATTCTTAAACACTTCAACATTGCTGTAATACAGCCTGGTCACCAGGTCCATGCTAGGGGTGTGTTAGGACTTGCACTGTGCTTTGTCATGGATCTGAAGTACCTGCTCTTCTGATATATGGATATGGTATCCTGAGCTTCTGCTATCTCATATACACTTCAGACCCTGCCTGTTCTAATCTTTTCCTGCTAGAATATCTACACATGCACAGCCAGATCAGAGCAGCGACTAAAGATTAAGGGCCTGGCTGTATGTGATGGGAGAGAAGGGGCTACGTGGGAAGGGCAAATACACACAATACACCTCTATTAACTACCCTCATTACAAAAAGTGTGCAGGCTTGAAATAATCTTCTCTTGGCATGTCTAATTTCAAGGCTTGTAATAATGATAGGGGCAGCAGCAGATGTAGCAGCAGATCAGATGACTGAGGCTGGTTTGTGCTTTTCATTGGTCACAGCAAGTTATGGATGTTCTCTTTGTGATGTGCTGATGTATGTTAAGGCTTCAGTCCTTTCTATAAAATTTAAAAGATGTCTAATAGCACTTCAAGCAGCACTTTTTCAATCAACTTTCAATTATAAGTATATTATTTCAATCATCCTCTTGGATGACCTATAATGAATCCATAAAGTATATAAATAACTGACAGTGACAGATAATGAGGTTCAACAAAAGCTTTGAAAGTTTTCCCACAGAAACAGTGACAGAAATCAATATGTTAATATGCTCTTCTCCGCCCCTGCTCTGCACACTAAGACAGAGCTCTGGCGTGAAGATGTCTTAGTGTGTATAAAAAAGAAATGAAGATCAAATTTCAATACAGTCAAAAAGAAGGATTTCATGGAGTGTCCTTATTTTTTCACATTGTATTTTTTTCTCATCATGTATCGTTAGTGCCACAGAAAGTACTTTATTGTTGGCTTTAGTTAAGCTAACTGTTGAAGTGTCCCCTAGTACAGGGTTTCTCAACCTGTAGGCTGGAGACCACCAGTGGGCCCTGAAGCACTCTCTAGTCTTCCACAGGCCCATCCTCAGGGGGAGACTGTAGTCCTTAGAGAGCCAGTAATGGCACATTAAAAAAAGTAAAAAACTGTTGAGATTCAGGCCATGTAATTTCTTTTAACATATTGTTTTCTTTGTTTTTCAGTTAAAAACAGAACCCCTGTATACAGAGCGATGGGGATAATGGAATGTGGTGGTTTAACAGTGTTGTTAATTAATTTCTTGTGACAAAAGTGTTAAATGGGTGTACAGTCCCATATGGCATATTTGTAACTGTCAGTGGAATTTAGTGGGCACTGTTGGCAAATTTCAGAGGTTAGAAATCCCATTTTGGATAGTTTCTGCCTTGTCGAGTGGACTCAGTGGATCAGGTTTTACTGAATCAGATGTAGGTTAAGATTTCTGGTCATGTTAAAGCATGTAGAATTGATTGTGCTTGTATTAATTAAGCACAACTTTTTTTTGTTGACTTCAATGTAAAATGAAGAACAAGTTCCTCAGTCTGTTACATCTAAGCCTACCTGTGGTTGTGATGTAAGATGCAACACTTGCACGTGTTGAACAGACCAGGCGTAGGCTAGCCTGCTCCTGTAGTGCCCATGGATATCATGGTAGAATACACAGTCACCAGCAGAGGCTGCTGAGGAGTGTTGAGGGTTAATGATACAGCTAAGATAAAGATAATTAGTGTGTTCCTGTGACAGGCAGTCCTGGTCCCAGAGTGCCAGATTCCTGCTGATTTCTGTCCACTTGGCATTATGGCCATGCGGTATCAGCTAGGCTCACTGAGACTACTGAGAAGTGAGAAGTGAGGAGTTTCCCAATCCCTCCTGCACATTTTAGAGGCTTCCCTGCCCTAACACACATCCTGCAACTCAGAAAGGGCTTGTTAATGAGATTAGTTGAATCAGGTGTGTTGGGAGCAATAATCCACTAAACATGCAGTGCAGACAGGCTCCGGGACCGTGTAAAGCAAGCGCTCTTCTAAGGCCTGTCTCTGTCTTTCAGCTAGACTTTGGTAAATATAGTAACTTCTGCACAACTCCCACCACTCATAAAATCACCTAGAAATTCCTTATTAATACATCCTTAACTTTAATGGGGTTAACAGAAACTGTTCTGTAACAAAGGAAACTGTCACTGTTGGATCTCACAGCAGATCCCTTTCTAAAGTTCTAACACAGTGAGCAGTGTGATACAGGAGCCATAAAGCCCTCATCAGTGTTTAGTCAGGCACGTGGGAGAGGCCTTCTGAAGTCTCAGGGGGTCAAGCGTTCTAACTTGTGCCTCCTGAGGCCACGGCCTGGCGCTGTTCTTTAATAAGAGTGCTTGGGGTTAAAATGGGTCACTGTCCTAACTTCAGCTTTCTCCTCACCTCTTTATACACTTTAGACAAGTGGCCTTCTCGAGCAAGAAAAGCCGGAGGAGAGCATTAAGATGTCGTCCGCTGCACAGATTAAGAATCCTGGGAAAAGGGAATGGTCACGAGGTCACAAATGCCATGAACTAGGCATTTCTGAGATGTGATAAGAATTGGCTTGATCTACACTTGGTGGTCATAGGTCAGTACACAAAGCTAACACAAGAAATTCTGTGACAGGCTATAAATGATTAAGAAATTGTTTCAGCTCTAAAAACGTACAAATGTTATGAGTCTACCAGAGTGATGGATATCTGGGTCCCTAGCAGTGAAACATTTTGCCCCTCAGGGGGTTCTCAGCAGGAGGTCTGGATTTTTTTCCCATAATACAGCAGCTGTTCCTCATGGGCCTAAAGTTCACGCAACCAAACTACCAAAACAACCATAAACAGTTCTGAAAACACAAGGGTTCTCCCAAGAACAGAGGGCACAATAAAACACATTTTATCTTAACTGGAGTCAAACTATTTATTGCTAATTTGTAACAGATTACAGTGGGCGTTTTACTGCCAAGAGGAGTATTGTAAATTAAATTTAATTCATGTCCTTCCAACAAGGATCTGGTGCAAATTTTTAGGCGTAATGCAGCAGCATTCACAGCAAATACTGGGTGGCTCACAGCAAATTCCCATGGTTGTAAAATCTTAACTTTACCTCATCAAATGTTTTGTTGGCAAGAGTCTAGAGTGAGGTGCCCTTTAACTTAAATCTGCCCCAGGGTAGCTGCATGACATCCATGCATATGGTCAGATTTGTAAAATGGTAAAGCTTGCAACATCACTTATAATCAAATAATAAATCAGATTTATAACAAAAAAAATAACTGAGGTGTAAAGTACATTTGCTAAAAAAATGTACATCATTACAGATACAAAATAATGTGTTTGCAGCTTTGTTAGATATCATACATATCATACATCCTACATATCATACATATCAGCATAACTGTGATAACAGTATTGAGAAATCTCGCTACTCTGAGAGAAAAGTTTATTTGGAGAGCACCTGAGAACAAGGTTACTCCACATTTTACTCATCCACACAGTGGAACACACACATACACACAATAGTGAATTCATAACTCGGGAGTTAAGTGCCTTGCTCAAGGGCACTTGAGTCACATCCAGTCATTTCAGGGAAGCAAACCGGCAACTTTCCAGTCACAAGGCTGGTTCTCTAACCACCCGGCCAGCTCTAATGGCTTTGCCTCTATATGGCATTGTGTGCACAAAATATGAACATTATTAGTTTTAATGTAAAAGCAAGATGCTTCATGTGCTCTCAGAAAGAGTTTCTTGCTTAAGAGGTGACAGGTAGTCTAGCTTTACGCAGGTAGACAACATTAAACCATTTCGTCTGTTAATGAAGACTGAAACAGGTGCTGAAGTGTCAGCACACTCACTCACAGCTGTCATTTTGGTCACATTCAACAGGACACTGTTTGGCTTTTAAAGTGATCACAGCATGGAATAAAATCCCAAATAGAGACATGAACAGAGGACAAATTAGGGCTGTAGAGCAATGCTACTGCTTGCTGTGTTTGCATATTAATTGATTTATTTATTATTAAGACAGTTAGTATTAAGCTGGTGTTTTTACTGCCCACAGAGGAGGACATACATCATACCCACTGTATTAGTACACAGTCACCCAGACAAAGATGAAGCCCAAACACAAGGCCCTTGCTCTTTGTGTCTCCACAACTCTCTCACATCTGATAACATGTTTGAACTGTTTATATGGGCCACTAGATCATCTGCCTCTTACAGTGAGGAGTGTATATCATGAATTTCCATGAGGCTGGACTTCTAAATGCTCATTTATTCCACGAGGTTGTTTTGCAGAGACTGCTGGCTTCAATACAGCACACATAAAATGCTCCCTCTTCATATCTGTGCAATAAGCTCCATAGCAGATCATACTTATCAATGTGTGTATCACACTAAGCCATGCAAAGAGAAAGGGAGATAAAGAGAAAGAGAGATTATTTGCATTCCTTCACACTAGGCTGCAAATAAAGCTGTACTCTGATCCAAAAAAGACATTGCCTAGTTCATATAAATATAATAGCTTTCGATTGATGTAATATTGGAGAATATTAGAAAATTATTTCAGTCATATCTAGTTTGAAGTAATTTTGCTTGCCAAGATGTCACTGTTTTCATCTCCTCATGTGTGAATGTATCATAGCCATAATAGCCATTATGACCATACAGTTGTGATAATGAGATAATGATACAGAAAATTACAATTATCTCACAATCTTTCTGGATTTCAGGAGCAGCCTTTGTGTGTGTTAAACAGCTGCTGCGTGAATAAAGTGAATTAAGAACAGAAAAGAAAAAGACTGACTCTAAAGAGTGATCTACACTCTCTTTTCCAACTCAAATTAAGCATCTCTACCTCTGTTTTTTTGTTTCACAAACTTCTCTTGAAGCAAACCAGCCTCCTCCTGGAGTATGAAACTCTTTCATGTCCCCAGTTAAAATAAAGGAAGAGGCACCACACGTTTAACTCTTACAACCCAAGATCCAAACTTTGATGGCAGTTACATGCCAGTATTCTAAGTTTAATATCTTAGGATCAGAGCAACCTACAGACATGATACACATTACATACTAGTATATATACACATAAACAATTTCAGAATTAAAGTCCTGAGATGGGATAATACTGATACATACTTTTATAAGTATAAAAGTCCAGACAAGGGATAACCCTGATATGTACATAAATAAGAATAAAAGTCCTGAGAAGGGATAAGATAAATGCATTCATAAATAAGATTAAACCTCACGTGAAAGGATAATACTGATACATACATAAATAACAGAAATAAATAAGGCCATTGTTTTTTATTTATCTGGACCACTGTCAAGTGTTTTGAAGAACTTACTTATGTCTGAAAATAACTGGCATGTGTGACTCCTATAAAACTCCTATAAATAACTTTCGGCAAATAAAAGTACATCAAACTATGGAAATTGGCCTTGGGGTTCTAAAGGTTAAATAACATTTGCATTAGCAACACAGACAACTGCACTAAGAGATACCTCTTGAACCTCTGATGTGCAATGTTTCCTCTTTCCTGTAATGACAGACAGAACGAGTGAAGATTTAGGCTGACCCAAATCTTTGATTGCCAAAACACCCTTCAGCAAAAGATAATAGTTGTTTTAAGCAGACTGGTAACAGAGAATACCTGAACTCATCCAGTTTGCTTCTGCCTTGAGCTCCTATACATCTTAATTTGACTGTGATCCAGTTAAAATGAATATTAAAATATGATTACAGAGCTTAGTTGTGCTGAACAACTTATTTATTGCAACCCAGTTATGAGATAAGCCATGTTTGGTGTTCAAAGGATCTAGTGGGTGTGGTACTATTACGAAACACCCTCCTGAAATCCAGTATCCATGATCATATTAGGCATGATTTAGTATAAGACCTGATTTAAAGACACATGATCAGTATCCCACCATGCCCGCCTATAATCAAACTCAGCTGAGCTACCTCAGAGACCTTGTCTAATAATGTGTTTTACCCTAAACTATTAGTTGGAACAGAAACCAGAAGTCTTTAAAAACATTAAGATTAAAGGTTTCTAAATGGTCCTTGGCTTGGCTTTGTGATTTCAGTCTCTGTATTTGTACTCAGACATGTTGTTTCTATCCTTATAAAACCACACACTGAAAGGCTCTTGAGAAAACCAAAAGTGGTTTCTATGGCATCGTTCCAGAGACCCCTTTTAAGTGCATGTGTCTTCAAAACCGAAAGACTAACCATGGCTCTTTAGTCTCGCTATTGCCTGGATGGTCACTCACAACCTGTGCCCTACTGCCCTTTCTGTGCTTTCCTTTGTGTTACAGAGTTAGAGACCTGCCCAGATCAGTCCTCAGACAAAGTGACCTACTTTCTGCTACATCAGCTGCTGCAGGCCTCAAATCACTTCTAAGAAAAGACTGAGAGAGAGAGAGAACAATAGATGTTGAGGGGAAGAAAGAATTTACAATCACACCCACGCTGATAGAAATATACGTTACAAAAATCACAAACACTTTCAAGTCAACATCATTCTCTTTGAGTAAGGAGTGTGTGTTCAAAGTGTGTATTCACTTCATAATGAAATAGACACAGTGGGTATGAGAAAACATTTGGAGGCATTTTGCTACAGTGTGAAGATGTCGAAGAGGTCATTCACACGGGAAGATTGAAAAGAGTGTATTACTCATATATGATCTCAAGGATTCATGAGTGAAGGACTGGCTGAAATCACTGAATGCTTTAACCTTGGCTGCTTTCACACTGCAAGGAGAAACTTTTTTTTAGGTCACTTTCTTATTGCTTCATATCTACAAAGAAAACAAATCTTTCAAAACTAAATGCGTCAGCTAATTCAGGAGAATCAAGGTTAAATGGCTACGTGTCCAGGTGACACAGTATTTGGAAAAGGGCAGACTGGAGGAAACATTACAGCAGGTAAACTGCTTGGAGAAAGAACCCAGAGGAGAGCCCAGAGGAGAACTGTGCAGAACAGCCAGGTGCTAGGCAAGAAGCTACTAGGCTACAATAACTCCCCCAGGCCACTATAATGTAGTTTGCTATCTAACCACACACCACACAAACTGCCCATCAACCAGCGAGGACAACAACATTACCCAGTAAAGCTCCTAAATATTACAATCCTCATTACAGTGCTAAGACAATGTTAGGCTAGGTTTAGCCATGTGCTTGTGAGCTGTGGTAGTGCCATAATCCAGCCAATGAAAATAGAACTTATCATTTTTTCCCCACAAGTCTAACATAAAATGGAAAAGAAAATCACATACAAATTATTTACACACCAAAGAACATTTAAAACAATAATAAAATGCATTATTTGGATTTTTGACCCCTTACAGACCCCAATCCCACTTTGTGACTTTGTGAGTATTTCCTTAAATTGTATTTAACTTTCACAGTTTTCCTTCCTCTATTCAGATTTTTGGGAGATACCATGTTTTACATGATGTAGACGTTTTGGTTCATGCTCCATATTTATAGCACAAGTAAGATAAAGTCATTCAGTCAGAAGAATCGAGAAATCTTAAATAAATACAAGAAAATGGGTATTAAAGGTTCAATCAGTGATCTAGGCTCAATCGAGATCACTGTTTTCTTTTTTTTTTTTTTTTTTTTTTACACTTAATTAGTTTAATTTTCTCTCTTTATCTACATCTTGAGCTGTTCAAAGTCTGTTAATCAAGATCTTTCGCAATCATACACAGGTGCTAGGTTTCAGTTTCAGTTCCATGTGTGCTATACAGTTATGTGGCCCAGATGAATCAGCTGTGTAAGTGAGCCATATGTTGAATCAGACAAGGAGACAGGTGCATAAAGCTGTCCTCACTTCATCTGTACTCAACCCAGCTTCAAATTCTTGCCAACACTATGGAGCATACACACACACTCAGGTGAAAAGGTCTTTGGCCCAGGCTGTATCAATCACACTTTATAGGTCAGAGAGGAGGGAGTGAGTGTGTGTGAGGGCAAAAATGTTCAGGCAAATTCCAACACAAACCCCTCCCTACATACACACTTTTTCAAAAGTTCAAAAGTTGTACTTAAATTCTTTGGAACAATGTCATACAAGAGCCACTTCTACTTCTCTGGGGGAAAAAAAGAAAAATGTCTTTGATGTAGATGTAGATGTTCAGTTTGTCTTTAACATAATTTATTTGTATTATAAATGGAACTGAACTCTAAAATGAAGGCAACTGGTTATATTAAATCAAACCAAACCTAATCCTTAACCTTAACTTCACCCTAAAATCTGAACACACTTGAAAATGAAGGTCCTTCAAGGGTTCTACCTTACAATTTTAGACTTGTAATAACAGAAGAACCTTTTTTGGTGGTATACAGAATCTTTGTCAAAAAGGTTCTGTATACAACCCTCTACAGTACATTCTCCATCAATCTGAACAACTCTTTCACAATGCAAAAAAACCCTTTATTCATTCATGGTTCTTTGAGTGTTTGAAGAATCATGAAGAACCCTAATTTTTACCCTAAGTGAGTAACCATAACCCTAATGTTGTTGAGAATTAGACAGTAGAACAGATAATTTGTAAACAATTTGAGCATTTGAATATAAGATATAAACAAGTGTCATAGAAATTCTTTACAGCATAAATTCTTTAATCAAGTCCTTATTATTTCTGTCTCCCTAGAAATGCAGGCTATAATGAGAAGCAAGATGCCACTCATCAACACAGAGCAAAGAAAGTCAAAGCTGTAGAGGATGTGAGTAAACATCTAACAAGCACATGAAGTGCTGACATGTTGATAAGGAATGTTCAGTTCTCGTGGAGTTGACAAGAGAGCAAAGAATTGGTCCCCTCCAATCACAAGACCAAAGGAAGGGAGCGGACAAACATATGGCACTTAATGCATTCAGAAATATACAAACAAACTTGTGTAGAATGTGTGTAAATATGTGATGAGGAAATAGGTGATTAGTCAGGCTCAAGCTGGTGACAGGCCTTCAGCATGCTGTGTATATCACCTGGTGAAGGCCAAACTTTCTCAGGGCTCTACAGTTCCATGCAGCGCACTTACAATCATGGGTTATTTCCTGTTACTCTAACTCTCTTCACCTTCAGACTCTCACCAGCTTTTCCTCAACACATAAATCTCCTTTTCACATCATGGTGCCTTCATCTAATCAGCCTCCTCTTTCAATCACTTTCTCCTTTTGTCCTGCCAATTTAATTACTGCTTGTTCTCAACCTAGACCAGCACAATTTCGTCTTTTATTGACTTTCCCTGCCTTTCACACGTTTTTTCAGTCTGGTTTCACAGTCTCTTCTTTTTTTCCTGCTATCCTGCCCTGAAATGGAAGGTTAAGCCCTATGTCACCCTGTTCATTGCGTGTGACCGGAAAGTAACATTTAACTGGCGTGAGCTTTCCCCTCACCTCTTCTTCCATTACATCATTCAGCAGGAATTTATGTCAGAAAGAGAAAAAAGAAAACAAGATGAAAAGAACAAGCACCAATGGCAGAGCAAACAGGATAGACAAGTCTAGAGCTTTAATCAAGCCAGGAATTTTTGTCTGAAACCAAAAATAGCTAGAACAAATCCTGCCCCGGTCTGATATGACCAGACTCATAACACTGAAAAATGAATCTAAACTTGACCCGTTTGATTTTGCAGTAGACATTTTTTAAATAATGTAGCTTTCATTTTTTGTATGATGCTGCCATGCTGCCCTTGGGTGGGATCTCAGTGGGCCTCGGTGGACCTTGCTACCACAACTATGAAAGACAATGTCAAATCTTAACAAATATCTGACACACACACACACACACACACACACACACACACACACACACACACACACAAAAAAACAAAACAAAAATAAAAAACAAACAAACAAAAAACCCCCCAAAATATCACTGTCAGGATAAATCCTTATATCTCCAGTTTTGCAGTTTTATATTTTTGTACATAATTGCTGATTTATTATTTGTTTTAATTTTAGAAGTATTTAGAAGCAGAAACAAGAGCAGAAGAACTGTTTAATTATAATTAACACAAGTGATTTGTATGAAGTAATTATAGTGATTAAGCGATTATTTGGATGTTTGTGTAATTTGAAATTCTGTTAGGTAGCATTAGTTGACTGAGCTTCCTGCCAGACAGTGGTACTATGACAGGAACATGAGTGGTACTATTGCTGGGGAAAGGTGTGATACTGTTGCTGGGGAAGGGCCCGATTTGGCCTGGATCGTTGATGTTAATTGGTGGCACTATCACTGGGGAAGCAAGTGATTCTTTTGCTGTGGGAAAGGAGTGATTTGGCCTGGTTTGCTAATGATAGCCGGTGGTACTATCATCAGGGAAGCATGCCATTCTGTTGCTGGGGAAAGGGGTGATGTGTCTGCTAATGTTAATAAGTGGTATTATCTGGGTAAGCAGTTAGATAGCTTTATCTTTTCGTTGGTGACTGAAATTTTGCAAAATTTTGTAGATTTGTTTACAGTCAGCATTGCGGACAGTTATCTTGGCAATGTGCGTCTATGAATTTATGGTGTGGAGCTTCAGAAGGAGTACTGAAATGAGGGTTGTGTTTGTGTTACTGTTGAATTCAAATATTTATAAACATTTGTTTATCATTCATTAGTCGTTTTCCAGAATCATGCACAAGTCCTTTAATAGAAACATAGTAGAAACTGTTCCTGATATTCCTGATATATTTTATATCCTAATATCTCATAGTATTAAATCTGCCACATCTATTGTCTAATTAATAATATGGACATATTGTAATACTGTTACTAATGCTTATGATTTTCTATCGGGTGACATGAGTCATCTGATGTTAATGAGAGCTGTAGCTTATATGGGCACAGAGTCCAGGCCTGCTCTAGAGACTCTAGAGGCATTTAATCTTCAAGCAGTAGCTTTAATCACACAGCCCACCTCAGGAAGCAGGAAGTAGTCCAGAACACAACGTCAGGAAGCTCAAGGGAATGACCTTCAGTACCACAGCAAGTCATTTCAAACCAGAACTGGGTTCAGAATAACTTACACTGGTTCAGTGAGAACTGCTGTAAATATAGCACAGCCCATCAAACTCAGAGATGAAGCAGAGATTAAAGTTTTAGTGCACAACAAAAGTAAACTCAGTTAGGAAAAGTTTATGTTAGAAATGTGGTTGACTTTGATTTAGGGTTTATATAATTGTGCTGATTTTACTGATGGCTTCTCATCCCAGTACAACAGATGTAACAAGTCAATGTACATCCCAACAAAGCTGAGAGTGGGTTTTGCATTGGAATCCATGAAATTTCCAGTATCCCTGCCACACATGTGTAAGTGTAGTCTAGGGCAGAAATCCAAGCGGTAGTGCTATGAGTCTTAGCCCTGGATCCTATTAGTCATAAGAGCTGCTCTAAAGCCCTAGAGCAAGCCTGCATATTCCTTACGCCCCCGCCCAAATGCACACCATCCCAGAGCAGCACTGCACTGCCGTGGGAAACGGAGAGAGAGTGGGAAGAGAGAGAGAGAGAGAGAGAGAGAGAGAGGACATGCATAGAGTCCTCTAACATCTGTAACATCCATGATGTAGTATACTTACTCTTTGGATGACATCAGATTAGTGTTAGAGGTGTGGACTGAGTCATACTTGACATATAGTACTGTATGTAGTCTATATTAAGGTGTACAGTGTCTGCAACTATAATGACCACATCCATAATAATAACACACATCTGTAAATAAACTAAATTAGTTGGAAATATGTTGTAGCCATATACTTTGAAATAACCAGCTAAAGCAGCATTCTCTTGCCTTTCTTCTTAAAACAACTTCAGAATAATGTTGATATTGCACTGGTCTGTAAAGGGAAGAATAGTGCATATATCATTGCTAGTCTGTGCTCAGCGCTATTTAACTTTGGTAAAGAAGACAGGAAAACACTTGCAATAACTGTATAATACTGTTAAACCACTGGCATCAGTTCACATGTGTTTCATTTTCAGAGCTGGTTCTGTTTCTTTCAGTTTGACCAAAAATGCATGTGTAAAGTTGTTCTGTTAGGGGTGGCTTATGCAAAATACACTTTCTGACTGTAGGAAGGATAAAAAAGACAAAAAAATTTAAAAGGATAAAAAAAAAAATGCCAATTCTTGCATAACACTGCCTTAAAAGAGAGAAACAGAAATGCTATTGTTAAAATAATTTGGTTATGAAAGACTTTCAAAACATTTTGCACCCCAAAGCTGCTCTAGCTGTGTGACCTATAATGCACTCTGTACTGACGCTGCTCTCTCTGAATGAACATGGAGGAAGTTGCTGTTTAAAACAGGGCATATACAATTCTTTTTGTGCAGATTGTAAAATACAATGAAAGTGTGACATGGTACACAGTCATTTGGAATCTGGGATTAGATGGTAATTATGTTATATTCTATATTTTAATAGGTTATATAACCTGATAAACCAAAATGGATGTTTCAATTTCAATTTGGAGTTAGTGTTTTATCCATATGTATTTACACATGTATTTGTTACATATTTTGAGACTTTAACTTTCACCAAGTCTTCATCAAGAAAAATGAAATATTACGTTCAATTTTTATTTATTTCAGGCAATAATAAAAATAATTAGCATTTTTCTAACACTGTATGGTGCTGCAACACTAATTCCACCAAAAACAATGAGCATGTGTGGAGTGATTTACTTTTTGCTGTCATTCGATGTGGATTAAGAATAAATGGCAAATTATTGAACAGCAGGATTTTTCTAGCCTATTATATCGTGTGCTAATTGGTAGAGTTGATATAATCAGGTTCACTTACCTTAAGTTCAGCACTTTCTTGAATGAGATACTGTGACCAAAAATGTATACTACCAAAAAATTGATCAGAATGTTAGAAAAGAGATTTTAGAGAGTTTAGAAAGTGGAGGAACTTTTGTTTCAATTAAATTCAACGTAATTGTTTTTATTACACAATTAACTATATCTCTCAAAACGGAATCTGTATTTACAGTTAAGGTTCAGCAACTTGAGAGATGACTGAACTGAATGATGTTCAGTTCAATTTATTGAACTTATTTTTTATTTACTTTTCACATTCTCACCCAATGTTG
Source organism: Acestrorhynchus altus (assembly GCA_034509495.1). Lineage (NCBI taxonomy): Eukaryota > Metazoa > Chordata > Actinopteri > Characiformes > Acestrorhynchidae > Acestrorhynchus > Acestrorhynchus altus. The sequence goes on along the minus strand of CM067509.1, from coordinate 11,116,718 downwards.
AGTGACTGGAGGCCTACACTCAGGAGAAAATGCTAACTCCCTCTTATAGCCAGTAACAACAATCCAGAATGTTCTCTTAACTCAGAATAGTTTAATAATGTCTAACTGTAGTATAACAGTGTAGTATATATTTATTTGGCAATGTGTCACATAATACCAGACAAACCCCTGGTATAATGAGTCTTGGGAAAAAAGAAATTTGCCTTTTTGTTTGACTTTGATTGATTTAAGGCCTGCTGTAGTTATGTTCTGTCAAATGTAATCTTTACATTTGAAAAATGAGTCAGTCCAATTCAGTCAATTCTGCCAATTCTAATTGTACCCCATAAGTTGGTCAAATACTAGGTAGAATGTAATCAGCCATACTTCATAAATCAACACCCATTTTTGGGTGATCCTCCCATGTTTTGCACTGGCCTTCCTCAAATACTCCAACATGAAGGAAAGATGTGTATGAAGATGTGTATGATCCATGAAGATGAATGGATGGCATTCATAGAAATCCCAATGACTATCCTAAGGCAGACACTTATAAAAATTGCAGTTAGGTCATGCATTTTGTAATTGAATTATTTTTAATAGTGCTTTGTAGTAGCTTAAATTAAAGCTCATATTAAAGAAGAAAGATCTAGCATTGTTGTTCAAAGCTCTCCGTTACTTCCATGACATCTTGTTTGACCCCAAGATGCCCTTCACATTCTTCAGATAGTAAACAATGGTACTTGCGTTTGTCTTACCAGTACAAGCCAGTAGAGGCTGGCGTCATCAGTGCTGTTAAGATCTGCATGAAATAAACAATGAGCAAGTCTGTCAGTCTAAGACATGTGCACTCTCATGATGCCAGATTAAGCACTCCTAACTACTAACCGATATTCCGCCAATGTAATGCACCAAGTGCGTTACACATGAAAAGGGCCCTTTGGGACTTGCTGGGAAATCACAGAAGGTTAGCTATTGCAAGAATTCAACATTAGGGCTGTGATGATGAGATGAGCAAGGCAGTAGCCGCTTCTAAAATAAACGAGCCACAGCAGACGTCCTGGGTGCTTGCATGACCTCAATGTGCCCGTAATGAGAGCTGGCAGTGAGACGATCCTGAGAGCTTTCCAACTCCTTTTCTTTGTCTTTAAAAGGTAAACGTCAGCTTCAGCTCCTTAAGAGCCCCACCGGGTGCCAATAAACACATAGCTACTGAGACAGAGAGTGAGAGAACGATAGAGAGAGAAGGAATGGAGTGTGAGGAAGTCCAGAGCTCTTCGTGAGTGTGTGAAGAACACATCAATGCCCACACTAACAGATGAGCAGGCAATCAGATACACTCACAAACCCATATACAGTCATACTTAGCTCTATTCGGGCCAACACATTTTCCAAAGCAGCTCAAAACAATAATGTGTTCCCATAGTCCCACAGCAACTGACTTCTGCTGTACATTGAGACTGGAGACTTTACAAATGTACAGCATACACTTGGACTACAGCCATTTCATTTTTTGAACTGTGTTCTTTTTCTAAGAACTCAAAGAGCCTGAGCGTTATTCCGGAACTGCAAAGCATTTGGATTCCTAAACAATATATGTCTGCTACAGAAAATAAAGCATAAATCTCATCCTTACTGGATCACTTGATATCCCATGGGTAGCATTTAGAGAAGCTTCATACCACAAAATTATGGGAAACATGGCCAAAATAGTGACCTCAGACATTCAAAAACAAACAAATAAATGACTATTTCTTGAGCTTGAACCCATGGGTCAATGTGTTGATGAAGGGGATGGGAAAATCATGTTGGTTTAAATCCATTGGAGAACTGGGACAGTGACAAAGTCAAACTTAAGGATTTCATGTCGTTACTGAAGGTCCCAAATGCAATTTGCTATGATTTACAGTTATTTAGTTAATTCTTACTTAAACTGAAACTGATAGGAAATAAATTAATTGTCAGAAATATGAATTACACTTTTATTAATGTACTAATGTGTAATGTTCCTTCATGATTATTATCAAAGCTATTAAGTTATCAAAGTTGATTGGTTGTTTACACTGCCTGAAATATATCCTTGATAATAAAGCTCTTTTCATTTGAGTTTGATGATTTAGCTGGTCCACCAGCATCTCACCGGTCTAGTCAACCAGTATGGCTAAGCTTGTTGTCCAGCATGACTAGTATTACTCAACTGGTCTACATGCATGACCAGCTAGCTTACCACCATAGGGTGTGTTTTCACCATTTTGATCCTTCGATGCTGGCTCTTCCTATCAGTCTGAAGCAGAATTCACAGTGTTCCAAAGTGTTGGAATGTTTACCTAAAAACAAGGAACTTGAGCTGGGTTTAGACAGGTTAGTTTCACCCTAGTGATAATGTGTTGCAACAGTTATCCTGCTCAGTTCGAAAGAGACATTTGGTGCATGTGCTTGGCTGAGGAGCCAATGGGGCAAAGCTACCACCTGTGGGATTATGACTGAGAACCCCTAAATCAGAATCCTGCCTAGATGCAACAATATCCACAGGTACCTAGGACCTATGTGGTCTACCATAGTCAGGGAGGTGGCTCCCCTATGTCATGACAAAATACTGCGTCCCATTACCGAGGAAATGTTACCACATATATGTGGTCAATGGTGTGAAAGGACTGCATTGGGTCTTTGAGTATGTGGAAAAGATTACCCCTTACATTTTTGGGTTTATTACAGCACTCTACATTATACAACTTCAAGATTTTATAATAATGTGCAGTAGTCCTACCAAGATGACATATTAGGCTTGAACACTGTAATCAGTATTAAAATGAGCATTCAGTACAGTGAGCTGATACCTGTGTATCTTGAACTGAGAGGCTCATACTCTGTATCATTACATTCCTATAGCACAAGTATTTGTTCTTTAGTGTGACACAATAGGATTATGTTGACTGGATATCTGCTCATGCCCAAGAAGGTATATTTAGAGAGTGGACCCCAGTTAAGAAACTGAAGTTAGTTTAACCCATCACTCCCCCTGGACCTCCTTTTATTTAGTCTCTGACCGATATTTGCTATAAAATATCTCTGGTCCTTGGGAAATGCAACATTCCAAATAGATGGGAGGCTCTGGGGGATCTCCCACACAGATGCACCAAATATCTCCCAGCCTTGCCCCTTGTACACTCACACTGTTTATTCCCACATGCTATTTACATTGTTGCAGAGTAGGCAAGAGGACACAGGCAGTTGATCATGATCTGTATTTATGATTCAGTAACGGAAATCTCTCATTCTGGAAGGTCAGAATCCAAACAGGAAAAATGAGGAGAAGGAAAAGAGGACAGAAGGCAACATGTGGGCGTCTTCAAATGTCTTCCTTTTGAGAATTCCCTTTGAAAAAATATTTTATCAGTGTATCGCTTTCTTAAATATCTGTCTAGAACATGTGCCATACATCTGCAAAATACCTTAATATTAAAATCTCTTTTAGAGCTAGAATCATTTATCCTCAAAAGCACATCACAACTCTGAGTGTTCCATCTTCAGATATCTCAGAAGTTCCAAAGCACACTGTACACGCAAGTTAAGGGGCAAAGCAATGCTTTTTGTTTCTCTTAGACTAAGTTTCTTTAAGTCAACATCCTAAGGGAACAGGGCCCTTGGGAAAAGCCTAATTCCTGAGAGGGTGGCAGAAGCAGATGGCCCAAAGCTGAACCAGCCATTCTTCAAAAGTGAACATATCTGCAAGTTCAACACTCATAACATTAAAATAAACACACGGAGACTCTGTAGACTGTGTTTGGGCACCCATGGATCCACTGCTCCACTTACAAAATGAGTTCCCTTCTAAAAGCTTTGTTGCTGCGCTCTAGTTTAAAGCTCATGTTTGATTTTCATGGGATTAAAGGATGTATTAACCAAAATATGACCAAAAGTTGAGGTGAGAAAGTGGCAGACATGTTTTTGTCTTTATGCTTGCTGCCATTTGGAGTAGAATAGTGTATTGTGCTAAGGTGTTAAGTGTCATTGGCTTTAAAGCATTTTTTCCTAATGGACAAAAACATTCAGTCAGATCCATAAATATTTGGACAGTGTACACGTCACAATTTATCTGAAATAAATCATTCAAAATGTGATTAAATGGTAGACTTTCTGCCTTAATTCAAGCTGTTTAGCCAAAATATGGCATTAACTTATTATAAATTAGTCATTTAATACTAAACTCCCAGCTCTAGAAGAAGATTATTTGAGAACCAAGAGTGTCTTAAACATGGAGATGGAAAGGGTTCATGATTGACAGCATATGTCACCATCTGTTGAACCTGGTGGATGCACTGTTATTGAACAGTCGTGTATGCCTTTCAAAGGAATGGGGTCACTCTTTTTTTTATAGATGGATGTCTGATCAAAATACAGTAGCAGCATCAATTCCTGGAGAATATAAATCTATGGATATGAAGGGACTATGTAGAACATGGGTGTAATTATTAAAAGGTAATGCAATATTTTTATTCAACAACTTCAATTACAGTTCAAATGAAGATCTTGATTGATTAATTTCAAAACCACTGTGTTAGTATACAGAGGAAAAAGAGGACTGATCTTGATCTTGAACAAAAAATATTGCCAGTGCTTGTTTCTTTAGAAACAACCATATATGTAGAACCATGACAACTAAAAATGATTTCTTTGCTTGCATAAATATTCTTTTTCTCAGTGATGGAAAAGTATCTATGATTCTTTTTTTGCAAAGAGTCTATCCACTATAAAGTATTAAACTCTGAGGTTCATGTGCTTTACTTGACCTCTGGACCATAACACTGACATGACCATGCCTTAAACATGTCGTGTCAGTGTTGTTCGATGAAAAACATGTGTCATTGTTTGAATCCTGGCGAGGCTCTGAATGCTGTGTATATAAATCTGGAGAGTGATTAGACCAATAGAAATGCTCTAAATGACTTTTAAATGCTCTTATTTTACATTACCTTCCAATCAAAGTTAAAAACAGTTTTGCCTTCTCCTGTAAAGTCACCAATTTGGAGATACATATTATTCATTGAACAGTCATGATATGCTGATTTCACCTATCATGCCAGTTTATGCCCAGTAAGATTATAGTTACCATTACTGTAATGACAAATGCTACAATGTCATGACATCAAACATTGTAAACACTGTATGTCAGGTTAGTAATTGTAACATGGGACTGTTACTTTACTGAACATATACTTTAATGACATTTTTTTTGGCAAGGTTATAAGAATGTTGTAAAATTTTAAACTTGTGTAAATTGTAAACAAAGAATAAAAAAAAAGATTCATTATGATAAACAAAACCACCAATGATTAACTAACTAATTCAAATATAAATGGCAAGACAAAAATGTCTAGATGAAGTGAACATCAATAGTTCAAACCCTGTACAAAATGCAATTTAAAAATGAATTAGGTTTTATAAAATATATATATGTATAAACTAAACTAAACTGAACTGGCTCTCACACATTGCTGTGAAGACCATTAGGCTTTGTAACAACATTGTATCCACTGCTATGGAACAGTAGCAGAAAACTTCCTGTGAATTTGAAAACCTATCATTCCCATCAAGAACAACTCATCAGCTGGGAAAGTATTAAACAAGTCTGTGAAATCATATGGCCAGGAAATGCTCTGGTGATTGTGCATCTGAATATCTTCATGCCATTGAAGCTTCTTTGAAATGAAACGTGGAGGCATGGGGCAGAGCAGACAGTGTCCAGTCGCAGCTCATTTGTCAGCACTGTCCTGGCCGGATTCTTTCGTTCTCTCTTCAGCACAGATCATCTGCACTATGAGGCTGTGTTTATTAGGTTCTTAATATGTTTAGACTTGGCCATAATTAGTTCAGCCTCATGGTCGGTTATCTATCAGCACACGTACACACACACGTGCCTCAGAGCTCTGGCAATGACGAGGGGGTGCGGGCTGAGAAGAAGCTGTGAAAGTCTGATAGACATGGATTTAAATGGACGCAGCATATAACAGGTGGTTATTAGAAGAAAAACACAGATGTCTTATAAAAGGGTAAGGAAGTGGCTGAAGTGATACCAACACCATATCTGCCTGAGGCTAAATGTATAGAGTAGAAGTGGGAGTGCTCAGAGTGTCTACTGGTTCCTATATGTGTGTGTTTGAATTTGTATACTGGAGACCTTATTTGGGACTCTAGTATCCCAGAGGTTTTTTGGAGCCAGACACCTGCATGGTTGCCTCAGAATTCTGGAATGAGCTGTCTGAGGCCCAGATGCAGTGAATGAACATTAGGCAGAGAGGCTTCAGTCGATGAGAAATTCACTGCTCATCATTGCCTTTATTATCCCATTAGATATTGTATCCTAAGTCACAGGGACCACACCTACAGTTCATTGGCTTCTGGTTACAGATGTAATATAATGTCAAAGATGTCATTGCAGTCCAAGACCTACCAAGAAACAAGGCTTGTTTTCTAGCATAGTCAAGCATTGCCTATAGTAAAAAAAGAAAGCTCCTTCTTTCTCATGAACCACCCAGCTGTGACTTGCATTCCAAAGCTGTTACACATTAGTAAATCAACTGGCCAATCAGGGCACAGGGCCAAACGTGGGCGCACTGATGATCTGTCACATTGCCAGTGGAAAGCACGAGAGCCTTGCGCACATGTGGAGTTAACCGTCAGACGTGGGTCCATTACTAATCTGGCCTAACTCACTGTTTCAAATTAAGAAGAGCCATTCATAAGCAGCATCACATTAGCCAGTCACATCAATCCTTCCTCTGGAATATGTGTGCTTGTCAAAATATGACTGCTCCACTAGTGATGATGCCTGAATACATGGGATCTGAATGTAATTGGCTCAGGGCTGGCCCCTAAGGGCACTGCATGGATTTGATGAGGAACATATGTCAGTGGCAGTGAACCAGGTGTTCTGGCCATGTTCTGCATGAACACTTTTGCTGCCCAAAGTTATATCAGAGGCCTACAGAACTACAGAACAGAACTGCTCCAGGAGAGCTACCTTCCTGCAGACTTTAGATTGAACCCTAATCCACCTTACCTGATCCAACTAATTACTGCCTTCAGAAGTACTTGATATCTACTCTGTATCTACTCTGAGCTATTCAATATCCAATGAGTTATTCAATATCTACTGTGAATTACTTTATATGTCATATGATTTATTCAGTATCCACTTTGAACTATTCAAAATCCACTCTGATTTATTCAGTATCCACTACGACTTATTCTGTATCTACTATGAATGATTCAGCATCCACTATGATTTATTTGGTGTTTCATGTAATATGTAATTATCAAGGAATTTATTTATGTAGTTTGTTGTGGAATTAATTACATATTTATAGAACATAAGTAACTTTTGCCAAGAAATAAAAAACACACCAATCAAACTGACTTACTACAACAACAAATACAACTATGAGTACTACTACAACTACTACTACTACTACTAATAACAACAACAACAACAACAACAACAACAACAACAACAATAATAATAATAATAATAATTATTATTATTATTATTATTATGATTTCACAGCTAAATACCAGCACATACATACATTGCAGTTCATGGAAATATATATGGGTGTGTCTATGAGATTTATGTGAGTTTCAAAACACTGGAGGAGCATGTGGCCTAGCTTCAACATAAACTGCAACCCCACCAATAAAACAACTAGCCTGCTGGGATAATTCCTGGAACTATAAGCAGCATCCATATCTGTGTCCTTATCCTCTGAGGAAAAATAGATCATTATATAAGACCGCCAGTGACATCAGGGTATATATGAGATTCGCACTAGATGAATGGGAGCATGTGTGGGAGGTCTGGGTGTGTTGGAGAAAAGTGTGTGAAACTGTCAGGAGAACTGTGGGGTCTTTGAAAAAGGGGGCACATCAAAACATGTGTTATAACTGTGATGTCATGAAAGGGACTGAGCAGGTGGTCATCTCTTCCTGTCCAGACTTGGACTAGAGTAGTATGAACATGAGATATGGAGATAGAGAGGGAGGATAGAGGTAAATTAGGGAGTAAGAGACAGAGAGAGCAGGGAAAGGAAGAGGTCCCTTGACAATCATGGAGGAACCATTCACTCATTTTCAGTATACTGTCAATTTCCCAGGGTTATAAAGAGACTATTGCATTAACATTGTTATGAACTATTGAAGTAACACTAGATGTATCCAATGCATCCTGTGCTAGTAATTAAGAGCAAAACCTAAAAATCTCTCAAACCTGGTGTTCAAAGTTTGAGAATTTAGAGATGTTTACAACTTTCCAAACATCTGGAATAGACATATCCATATTTCCACCAAGTCACAGCTTGTGCCCTGCACTTATTTGCAACATACAATGACCCTCTTGTCCCAACAACAGCCATTAAATGCAATGCTGAAGGGCCTTACAAAGTCTTAAAAGTGAAGCTGGACATGCCAAGGGAAAAGCTGGAGACAGAAAAGAAAAGCTGCCTTATTCAAAAAATGAATATGAATACGAAGATTTAATTTGGAAATACTATCTTGTGATCCCAATGTTTGAGCTCACAGTTGGGCAGAAGACAGAGCTGCAGGAAGAGGACTATAAATCATGTCCTTATTCTTGATGTACTACCAGTGATGCAGAGTGATCACAGATGGGAAATCGTATGTATATTAGATATAGTACATGGCAAGTGGCTGTTTGTATTTAGTTTTGAAAACGTAAATGTGATGGCTAAAGGAACATTTTGCTTTCTTCTAAAGTCAAGGGGTCAAGAGAGGCATCAGACATGAGGAATTTCGTACATCTTCTGATGAGCCTTTTAGACATGCAACATGAGGAATTTCTTGCCCTCTGAGAAGTTTTAATGAGCTTGTTACTGGAGAGGTCAAGGCCAGTTAGAAATAGCCACTGTCCCTAACTGGCTGACCACTGGCTACTCATTCCTGCAGTTTGCACATGCAAGTTTCAAGGGACATCATGCAGCATGGTGGCACCATTAAGTGTTTATTGGTTGTTGCTGCTAATAGTTTTAGATTTCCACAAAGAACACAGCAATACATGACATTCCATAAAGATTGACCACTCTTCTTCCATTCAAACTCAGCCCTGACACCCTGAGTCCAGCACATTTAGTGAATTACCTGCTCCTAATATTAGGTAGTTAGCAGGTAATGTTCTCACAGGCTACATTTTATACCTAAGTAAATTTGGGTTGTCTAGTCTTGTGCCAGTCATGATGAAAATTCTTCTTCTTCTTCTTGTACACATGACCACATGCAAGGCTCCATGTATCAGTTCCGCCTGAATGTCCAGTGTTAGTCATGCAATTACAAGGGTTGGACAATGAAACCGAAACACCTGGTTTAGACCACAATAATTTATTAGTATGGTGTACTAGGGCCTCCTTTTGCAGCCAATACAGTGTCAATTTGTCTTGGGAATGACATTTTTGGGATACCATCTGAGTTACCACCCGAACATCCCTTTCAGACAGCTTCCTCTTAATCCTGTTGGATGTGGTCTGTCCTTCTTGGTGGTGCTGACATTACCCTGGATACCGTGGCTCTTGATACATCAGAAAGACTTGCTGTTTTAGTCACAGATGTGCCAGCAAGACATGCACCAACAATTTGTCCTCTTTTGAACTCTGCTATGTCACCCATAATGTTGTGTTCATTGCAATATTTTGAGAATAACTGTGTTCTTACCTGCTAATTGAACCTTCACACTCTGCTCTTACTGGTGCAATGTGAAATTAATGAAGATTGGCCGCCAGGCTGCTCCAATTTAGCCATGAAACCTCCCAAATGAAAATGATAGGTGTTTCGGTTTCATTGTCCAACCCCTGTAGCTTTCCTTCATCCAGGGAGGCACAGACATGGAAATTCTGGGCTGATGCAGATATGTAAAAAAATTTAAATGTAAACATTTGGACTAAACATTTATTTAGCATTTATTATAACATTCTCAACTAATCATTCATCAACTTTCAGCCTTGTTTCCTCAAGAGGAACTCATACCTATCAAATGATTTGATCTTCTTAATTTTACTTAAATTTAACCTGACCCTTACCCTAACCCAAAGCTTAACTGTAATATAAACTGAACCTTATCTCAGCCTAATCCTTACCATCTTTTCCAACCTTTATTTCCTTTTTTATAAGTTCCATATCATGGAAGAACTTCATGCTGTGCCAATGCTGTATTCTAAATTGTTCTTCATGTATCTTGAAGCCTGGTTTGTATGCATTTGAATGATTTCATTATCATTATGCAATCATACTTTCATTCTGACAAAGCCTGCATTCTAATCGCAATTATCATTTTGTTCTGCACATCAGAATTATAAGCAAAATGACAAAACATGTCCACAGCAATCAACACATTGCTCATATATTGTGGTTATCTGTTTAGGAATGATTTAACTCATAAATTGGCTTGAGCTCCCAAAATATGAATGACTGCAACAGGTTCTTCCCTTCCCGTAACCTGCCTCTGCTAATATCCAAGACTGTGGCTTTTCCCTGCTGGCAGGGGATGAGTTTGGTGTCTAGTTGCAGGCTTAGATTTGGACTTGCCTGGCAGGTTGAATAGAGACAGGATCCTTCTCAGGGGTATAATGTATACAGACTGTATTCAGGCTTTCCAGTCACTTTCAAGGATTTAACATCTGAAGATACAGCTAATGTGATAACTCCAACAATACTGCAGACATGTGTAATGCATTGAAGTATCTGTGAGATGCCAGTTACGATTCTAGGATAGTCCGCTTGAGCCAGAGTTTAAAGTGTAAAGCAGCTTTCAAATGTATTCAAAATCAAAGGGAGACAGAAAAGGGGTCCTAAGTTCATCTGATCTTTCCTTTCAGATGTAGACAGTAGCATTCCAGTCAGTCATTATCCTATCCTGCAAGAGAGCTTTGGAAGTTTTAGACGTGTATTACATGTAATGTCAGAATTATTGCCCAACATGTTGTGATACAAATAGTTCCAATAGAAGATCACTGCTGTCATGTTTGTGGTCATAAAGGAAAGGTTTACCATGTCTTTCCCAGCAAAAAGAAACATATGGTCTGCATACAAAAGAGATCTGATAGTGCTCATTGTGCTAAACATCCGCATGTCACATCCTTTCCCAACTTGACTGTGCACCGCAGGTTTTCCCACAGTGGATAAGGCCAGTATACAATCCTCCTTTTCCATTCTCATTCTCTGTGCTATCATGTGCATACATTGCAACTTTCATCTTCTCCAATGTGTATGTCCTTTTCTGCATTGAGTCGTCTTTTGGTGGAATCCCTCAGTAAATATCTCCTATCTTTAGCATTGTTCTCCGAACTGTTCCCATTTTCAGAGACTGTAGGAATGTCTAGGAGAACACAAAGCCAACCATTGATCCCTATTTAGATGTTTTGAACCCAGAGGATATGAAGGGACTTGCCATTACATTTTCCACTGCTGTTCTATAGTGCTGAAACTCACTGGCACAACAAGCACAGAGTCTGAAATCTGTCTCTAAAGCATAAATCTATTACTTTGTTTCCAACTTTACACCAAACACAGTGTTTTTTTTTTGAGTGACAGTCCATCAGTCATTCAAGTAACCACCTTGTTGGCATATTCAGCTTAAAAGAAAAATCATCAAGCAGTATCTGGTTCAGAGGCTGGTCAGTGATCTACAAGGAATGGTATGAATTTTGCTAAACACCCTCACGTTTCAAAGCTCGTGATGCCAGCCAGTCGTGCAGCATATTCAGCACTGAAGGAGGCAGTGGGTGAGTCCTGGCCAGACTGAGATGTTTGGCAGCCCACTGGAATAAACTCAAAAATGAAATTAACCATTCTTGTAAACAGTCGGGTGGTCCGGGTCCAAATTCCACTGCAACGCCTCTGGTTTGCCTCTATTTTGTTTGGAGTAAACTTTGGCTCCCAGCGATTCACAGCTCTTTTTCTTACTGTTTCTTTCAACTTTCTCTTTTGTAAGTCTTTTTAGATTTTAGCCAATCATATAATTGAGCAAGGTTTTAGCACACAGATGTGTTATCAAGCTGATGAATATGTGCCTAGTAATAATTTAAGCAATCATTGAATGTACTTTAAAATCAGCCATTACAAACAGCTGTAAACACAACAGGATGTACAAAAAAATAACAAACTCCATACAGTTCACGACGGCCACATCAACTCTGACTGTAGTCATACGGGCAGTAAGATGCAAAGTTGATTTTCCTGTCCCATAATGATGATCATCTGCATTTAACTCACACATTTCATTAAATTTTGCTTAAAACCACAAGTTATTATGGTTTTCCTTTTTTCATGCAATAAAATGGAACACTGGGTGTGTTCATTTCATTGCCCAACATATATAAATTCATTCTGGCAGGAAATATCTCACACCCTTTGGGTCTACTGAAAGTGAAACTGCAGCAATGTTTGTGTCATACTCTTTGTCCTGTTTCCTAGATGCACTAATATCATGGGAGAACACAAGGTACATACGAAATGTGTCCAGACATCTGCGTCAATCCATCTTCCCTGAAGACATTATTCACGGACAGATACATGAAACTACTAAGAGGATGTGGATTTGGCTGGAGGAAGGCAGTCACCATTTGTGCCTGGACGATATACAAAGAACACTATATGCAAACAGTGAAGACAAGATGGAAATAAACAAACAAAAGCAAAAATGTGAGCTGCAGTGGTGGAAAGGAAATGGCATTAAGCTTCTAGAGCTGAGAAATAGATTTTTTTTTACTATTTTACCTTTTACCCTATACTTAATAATGAGCCATTGATTAAACTATTAACAATTTGGTGAGAATCAAGTTGGACAAAATGATGTACATTTATATAAGGATACATTCATGTGATTAAATGCGTAAAACATGGTGTGCTATGTAACATTTTACAAAATACATATATATTAATAAACGCCTGATTTTTATTTTCCTTTTCAGCCCAATTTTCCCCCAATTTGGAAGTGCCATTTATCCAACCTTGCTAGGACTCTTCTCACCACATACAATGCTCCTGACACTAGGAGGGTGAAGGCAAGCACATGCCTCCTCTGACACATATGACATGAGGCACCTCCTTTTTTCGAGCTGTCACCATTGCATAATTCTGACACAACAGATGCCTGTGTTGGCCAGCAATGCCATCTACCACCCAGACCAAATTTTGTCCTCTCAGATTCTGGCTGCAGATGAAAGGCAGCATGACCTGGAATTTGAAGTGACGATCCTCAGATCATAGATGTTCAGAATCATTGCTAAATCTGGTGCAGTTGAAATTGCTTAAGTATTTTGTAAGATTTGTTTACTTTTGATTTCCATCTGCAGGTAAGTAATTGACAGACTGACTGAATGGCTGGACATTACTACTCTTCTATTCATATCTCTTTGCACAGACAATATTCAGATCTTCTATACATATCTTTGCATAGACACTTTACCTGTGCATGTGCACAATAGACAGGATTACTGAGCCTTCATGTGTTTACTAATTCTCATAACAACACACTTCTGTTCTGTAGTTAAGTAGTTTTAGCATTAGCCTTAGTTTTTTCATAGTTTTTAATTATTGTGTTTATTATATGTCCTATTTATTATACTTAGTAAGGCTTGAGAACTATGGTTTTTCTGCTGTTGTTTTGATTGTGCTGCTCTGATTGGTGACTTTCCTGCTGGGATCTCTCTCTCTCTCTCTCTCTCTCTCTCTCTCTCTCTCTCTCTCTCTTTTATATATATAAAATCTATTACTGTCCAAGCAAAAAAAAAAAAAAATCTAAACAAAAAAATAGAACTTGAGTTGAATCATCTCAAAAAACACTATAATAAATTATTATATGATTTTATATTGGCCTTGGTCATTATATTTTTACAGTGTACCTACAAAGCAAAAGCCTCTGCTACTTCATTCCTGCCTGCACTAATGACCTTTAGGCTCTTGGAGAGGTACTCGTTTGATCAGTTAGGGAATGAATGTCTGGCCTCTTCTCCTTCCCGGCTTATTTTGTACACTACATTTTCATGTTGGGCACAAAAAAAAAGAAAATGGTAAAACATACAGATTGTTTAGACTGATATGGTCTGGTATGGATGCTATAACAAAGGCCTTACAGCCTTGGCACTTGATACATAGTGCACAGTTCTAAAGAACAATAAAACCTTCCATCCCTTTCCGGCATAGTGCAAGAAAAAAGACAGCCCAGATGACTTGACCTGTGGTCACAAGGCCCTTTGCATCCTGGTGTTTGCTGAGGAATGTATTTCCTCTCTTTCCCTTACTCCTCCTCAGGAGACTTCCTTTCACCACATTAAGCAAAAGGTCACAGATATGTTGTACAAACAGAGAGCTTATGTGATGCACAATCTGGAATATAGATAAATGACTTAGTTTGCAACAGCGCAGTCCAAGAGCAAGACCAAATGAAAAAAATAGTTTGAGTTCATTTTAACTATTTCATCATCTATTGCACGTGACAGTGTATTTCACTGTACAATGGCTAACATGCTAACATCCTCAGTTTGCAGCTTTTAACTCACTTTAAATTCACACCTGTATATTTCACAAGTATCTTTTTATTTATTTATCTATTTTCATTAACAACATTAGGGGTTAGGGCCATCTTTTTTTCTTGATCCCTTGCAGAAGTGCATGTAATTGCTATAATGCTATAATGGCTCAATTGCTATAATGCACCCCCACACACACTTTGAAAGTGCGAATTAGGAATCACCTACGATGCTCCAGACACTAGGAGACATAGTACAGGCAAGCGCATGCTTTCTCTGATATATGTGAAGCCAGCTACTGCCGCTTTTTGAACATCATTACTAGGAAGCCAACTTGGTGAAATGCACCAGGTTGTTTCATATATCTTTGAATGCCGCCATTTTGTCTACTAGCTAAGGATAGTCTAAGTGAACAGCAAAGCACTTTTGTAAGTCGCTCTGGAAAAGGGCGTCTGCTAAATGCCGCAAATGTAAATGTAAATGTAAATGTAAATTTTACTGTAAATTATATTTCCAGTAGGACACTGGATTATTTAATCAGAGTTTAACTTCATAATTGACAGTGGTATTTCTGTTCAATTACAGCAAAAGCAAGGCAACTTACTGACACACCTTCCATTTAGCTTACAGTGTGAGTCAACGCATTTCTACATACTGTCAATGGTAACGGACTGTGCACCAGATGTGGCAGATAGAGATTAAGTTGAAAAAACGTGGAATATTCCTTTAAAAATCAAAGTGAAGCTCTTAATGAAAGATGAAAATAACCATTTACATTTAGAGGACATCCAGCTGCTTTCCATCACGTCTACATTCTCCATTGGAGAACACATTCTGCTGAAAGACTCCCTACACTTAAAGGCTATTAGTAGGGCCTCTTTAGACCCCTCCTCTACCATTATCTCATTAAGTCATAGTGTTTAGTCTACTCCTATATGCTTGTTCTCACAACATATGGGAAGTCCCTTTGAAAAACATCTCCCTCTTCTTTGCAGCTGAACTAATGAACCTTCGCCACAGAAGAAACAGTTGGGAACCTCCATGGAAACATGTAAAGACAGGTGTTAGGGACACTGTACTAGACAAACTACACATAACATACATATGACCTATGAGGTCAAAACTTAGATGTTTTTAATGGCTACGATAATTCACGATGGTTCTCAGGTCAGATATGCACTAAAATGTTCCAGTTGGCCTCCATTCTTATTTATAGCTTGATTATGTTTGTTAATTTAATCTTTTTTGCATTTGCATTTTTGTGGTGTTGTAACTTTAGAACTAATCCCCACCATCCTCTTTTTCATTTGTGTTCCAGATAAAGACCTGAGCCAGGAAACATTGCAGTCCTGGATGGCAGTAAGATAGTTGCGTATAGCAGATAGAGACACTTACCCTGGCGCCCTTCTCAGGAAAACACTGACACCCACCACTGCAGTCTCTGCCCCCGCATGGTCCTTGGTACTTCTTACCACCCTAAGAAAAAGTAAGACAAATACACAGTCATTAGCTCAATGTCCTTTATGCTGATCCACCAGTAAGAGTCCATTTTTGAGTCCATATTTAATCTGTGACAAAGTATGTTTGATTTGTGCTTCTCTAATCCTCATAAACAAGTTTGTTGCTTGTAGACATTATGCATCAAAGAGACATGTATTGTACAATCCATGTCTAGAAGAACTTCTGTGATGTGGCAGGTCCTGCTATTGTGGAGAGTAAACACTTGCTGCCCTAAAGACACGCTGATCACCTCACAGCTGTTCATGTTCAAATCATGTCACAGAGCTCAGATCGGGAGAAAACATAGCCACCCTTTGAAATATGGAAATTACTAGCTGCTCATTCCACTAATTAAGGGGGAAAAGAATGGCAAGGTGGCTTTCAGAAATGTAGACATAATATCCTTCACATTTGGCAGCATTACCACAATAATGTGCCAAATGATTGCAAAATACTGACTGCAGTTGCTGAAGGGACATCGCACAAACAAAAACTAAGCAACCTGAGATTAAGATAGATTTGACCAGAAATGTTTACCGTTGACCATGCAGGCTTGATGCCTTAGCTCTAGTAAGGCATAATCAAGCTGGGGGTAATTAAAATGCACAAATGCCCATGCCAGACACAGCAATATGTATCAGCATGTGGAATCAGAGCATAACCTATTACTGTTTAAAAGCTGCTTGATGCTTGCTTTAATGTTGGATGTGATACACTAGTTCCAAAATACAATGGGGCAAAAAAGTATTCAACCACTGATTGTTCAAGTTGAAGTTCTACTACTTAGAAAGAAGAGGCAGGTCTGTAATTGTCCTCATAGGTACACTTCAACTATAAGAGACAAAATGAGAAAAAAAAATCCCAGAAATCACATTGTAGGATTTTTAAAGAATCTATTTGTAAATTATGGTGGAAAATATGTATTTGGTGACCCACAAACAAGCAAGATTTCTGGCTCTCACAGACCTATAAGTTCTTCTTTAAGAAGCTTTTCTGTCCTCCACTCGTGAACTGTATTAATGACACTTCTTTGACCTCATTATCTGTATAAAGACACCTGTCCACAGCCTCAAACTGTCACACTCCAAATTCAACCATGGCCAAGACCAAAGAGCTGTCAAAGGACACCATGAAGAAACTTGTAGACCTGCACCAGGCTGGGAAGAGTGAGTCTACAATAGGCAAGTGGGTTGGTGTGAATAAATTAACAGTGGGAGCAATTGTAAATAAAAGGAAGACAAAAAAGACCATTGATAATTTCCCTCAATCTTGGGCCCCACGCAAGATCTTATCCTGTGAGGTCAAAATGAGAATGGTGAGCAAAAATGCCAGAATTACACTGAGCGACCTGATGAATGACCTGCAGAGACCTGGACCAAAGTAACAAATGCTACCATCTGTAACGCACTACGTAGAGAGGGACTCAAATCCTGCAGTGCCAGGCATGTCCCCCTGCTTAAGCTAGTACATGTCCGGGCCTGTCTGAAGGTTGCCAAAGAGCATATGGATGATCCAGAAGAGGATTGGAAGAATATCATGTGGTCAAATGAAACCAAAATAGACTCAACTCAACTCATCATTTTTGAAGGAAGAAGAATGTTGAGTTGCATCCCAACAACAGCATACCTACTGTGACACATGGGGGTGGGGCTGTTTTTCTGCAAAAGTATGTGGCGGGGTCTTCCAGCATGACAATGATCCCAAACAAACAGCTCAGGCAATGAAGGAATGGCTCCTTAAAAAACATTTCAAGGTTCTGGAGTGGCCTAGCCAGTCTCCAGACCTCAACCCCATTTTTGGAGGGAGTTGAAAATCTGTGTTGCCCAGCAACAGCCCCAAATCATCACTGCTCTAGAGGAGATTTGCATGGAGGAATGGGCCAAAATACCAGCTACAGTGTGTGTCAACCTGGTGAAGACTTGCAGGAAATGTTTGACCTCTGTCATTCCCAACAAAGATTACGTTATAAAATATTGAGTTGAACTTTTGTTATTGACCAAATACTTACAGTATTTCCACCATAATTTACAAATATATTAAAAAAAATGCTACACTGTGATTTCCTGGATTTTTTTTTCTAATTTTGTCTCTCCTAGTTGAAGTGTACCTATGATGAAAATTACAGACCTCTTTCATCTTTATAAGTAGGTGAACTTGCACAATCAGTGGACGACTAAATACTTTTTTTTGCCACACTGTACATGTTCAACATTCAGCACAGAATTCATTATTTAATCACTTTGACGATGCAATAAAGACAGAGTGTGAATTACAGTTTTTTCTTTGTTTGTTCAAATGGTAGTGTGTCGCATTGTCAGACCATATTCTTCAAATTTTAAGGTAAATATAGCAAGCATTATGATTTCTAAGAGAACAGTAGTCAGAAACAGATGGTTTTGATATAGGATTAAAGAGTTAATAAAGCTAATGATCCTATCCCTTTGCTTCTCTTTTACATCTCAATAAGCACAGAACATCTCATTAGTTGATGTGGAACACAGTGAACTCCAATAAAGTTCAGCAAGCCATGTCACCATGAAAGTTCTGCATTAACTTTAAGAGGTATTCCAAAAACTCTTCAGAATTACAGCATAATTAAAGGGTGACTCTAAAAGCTACATAAACTATATGTTTCTCTGCAAGATACCTATGAAATCAACAAATGGTTTTTAGTGCTTCTGTGCACTGGAGAAGTAAAGAGCAGATAAGTGCAGAAGTTTACAACTAAATAGTAGAATATTGTCAAATGGCATTCACTTCCTTGGGAGCCCAGTTGTATGGTGTGACAATAACTCTGCCTACACACTGAATCTGTGGCCCCCCTTAATAATCCTGTGTGTCCATGGAGCCCTGTTTCAGCATGTGCTTCTTGTTCCTCTACAAAGAACAAGGAGAAAACTGATGGCCTTATTCATGCAGAGCAAAGAAGTGGAAACATATGAATAGAAAGAATTTTGTCTTGTTACGTTGACACAAGATTTTGAATGTAAAACTTACAAAGGCCACATTGATGCTTCTGGCCTATATCACAAAGAATTCCATTTAGAGAGCTTTTCCTGATCTCTTGAACACAAAACTGATATTTCAGAACTCAAGGAATGCATAAAGCTTGATTTCCCCTGCAACATTAATGCCTTTGGAACTCGAATGTAAAATATGTAAAATGTAAAATACATGCAGGCAATTAGAAAGATGGAAAAGAAGTAATTCATGTGGATGGTGACCACTAAACTGCCCATGTGTTCAATAAGCACAACACTTACAGTATCAGGCTTTTTGTAGAACCTGAAGAGTGACGTAATTATACTGTGTTAGAGACTTAACATGTTATCCAGTGCAAGTATTAGTTTCTTTTTTTACCAATCAGAGACACGGATGTCCTCATAGTTCACTGCTTCTCATAGGTTACATTCAAACAGCAGGTCTCAAGAAATCTGATATTTTTATGCTGACATTCTTAAAAGGACATGTTATTCATCCATGGTCACTTCCTTTATTTGTGTTCTTGGTTTCCCAACTTTGCTTTTAAGCTTTTTATGTTTCTTTGATGCTGCAGCCTCTTCGTCCTGTGGCCAAATTCTCATATTTCTTTCGAAACACAGTGTGGTTGGGGTGTGGGCCTTCTAATTTTCTTTGAATAGAGACATCACCACTAATGTTTATGAGCTCTCTTATCTTGCTATCCTGCCACTGAAAATTTATCTGACTGCTGTCATCCATTTTCCCTTCTCCTCAACTTGCTTTGTGATCTGGCTGTTCAGGCTGAGTCTGCGGTGACATCTGTGTCACACATTTATGAATTTGTACTTGTGGACAGTATGGTTACATTCACAAGTACAAATTCACAAATATGTGAAATTGTGATATCCAACAACTTTATTAAACACACATTCATCACATTTTATGTCAATTCCATTCAGCCCTACCTCAAAACCTTGTTTGTGTACTAGTAATCCTGCAAAAATGTGTGTTGAAGCTCCAGGGGGGACATAAAGCATTGTTCTGTTAGGCGGGAAAGATGAAAGACTAAACAGCAGCACGAAAGCTACACAATAAGTAAGCCCAAACAATGAATAAAGAGTGGCTAGTTTTAGTTTATGGCTGAACAGTTGATGATGAATGCAGATGATGAGAAACTATTGTGCTTTATCCTGTTCTAGTCCACCCACATGCCCCAAAATCACCTTTTCCACCACTTCGACAGTAATATTTTCCATGTCTGAAACAATTACCTGACTGCCTTCTCACCATTATAAAATGTCTTTGCCAAGACTTCATTGGTCAGAGGTTAATGAGTAGCAATTCAGAACCAAACATAATTCAGAAACCAGGTTCAACGTTATTCTGGTTCCTCTTCTTCTCATCTCCATTCTGATTTTAGTTATTGAGAACTTTAACAGCATAGAGATTTTAAGAACCTGAAGAAAAGCTAGTAGATGCTCATATTACCAGCACAACACACTTGAACCAGCAAATCTTGCGGGTTTTTTCCCTGTCTCCTTCTCTGAGGTCTGTTCCCCAAGGTCACTGCTCATTCTGAAGGTGCACCTTATGGACATCGTCCACAGAAATATTTCATAAATGGGATTCTAGTGCATTCATACATCTACCTGACTCATCCAAACAATAGGTAGGGCTACAGTTAGAGTTCACTAGAGGAGTGTCTGTTTAGAGAAATCTCAGAGATCTCACATCTGTTCACTTCTCAGGAGCAAGAATTACAAGTGCAATGGAAGGAACACTGAAGCTCTTAAGCTGTAAGTTGACTCCTTAAATACGTGACATGCTGAACAAGCTCACAACCTGCTGGAGAGAGAAAGCACGTGTATAGAATGATAGAAACCAGTTGTGGTCTGCATTACAGCACATGTTTTTGGCCACTGGCATAAGGTCAAAAGACCAACTGTGGGCCTCAAGCAGTGTCTATACCAGACAGGTCAGAAATCACCAATACCAGACAAACAAAACAAGGAGAAATATGCAATGCCTCAGATATTTCATTATAGTTGTCCACAAATATCCAGCCTATTTTGCAATCAACAATATACTATATATATATATATATATATATATATAGTAATGGAAGACTTCTAGTCATGCAAAGGAAATGTACAATTCAACAGTCCTCATTCAGTCAAACATACCCCCCCCTCAATTCTGATCAGAGGGAAAGAGGGAACTCCCTGTTTTACATCTAGAATTCTGACATGAATGGTTTAATACAATCTAAGTATGTCTGGATAGTGCTTACACTGAAAGTGATAAGATGACTCATACTGCAACTATGCAATAAGCTGTTAAATGTTTACCGTCTGCCATCATTTAGCTATATTACAATGTGACTACATAAAGTAATTACATAATTACGCACAAAAATATATAGTCTTTCTTTTTAATTTGTTGAGTTGTCAATGTTAAGTTATTAGAAATGCAATGAGTGACATCATTTTGCTTGTTCAATACCACAGCTAGAGGAGTTCACATAGAAGTGTTCACATAAAAAAAACCCATCCTTTGTCTGAAAGGGTGAAAGGTTTATGGTTTTCATAAAAATGGGAAACATCCACAGAAAGAGATGTGTCTCTCTTGTCTCAGAGAAAGACACACAGCCTCTCCTCCCCATCAGACCTAACCATTCTCTTCTGCCTGCCCAAGACTCTTGTTCAGATTCTCGCACTGATGGTACTATCAATCAATAAACTCTTTCATCAGAGGCACAGACAGCTTGGGGAATCACTGGAGGACTTTTCCAGTTTTGGAACAGAGTTGATCCTGATCCTTAGTGGATTTCACATTAAAATGGAACGCATGGTTTCTTTGCGTGGCTGTCTGGTTTCTAATTCCAAAAACAAACTCAACACTTAATAGGCTTGAGAATTTCCTTTCAAAGAAACCTAAAGCAAGAAAAAAAACACAGGAGGGCAAGCCAAAACTCAAACTAAGAGAATGGAAAAATAGGGCAAACATGAAAATAGTACAAATATAAATATATATATATATATATATATATATATATATATATATATATATATATATATATATATATATANACACACACACACACACACACACACACACACACACTTGCACACATACAGATACACATACGAATGCCTGTACACGCAAACACTCACATACACATGTAGTGAATGTTCTGGCCGTGGCTGTGTGGTCCGAACCTGTGGAGATGATGTCACCCTCATTCTTAGAACACGGCAGGCACAGTCAGCCAGAGAGTAACTGGAGCACGGCACTGTGTTATGGCACCATTAACCAAACACACACACACACACACTGCAGAGAGAGAGAGAGAGAGCGAGAGAGAGAGAGAGAGAGAGAGAGAGAATTTGCATTTGTCCACACAGTGAGGCTCATGCTGCTGCCTACATCCTACATCCTTTATATATATATATATATATATATATATATAGATATATGTCTTTGAAAAATAGGCTCTGAATTCATTCAATACTTATTATTTCACAAATAATAAGTGAAAATAACATTCTCATGAACCAGTGTTTTTGCCCACCATAGAAAAGCCAACAAGACAGGCTATGTGGGAAACAATGAGTGAGTCAAACATGTGCATGCAGAATACAAGCATTTTCTCTTGGCTGTAGTATCCCTGCATGCTTGTTTTCCAAGCAATTTCATTATTGCAGCTGTTTTCTGACTATCCTTTGTGGTTGTCTTTCACTATTATGGCTTTCCCACAGCTTTGCACCTGGTTTGAGAAGGCCAGTGCCACCCAAATAGCCGCCAATAGCTGTCACCTACAGTTTATGACAATGAAAGGTTTGTCCTAGAAATGTATGTCCCAGTCAAGAAACATTGCAGAACCTTCATTATTAAGAGTGTACGGTGTTTAGTCTGTGTGAACAAACTAGCTATTCTCACTGTATACTGTGTAATACAGTCTCTTCAGTCCAATTTGAACGTGTGGGATTGTGTTTGTAAATGGTCTGGTGTGTATGGCTCTGACGTAAGAGCTATCTAACCATATTTACATAACCCATTCTGATGACAGTGATGCTTCAGTGAACTGATTCCACTTCATGTTTTCATAGCGTGGTGGGGAAGACATTAAATGCTCTCTCTTTTCTTTATAACTTTGACAAAAAATACTTTTTTGGAGATACAACACCCATGATTGGATGTTACTGTTGATCCCTTTGATAAAACATGGTTTGAGTCATTGTGTTCACAGTGGTCAGTCATAACATGTGGCTAAACCACAGAGATGCAACTCCTCCAGTGTCTTCCACAGTATTGTCCAGCTCCGAGACCACAGCCTTAGCCAAGCCAGATGACAGGTGTCTGGCACAGACCAAGTTCCAGACACCAAGCCCCCTTCCACCACTGGAAAGTTCGTGAGAGCTGGTAAAAAAAAACACAGACTGCCTTTATACACCGAAGAATTTGACTGGGCCTTGATTGTGTGACATGTAACCACAGAAGATGGGGGAATAACAGCAGATGTACCCCATGTTCCGATTCCAAGAAAACGACCACAAGCACAAGCAAACAGAAGATCACAACCTGACCAATATAGCCATATCTGAGATGATTAAATGTTTGAAACATTGGGGGTTGACCTGAAAACATTAAACATTCCACAGGACTCCATAACGCTCTCAAAGTGAACAGTGCTGGAAGCCCTGGAACAATTTAAAGCACCAGTGAGAATACCGTGAGAGCTCATTCCCTTGTCATGTGGGAAAGGGACATCCTGAGGAATTCAGAAGGCTGCTGAGTACTACCAAACATGGCTGTGCTGTTGTTTTCTGCCATTTTAATACAGATTCCAAACACTTTAGCCTTGCACTGTGGCATTTTAAGGTTCTCCCATTCCATTACTCTTTCTCCATCTGCTAAAGATATGATTTCTTAATAGATTTCAGAAATACAAAGACAGGAAGACATGAAAGTGTTTCTCATCACCGAAACACTCCTTAACCCAGTCACATAAAAGGCTGCATGTGACAGATTCTTGGAATTAGAGATAAAAAATAAAAGGCAAAATGCTGCTGTAGGGCTTTCATCAAAGGCCTCTATGTGAGACATGTGGCTCATCGCTCTCCTTTATACTGCAGAAATACGGAAGAATTATTTTTTTTTTTAATCTTTTGGAAGATGTTTCTACTGCTAAACTGGACTGACTAATTTGCTGGCCCATGTGTAACTGAATACAGTGTCTCCTACCAGGCTACTCATTTGGATTGTGATAGGTCTCCTTTTGGTCTGAGGTCTCATGACTTGGATAACTCAAAGCTTTCTGAACTCTGACTTTCTGCCCTGTGCCTGTTGACCCCTGGCCTTGCCTGTGATCCTATCTAGGCCGGGGGGTTGATCCCTGCTAAGTGTCAAAGGGTGAAACTGATAGAAAGGCCAATAGTACAAGGTCCCTCGTCATTTACAAGTCCCCACAGAGTCAGAGATTTTACCAAATTCGGGACTTCAAAGTGGTTGTCTAGACTTTTCAGCATGAATGTCTCTGAAAATTCTGTTAGAAGCTTTGAATCTGGGTTAAAGTATTAATCACAATATTTAATAAATAGTCATTAATCATCTGATCACTTTCTGGTGGTGTTTTTTACTGATCTAGGTTACATGAAACTCAAACCTTGATAAGAAGTCAGAGTATGTAAGCAAAAATAGCTTAATATGTACCATAAACTGTACCATAAACGGCTCATCAAAACATTTCCGTCTCTCGTATTATTATTACTCCAGGAATGTAGGCCATCCAAAACAAGTGATAGTTCTACTAAAACTGCATGAGGCCAAGAAAAGTTTCATTTCCCAGCCCTGCAGCCAATTTCCTCTATGATGTGTCCTGTTATTCTCTCTCCTCTTCTTGATCTCTGACTGCCTTTCTTTCACCCTAGTCCCTCATTTTCTACAGTTACTACTACAGGCCTCTCTCTCTCTCTCTCTCTCTCTCTCTCTCTCTCTCTCTCTCTCTCCCTCTCTCTCTCCCTCTCTCTCTCTGGTCAGCAATGCTGGACAGGGCACTGAGGAAGAAACCCAAACTTAGATAAGAAGCCTTGGGCAGGAGAGGGCAGGAGCAGGGAGACATACCACCTGCCTTTCAATCTAACTTTTAATGAGATGGTATGAGAGAGGAATGTGACCTGTGTGTCTGTGTGTGTGTTTGTCATACATGCTTGTGCGCTGCCCTATTTCGTATGTCAAAGGGAGTTTGAGTAAGCAGCTGGGCAGATATACCAACATGATGTATCGACACATGCATGCTCACTCAACCTGACACTTGATAGTGTGTGATGAGAAACAGTGACACATTCCACGTGTTGGAAAAAAGAGTTTTAAAAGAAACATTTCCTTGTCTCGCACTGGACATCTGGGGAATCACATGGAAGTGTATGTCTTTGTGTGTGTAGGATGGTTCCATGACTGTGTGTAGGGTAAGGGTGTAACCAGTAGTGTCTTGCATTCATAGATTAATGTTAATATGTGGATGCGCCATTCAAACAGGTTTAAAGTACTGGGGCACACTTTTCTCTGATGCTTCACCCAGATGAGAAACCCTGAGTGTTAGTGTAGGCAGAAATTACAAACTTAAACATGGTGGTGGTAGCATACAGAGCATATCACTGCAATAACTATATATCTTGAAGTAACCGTGCTTGCCAATCTTAAAGCGACATGTGGACAACGTGGCAACAAAAGCATTTATGAAATACACAACTGATTCTACTTTGCTCCATGTTATTTTGTTTCTATTATATATTTTGTTTCTAGTGTGGTGAATTAAGCCCAGCAGTGGTGTTATTATTTATTTATTTATTTTTACACGTTTAAGGGTTGCTACTAACCTAAGAATAGTATGGTCCTCAAAGCTGTCCAAGCGAGAGCCATTCTTTGGTCAGTAGCCTCAAAATGTTTGGTCAAAAACATTGCTGAACTATTTTTTGAAGGTAAGGAGAACAATGCCTTTAGATCATAGCTTTAGCTATAGTAATAAAATCTACAGGAGACATATTTTATGTTAAAGAGGAGAATGTATCTATTCAAATTTGTCATGTTAAAAAGACTGATTTCAAAGCCATTAAAAAGCACTGAGGATGTAAAATTATCTGGAGTCTTGCCCAAGCCAGCTTTGATTCTCTGATGACAGATATCAAAAGGAGCCATTTATCCAGGCAAAGAATCACAAAAGAACACTTTTTAAACATCAGTTCATCCGTCCTATTGTGTAATTGTGTACAGGATAAGATCAGTATAGAGATATGCTATAGGAAGGAAATCCCCACCAGACCACATCAGTATCTCTTAGTTTTGTCTGTACAGAGTGCATCATTACTATCTTCCACCTTCACTGCAAACACAAACAGCAGGAACAGGCTGAGCTTACTCATTCTGAACCACCATGTTAAGAAGCAGATCTTAATAACCACACTGATCATGCACCCTTATCAGTAGCCTAGAGATTCCACTGCACCACACCAGCATCCCAGACAGAAAAGGACAAGGAGAGGAAGCTGAGGGCTCAAGGTTTTCCTTGTTGGGAGAGAAGCACTTCTAAATGACCCCCATGGCTGTGCGCTGAGTAACAGAACCCCAAAGAAAGGCTAGGCCACTGTCTGATCTCACAAGCTGAGCATGAACAGCAGTCACGTGTCAAAAGAACACTCATCCAGACGCAGTTCAACCAAAGCACATAGAACAAACATTTACTTTGAGCTGAGTTTCCACAGGGGAAAGAGAATGCTTAGCTACTGTGCCCTCTGGTCTAGACAAAATAAGGAGAATTATTACCACAGGGAGACAAAACAGGTTATTCTATTCAATATTATTATTGTATACTGTACATTATATCAAGGAAAGCTTGCAAGCATGCTCAGACACTTAATCACTCAGGAAGAAACTGGGCTTCAGATATCTTGCTCAAGGGAACCTTGTAGGGATGCACCGAAATGAAAAATCTTGGCAGAAAACTGAACAAAATTAACCATTTGGCTGAACAATGAATACTGATATTTTTTTTCATGATATTTTTCATTAATTTTACCACATTTGTTACCACTGTGCTAATTACACAACCTACATGTATTTTAAAATAATAATAATAGTAATAATAATAATAATAATAATAATAATAATAATAATAATAATAATAAATATTATATATTTATGACATCTCAGAGACATACCAGCAAAGCACAATATGACTTAAAAAATTTTTTAAAGATTTTTTATTAATATTATTAATTTCTCATTACTGTGTATGCATTAGTTATTTCATTACATGATTTTGTTGTGATATTTGTCTTACTATCCTGTGTTAACCTTTGCTTCTATTCATTTTTTTTTCTTTACATAAAACATTTTTTGAGCTTTTTTACATGCTAGCAGACATAATGACAAAGCACAATATGACAAACTGAATCTTCTTGATTCAACAGAACAATGTCTGCAAATGACCAAGCTTGGGGGCATTATAAGACGCTTTAACCCTTTAGCAAGTATGGTCCCAGCACATTAAATAATAGTCAGATTGATTGAATACATGAATAAATGCCAGGTAATATCACAAATCTATTAAAACAAAGAAAAATTGCTCTAATAACAAAAGACCTTGGTTGCTTGGTTCCTTGGTTGGAAGTTTGTTCAGAGGTTTTCTTTGCCTCTGTTGCTACTTTACTATTATATGCAAAAGGATAACAATATCATTACAATAAATAATCAGAGTACATAGTTTGACACATAATAATATAGAAGATTGTAAAAAGAGTGTTATTAGATTGAAAGATTTCACCTTCAGCTGCCCTTAACAAATAGCATATCAACTAAAATGAGATCTTAATTTACAGGTGAAAAAACCTACAGTTAAGAAGAATTTCTATCTCCTCCTTTCTATCTTCTATTTTGCAAAAAATATGAAATTTTATTACATTAACAATGATGGACTTATTTTCTGCACTCATGCAAAGTTTCACTTGCAATGCAAAGTACACTGCTCCACTAGCTAACAACTCTTATAACAACAGCTGTCAGATGCAGTTTCATAAACACACAGTGAAAAAAGTACACAATGAACAAAAGCCAAAGATGAAACACCCCCTTACAAAACACTGAAATGATACATTTTGTTTTCTTTCTGCATATCTTGGAACAGCAAGCACCTCCATCATTAAACCGACTCATTATAAAGATAAGGCCAATTCCCGTAAGTCATTTTATGTCAGCATTTCACGGTGGACATTTTGGGTTTTCCTGTCCCACCAACTCTCCCATCTGTCTTCACTACAGCTTCTGTTTAACAGCCTGTGCTTCCTGTACTACTGCCACTCATTTCCTGTAGGTCTCTGAAAAGCCCTTCATCATCCTTGTCTGATCCTAAATCAATTTCTCTCATATTTTCTCTACATACACCAATACCTCAACTAGACCACCAAGCATTCCCACAAGATTATACTAGTTCATCTCAAAAAATCTCAATATCATAAGAAGGTTTGTTCATAATTTAATAAAAAATATTTTATAATTTATAATTTCATATCCAGATTTTCAGGTTTTTATGAGCTATAGGCTGATACAGTAAAGTCTTGAAATCTGTCATTTATATAAAATATGCAGTACATAAGGGAAGTGCATTAATGCATTGTGTACTCTGGCACAATTCAAAACACAGACTGGAAAGGAACTGCAGTTAGGTTGGATATATCAAATTTTGAGTTTTTATTTAAACAACACAAGCGATATAGTATTGTTAAAGGTGTTTGATATTTATGATCAATAGAAGATATAGAAAGACAAATCAATTAATATGGAAATATATACAGTATTGAATAATATATTAGTACACTAAGGCAACAGCATAATGAGTTGACTCCAGTCAACTTCTTATTACTGTGCAAATGACTACACCCAAATTGTTGTTTCCTATAAAATAACTCTTAAACCTTGATGCATGCTATTGTTCTGTGCTCAATGCATGATATAGTCTGGTGATAATGATAACATTCACAGATAGTGCAAGAAAAAGCATGAAGGAGAAAGATGAAGAATGAAAGAAAAAAAGAGAGTGTATAGGAGAAGATTTCCCCTTGGCTCATTTATGTGAGCAGCTGTAGGTCAGTATGCAGGAAGTGCCTCTTTCACTTCTGTCTCCCGTGGGGAAAGTTCTGGAAACCTTCAGCTTCGGCTTTTCCATCTCACAGGCATGGGAACATTCAGAGATGAATTGCACTGGTGTAGGCATTCAGCACAAAGAGCAGATGAATAGTGACAAAACAGGTGGGGTTGAGACAAAACGTGACAGTAAAAGGAGAAATGAAATCATGGAATCGTGTAAATTTTATTCATCCATTTGTATGACTAAATATAGTATGGTGAATGCCACAGAAATGCAGGCTAGTATACTAAAGATTGGCATACTACAGAACAATGTAGTGTAGTTAGACTATAAGTGATACTCATCCCATATGACCAAATATAATATACAATAATCCTATTTGGTTTCAGCAATTTCAAATACTTCTTTCAGTGCAAAGGCAAGTTAGAACATTTGCAAAGAACATAAAATACGAAGAACATTTGGGCCAAACTATAATTAGAGGTCTGGACCTGAATTAAAACTTCATCTCACAATTGCCCATACTAGGTGAACACCATTTCAAAGTGAGACTGAGTCTGCTTCTGCTATATTCGTGAATGCAGTAGCTTATGTGATCAAAACAAAGATGGAATAGGAGTTAGATTCAGATAGAAAAAGAACACGTGAGTCTGAGTTTGATATTTTGGCACCAGCCCCATGTCAACAACACAGCCCCAAATGCGCATAGCAGCCAAGTACAGCTGGATCTCTCCGCACCAAACCAGTTCTTAGTCATGAAAAAAAGAGAACTTCAACTCCCAGGAGCCCATGCTGCAATCACTGTTTCCTGCTCTTGTCTTTGCTAAATGAACCTGGAGATTAAGGAACAGATCTGTTGCATCCTTTCAAAATCATCATCTCCTCCACCTCTATTAGTCTGTGTCTTGTTATTTTAACCAAAAGTTTAGTTAATATAAGCCAAAAGGTTAATGAGGAAGGAAAAGGAAATGTCAGTGGAGATTTGAATTTGGCCATTCCGCCTTTTGTGTTCTGTGATGGATTGGAGTCAGGGTCACACAGATTATGAGCAGCATAATAATCTCCTTCTAGGAATTCAAAGCAGGAGAAAAATAAAAGCTCTTGGTTCTTGGCCTGGATGTGCTGATCCAGGGAATTACCTTCACCTGATATAGGACCTTTACAATAAGTACAGTGCATCCGGAAAGTATTCACAGCGTTTCAATTTTTGTACATGTTACAGCCTTTTCCAAATTCATTTTGTCCCTGAAAAATCTACACACAATACCCCATGATGACAAAGTGGGAAATGAATTTTTTGTACATTTATAAAAAACAAACACACAAAAATATAACATGTACATAAATAGTCACAGCCTTTGCCATGACACTCAAAAATGGGCTCAGGTGCATCTTGTTTCCACTGATCATCCTTCAGATGTTCCTACAGCTCTGCAGGACACCTGTGGTAAATTCAGTTGATTTGACATGTTTGGAAAGACACACACTTGTTTATATAAAATCCCATAATATAAAGACAGTATATGTCAGAGCACAAACCAAGCCATGAAGTCTAAGCAATTGTCTGTAGATCTTGACTGTATTGAGAAACAGATCTGGGGAAGATTACAGATTCTTCATAGAGCTATCTGGAGGAAACCAGGCACTGCTCCTCACCTAGCCAATATCTTTCCTACAGTGAAGCATGCTGTGGGTATGTTTTTCTGCAGCAGGGACTGGGAGACTTGTCCAGGTCAATGAAAAGATGACTGCTGAGATGTACGGAGTGTAACCAGTTCCAGAGTGTTCTGGACTGAAGGTTTATCTTCCAATTGGACAACAACACTAAGCACACAGCCAGGATAACAAAGGAGTAGGTTTGGCCCAGACTTGCTGTGCACCAGCACTGCCCATCCAACTGATGGAGGTTGAGAGGCTCCGCAAAGAAGAACTGGAGAAACTTCCCAAAAACAGGTGTGCCAAACTTGTAGCATCATACTCAAAAAAACACTGACCATGTATTGAGTAAAGGCTGTAACATAACAAAATATCCAAAAAGTGAAGCGATGTGAATGCTTTCCGGAGTCACTATATTATCCTTAAACTCTCCACACACATTTACAAGGATATTACCTGTAATGAACCAATGGCTTTTCTAGAGCAATGCTCTGAAGAAACCCTTTCTTGGCACTTAAATTTTTTGAATAAGATTGATGTAAGAGGGAACTGAGATTTGGCATCTTTGCTGCTTGGGAATTATTTGCAACTTGGAAGAGACTCTAGCACAGAGAGATGTTTCACACTGTAGGTATGTAGGGCAAGTCTGATTGGTATTATATAGTATTCTTGCCAAATTGTGGAATCAAACCCAAGTCTAGAGGGAAACAGTATTATTCAATATATCATGGGTATCAAGACTCGTGTGTTTGTGGTAGGGCCAAAACATGAAGATTTTAAATAACTGTTAACATGAAGACATTATAATAATATAATATATAAAAGATGTCAAATAACATTTCAAAAGTTTTTTTGGGGGGGATCTTTTAAAATATAGCTAGATTCTGTAGTTTTCAAATTAGAGTAACTACAATAAACTATAGACTCATAGTCTGATGCACTATCTGATGCACCTTCAGTCAGTTTCCAATTCACACAAATTGGTAGGTTAGAGAAGTGAAAAATAGAGCACAACACTGGATCCAGGGAGTGTATCAACCACTATACACTGACATACCATAAGTCATGTGATAGTAATATGTAAATTTTCACCTCAGGGGATGGCTTGGCAACACTCAAACCTCTATAAACTATGAAGTGTAAGTGAGGCTTAACTCCGGCCAGTGTACTCATGACAAGGCAACATGTATTATTGTTCAACTGAGGGTTGAGAGTGGGTCCCAGATGAATGAAACATTCCATTTTCCAAGTTGTGCAGGCATTTATCATTCCTTAATACACAGTATCAGGCAGTGGAATAGATTTGATTTAAACATTAGTGAGCACGGGTTGGGGTGGGGGGTTATTGTTCAAAACGACCAGGAATCAAATTATTGGGGGGTACATTTCAATTATCACTCAATATTGGCACGCATCACAAAACTATGACCCTGGTGTCAGGTGTTGCACTGGGAATACATTATAGAAGGCATTACCACCCAAAGTGGACAGCACAGTGGGTGATAATGATCGTAACCAGTCATGTCTGACTAGAATTGTCTGCAGGATACACATACATATCCCTCAAGTCACTGCAGTGTTTGTTCCTGTCCCAAGACTTTTGGCATGGCAATGTACATTCACAACACCCTTGCTAATCAGTCTGGGTGCTCCAGTATTGTAAGAGCAAGACCAAGGGTGTACCATTGACTTAACTTGGACAAGGAAACAGGAGCAGATCAGAATAGTGTAGAATAGACTTAGCAAGCAGATATGTGTGTGTTGTCAGGCACCCTGATGTGGGTGTACTTATCTCCCTCTCCAAAGCGGGCACTGGTGAAGAGAGGTATTCACAATGATTCACACTGTGTGATCCAGTGACACACAATCAAAGATAGAGTAGGAGCAGTATGTTCTCTTAACTTGCTTAGGAGTGTGGATGAAGTCCCTCTACAAAGACCTGTCCTCTGAAGCCATGATGAGATCAGTAACACAGGGATATAAACTGAAACTTTACTCTTGCATAGTCAAGCCTGATTAACAAATACAGGCACATTACTGTAATAATATAGTTCCTGAAATTAAATCCTCATGTTTATATGAAGATCATTATCTGGGCTGATTAATCATTTGGGAAGCATTTGAAAATCCAGGGCAACTGTGCTCTGATGGTGGTCTGTTACTGCTTCTAATGCCCAGCAGAACCTGAATGATATACAAACACAGCTGAGACAATTCTTACGTCTTTGCTCACTGTTACGTACACAGTCATTTAAAAGACATTATCCATTCTCCCCTCAGGAAACCAACATGACCACCATCACTGCACGTGGACATATATATGAGAGAGAGAGAGAGAGAGAGAGAGAGAGAGAGAGAGAGAGAGAGAGACCCGTAGTAACTGTAGTAATGTCAGTAATGTTATTAATATTACACTGAACTGAACTGAAGTGATTGAGTGAGCAATGTCATGACATAAAGCATATAGAGAGCAACAGAAATCAAGATGAAGACAAGATGTCTTTACAGGCTATAAAAGGAAGTAAGCAAAGGAAGAGAGAGAGATCTATTCACAGCCTTGAAAATCCAATGACGGCCTCACATGCCTTTGGTTAAACCACAAGGCCACAGGATGAGCAAACATTTCAGAAATCTGGTATTAACCATAAATGACTAACATTAACCACATCACCCACAAATTTAACACCTGGTTAACTTCAGAGGAACTGGTGGTTTTAGTGTTCATAGCACATAATATCCTCCTTCAGGCCAATTACTTCCATAGTCAGCCTTTCAGTAAGACAGTAAGCTGATTATGTATTTTGCACACACATACACAGACAGAGGTATGTTGTATGTTTTTTTTTTGCACAGGTAGAAGGTGAGATTTAACTTTGATTGAGTTGTGTCTTCAGCTCGTATCACAATATTTTCCAAGATAATCTCCAAATAAGATCGAACAACTCTGGCACAAACCTGTGATTGTTTTACATTTATATTTCAACAGTTTCACAATTCTTTAAACCAGCTGTAAAGACACTGTTTGGACTTTACAGGATTAACTGAATGGACCAACAGAAATCAAAATGACACATTACATTATTGCACATTAATTAAGAATTTGCTCCTCCTGTGTTTCTTGTCTCCAAAATGACTATTTTCATATGTCATGTGTCTGTGTTACCTCTGCCAGCTGAGAAATTTCTTTTTATAGGATAGCCTGGGGAAATACTGCTACAATAGTACTGCATAAGTAACGTTATGAATAGAACAATATCTAAAGTATCTTAGCATTTTATTTAATTTTATTCATGAAAGTAAAGGTAGATGTTCTGCACAAAGAGGAATTTGTCCTCTGCATTTAACCAATCCACACACAGTGATACACACATGCACACTATTCACATACTAGGGGGCAATGAGCACACATGCCCGGAGCTGTGGGCATCCCTATCATTGTTCATCATGTGCCACACCTAAAAATGTTTTAAATATTTACCTCTTTACCTCTTTCGTTGTCAGAAAGCCTTGCCCCTGTTTATTGCAGTGTGCACTGAGTGTGTTGCTCCCAAGTGGCCAATAAGTGCCCCTATGCTGAAAGGCTTAATGAATTAATATAGGACCATATTGCTCACAATACTGTGTGCCACATTTACCTGGGCTGGGTGAAATGGGCTTTAGTTCCATGTATTGTTTATTTCTGTTTGGTGTTTTGCATAATATACTTTTGGACTGGACTGTGGTCTATTGCACTTGTGAAAATTAACACTTTAATCCAGGTTTATCTGGATCATCTCATTTCAAAGCGAGCTGGAATTCACTAAAGGAAACACAAAAGCTTAGCTCTCTGATGTCACTGAAACTTTTCAAACTTTAAATTTAATGACCTCCACTCTGCCTTTAATTGTTATATTTGATCTTAATTACTTTTTATTATACATATTTTATGCTATTGTTTTGTTTTATATTTCTATTCTAATTTTTAAAGTTACTCTGCCTGTAACTGATTTACTTGATTTTAATTACGTTTCTTTTTAGATATTTTATTTTATTCTTTTGCTTTATTTTTAATTTATTTTTACATTTACTTATTTATCCTTATTACAACTGTTGTTGCATTTTATCTTCATTATTATAGTTTTGTGTTTAATCTTACTTTCTTTTAAATCAGATTGTTCTTGTGTTAAAACCGTACATACACTTAATTTAATAATTTGTATTTTTATTATCATACTATTTCCTTTTGATCTTTTCTATTTATTTCCATCATTTTATTAGCAATATCTACATTTTTGAATTTGTTTATTCTGATTTTTGTTCCTTTTGTGACTTTTTTAAAGTCCTTTTATTTCTTCAATCAATCACTGTGCACTGTAAATACTCAGCTACATTGAAAATTAGATTTACTTTCAATGTATCTATGAATGAAAATAAAGGTTGATTGATTGATCGAATGATTATTGATTGAAGGAAAAAATTGCTATGAAAAAATACTTTGAAACTGTAAACAAGAGAGAGATATTTAAAATAATAAAAAGGTTGGAGGACTCAAAGTGTTGAGCAATAAAACAAATAAAAAAATGTCTGCACATAAAAATCCATAAACAGAAGGATATTCTGAACAAGAGAGAGCTTGAGAGAGTTAAAGAGATTTTAGGAACACTATAGCACAATTATGCATGAACCTGTACCTTGCCCGTATCCTCTTTCTTCAAGGCATATTCAATCTTGTCTGGTATATGAGGGACCATAGCATGATGAAAACAAGGCACAAAAAGCCGTAGCTATCTGTGGAATCGGATAGTGGCATCTTAAGCATGAATCCCCTGATCCTGACTAGGACCTCGGCACTTTTATTTTGTGTCAGCCATCAGCACTCATCTGCTGTAGAGGCCAAGGAAATTAAAACAATGCATAAAATATTAAAATTCAAATCTAAATACTATTCATACTTTTATACATCAGCGGGAAAACAACCAACAATTGGATAAAAGTGTTATTATATTAATGTAATTAATAAACAATTTAAGTACAGTAAAATAAAGAATACTGTAATTCTAGAAGCTGACCATTAACAACTAATGAGAACTCGTCCATCCTAATCATGGAGAGAAAAATCTTTTATTTCTGGCACTAAACCTGTATGAAATCAAATTAACACAGTTATATGAAGTGTTGAAAGTGTGCTTACTGTACTTGAAACCATTCACCAATTCTCACAAATACAGTGTCAGGGTTTCCGCCATCTGCGTATCATAAGACCAGCTGTGTGTGGCACAGGCCAGCATGGGGTCAAATCAAGCATGCTACAGGCTTACAGAGCCACACCGTTTTTACCAAATATGTATCAATGCATCATTAACAAACCCCTACATACCCACCTGTGTGGGATGTGTATGTGTAGAATGTGTATGTGTAGAAATCCATACAGAAGTACACTTTAGTTTAGTGTTCCTCAACCGTGGTCCTGTGAGCACCCAGCCACGCCTATTTTAGTGGATTCACCAGGGCTGAGAAACACTTTTCTTTGATGGTGCTCTTTAGATTATCTATTGATAACACAATTGTTATGATTAACAAACGGATAAACAGATGTTGTTTCATGTTGCTTTTTTTCAAAGTTATGGTTTCAAAACGTTTGGAGTGTAAGTTGTAGTTTAGGATTAGGTCTCTAGTTAGATATACATTTGGGCATGAAAAGGTTTGAATGATGTATATGGTTAGCTTTAGTAATGTTTAGGTTTAGGGTTAAATTCAGGGTTGAATTTACATTAGGAATAGGCTTAAGGGTTGATTTAGGATTTGAATTAGGTTTGGGGTTAGATTTAGGTTGAGTAAAAGTTATGTTTATGTTCAGGGATAGATTCAGGTTTGAATACAGTTTAAGATTAGGCTTAAGAGTAGATTTAAGATTTGAATCAGGTTTGGAATTAGATTTAGAGTTGAGTAAAGATTAGATTTAGGAACAGATTCAGGTCTTAATTCAGATTAGGTATACGTTTAAGATTAGATTTAGGGTTTGAATTATGTTTGTGGTTTGGTTTAGGATTGAGCAAAAGTTAAGTTAAAGAATAAATTCAGGATTGAGGAGTTCAGGTTACGATTTGGGTTAAAAGTATAATTAGGTTTGAATTAGGTTTGGGATTAGGTTTAGGGTTGAGAAATGGTTAGGTTTAGGTTTAGGGATAGATTCGGGGATCATCTTGTATCCTACTCACACTTCCATTCTCAGATAACTCATCACCCATTTACACAGCTCTTACTACAAGCTTCTCTATTGTTCTACAATTTTTATACCTTATGTCTGTGCTTTCTGGTGGAACATTTATGTGGAACATTTCTCTATAAGAAGAACATTTGTGAGAAAATGATGCATAGTGAGTTCACTCATGGGAATTGATCGTGGGGATGGGGGAAGGTGTGCTAAAACTTTTTTGGCATGTATTCACTTCCTGTTCCTGTCTTTTTCAGTGAAGCAATCTGTAGAATCTATTAGTTTACTGCTCTCAGGACTATTTTGAAATCAGGATGTTTTGTCCCAACAGATGTTCATCCTCCAGAGAGTGACCGAATGAGAGACAGAGAGAAGAACATGCACTAAAAAGGAAACTGTATAATGTAAATATGGAGAAGTAAGTAATAAGCCAGGCATCAATATTCCTCTGCTCAGTCAGAATGCCACAAAGTTACTTTAGTTTAGAGTTGTGTTTCATCTCTGCTGCTTTTAACTCTCAGGGAATCATTTAATATGCAGCTAATCAAGAAGAAGAGAATAAGCAAAGACCAGGCCATTGGTGTTGTTTTTCCTTCCATAAATAATTTAGACATTCTAGACGAATGGTCACACAAGTGTGAATGCAAGCCAATGTAAATGTACCAACTTGGGTTATTTCTTCTTCCCTCAAAATGGAGTCTGGCCTTTGATCTGGACTAAAGTTTCTTAGGTAAGACTTGCTTTGCCTAAAGAACCATGTCTGTAACAGATGTGTGAAGAACCTTTTAAAGGCCTAAAGTCTCACTCATCTCTATACAAACCCGGTTCTTAATAGAACTAAAAGCTTAAACAACTATTTAAAACACATTTTAAATAACCTTAGAGAACAAAGGATGCTTGATTACACAATTAGTCAAATAAGCACTCAAATACAAACTAGAACATTAAAGAACATGAAAACCGGAGCTTCAAATGAAACCTGACAAAATAGAGGGGGGAGACAGAGGGTGGGATTTAGCTTTGAAAAGCTGGCACACTCTGTGCCAGCCCAGGGTCATAAGGTTTGTTAGGTCACAGGGGACGTCAGCAAGACCACCTGAGGCCCTTGACTTCAGTAGCTCAGGAATTGACATGCACACTCAGTTTCATACATGTACATATCCATCACATTATTCATACATTCTGTACTCATTAAAGCAACACCTGATTAATGATTTACTTACAATTAACACTAATCAGACACACTGAACCAATTAAAACACAAGCAAGCAGCTATGGTCAGCATATGGTCTCCTCCTCTGAACAATTCCACATCCTGTCCTATTTCCTTTAATCCAACACAATGGATCTTCCCTCAATTGTCCCATTTTTTTTCAGAGGGGATTATTTTGGCACATGATATAGTGGCCATTTTTCCTGTTCTTATCACACACAGACATCTCTGCCTCTAAATCAACGCCTTTTCCTCTCATGCAAATCCGGAGGGTGCACACACATACACGTAGACCCCGACTCTCATGTGCACTCTTTAGGGATCACCTGGTGCCAGAAGGCACTGTTGCAGAGAGAGGGGTTTCCCAGAGAAATTGGTGAGGAGTGTGTGTGTGTATATATATATATATATATATATATATATATATATATATATATATATATATATATATATATATATATATATATATATATAAAATATAATACAAAATATAATGTAATATAATATAAAGATTTCTTTTTAATATTCTAAGCAAGATTACTTTATGTCCATCTTTAAGTTTCGAAATAACAAAATGGAAAAGGGCCAGAAGCAAAAGTATGACCCTGCATGTTCAATACTTAATATAATTCTTAATCAGTTTTACAGTTTACAGTTTATGTTTATGCTTAGTTTGGGAGATTTTAGTTCCTTCTTCCTTGCAAAAGATTAGTTCTGTGGGTTTCTGAAACTGTCATGCATGCACTGTTCTCTTGAAATCTAATCAATTTCCATGAGGTCTAGGGGACACCTGCTCATTCATTGTTTCTTCTGCAACATTTTTAAATTCATCCTGTTTTTGTTGGAGTAACAGATATCCAGTATAAATGCTTTTTATACAAGATTTTGGAGCATTGCTGTGAGGATTTGATTGCATACAGTGACAAAAGCATTACTGAGGTCAGGATGATGGATTACCACCACCCCACCTCATCCCCAACTCCCCAATGTGTCCAAAAACATTCGGACATATAGTGTTCCTTTGCATACTGCAGCCAAAACCTTCCGTTTTAACTCCATCAGTCTTTATCAGGACTGTTTTCATACATGCATCAGGCTTGCTTGCATGTTCTCGTGAAAAAGTTTTCTTCTTGTCTGCTCAATCTTCCTGAAGATGGTTTGTAGTCAAACAAGTGTTGCTTTTTTGCTAGCAATTCCACGAGTACTTGTCTTGGTCTTCCAAGACTTCAGCTTGACATAGACTGTTCTTATTAACTGGTATTTCTTAATTACATCACAATTTATGGATTTGGCTATCTGGAAATGCTTTGCCATAGCCATCCTTTGCCATTCTTATAGCCTTGTGGGCATCAGTTATTTAGTTTGTCATCAAGTTAGGCTGTTCTTTAAAGGAGCCATCTTCTGTTCTCAGGTTTGAGGACGAGCATTTATAATGCTTCAAACTTTGCATTATCTGGCCTTTCCCAACAAAGACTGTGAATAAGCCCAAGCCATAACCAGCTCATTAAGGTGTAACACCTTGGTAAAAGTTACCTCAGCATGCCCTTGTTTAAATTATTGGATAGAATGATTCAAATATAACTTTAACCATTCCAATGTACTAGACAGATGAGTTTCTCCTTTGGTCTCCATTGGACACACTAACTATTGGTGGATATTTTCAGGATTCAGTAAGGATGTCGGGATGTATTCAGTAAGTCTTAACAAATGTCTATCACAATGCAAATGATCAGAAACTAGTGTCAAAATTATTTCTCAATCATATTAAGTTAGATACAGACTATATCTGTATATATATATATATATATCTGTTGTCATCTGCCTGATAAAAACATGTCAATAAAGAATGTACAAGGGAAAGGGTGTGAATGCCAAGTCTTGCGTCAAAGCTCTTTTTTCAGGACCAGGTCTTTGTCCCATTGTCCGAGGGTAGACACAGTTTTAATTCCTTTTTCAGTGTAAGTGTGCAACAAGAGCCAACAATCCTCTCCAACACAGGAAAAGAACGTCTTAAATTCTGCTTACACAAATCACCTAGGGTAACGGTCATGCTTTTATTCTTCCTGTTGATTCACATTCTTCAAAAGCCCATCTAGACCTGTCTCTAGTTCTGAATATTTTAAGTTAAAATTTGAACATTTTGGGATCCATTAAACTGAATGATATTAACTTTATTTGACTGAATAAAATTGAAAATTACAAACCGGATTCCAAAAGAGTTGGGACACTAAACAAATTGTGAATGAAATCTGAATGCAATGATGTGGAGGAGCCAACATCTAATATTTTATTCAGAATAGAATAAATCACAGATCAAAAGTTTAAACTGAGATAATGTATCATTTTAAGGGAAAAATATGTTGTTTCAAAATTTCATGGCGTCAACAAATCCCAAAAAGGTTGGGACAAGGCCATTTTTACCACTGTGTGGCATCCCCCCTTCTTCTTACAACACTCAACAGATGTCTGGGGACAGAGGAGACCAGTTTCTCTAGTTTAGAAATAGGAATGCTCTCCCATTCATGTCTAATACAGGCCTCTAACTGTTTGATCTTCTTGGGCCTTCTTTTTTCGCACCTTCCTCTTTATGATGAGCCAAATGTTCTCTACAGGTGAAAGATCTGGACTGCAGGCTGGCCATTTCAGTACCCGGATCCTTCTCCTACATAGCCATGATGTTGTGATTGCTGCAGAATGTGGTCTGGCATTATCTTGTTGAAAACTGCAGGGTCTTCCCTGAAAGAGATGACGTCTAGATGGGAGCATATGTTGTTCTAGAACCTGAACATAGTTCTCTGCATTAATGGTGCCTTTCCAGACATGCTAGCTGCCCATGCCACAAGCACTCATGCAACCCCATACCATCATACCATACCCCATACCACTCCATTTTAAATGACCCCTGGCCCAGTGCAAACATCTTGCTTAGACATGGCTTCCTCTTTGCACTGTAGAGTTTCAGCTGGCAACGGCGGATGGCACGGTGGATTGTGTTCACTGACGATGCTTTCCGGAAGTATTCCTGAGCCCATTCTGTTATTTCCTTGAAACTGGCATTCCTGTTTGAGGTGCAGTGACGTTTAAGGGACCGGAGATCACGAGCATCCAGTAGAGTTTTACAGCCTTGACCCTTACACACAGCGATTGTTCCAG
The DNA here is from genome assembly GCA_034509495.1 of Acestrorhynchus altus. Lineage (NCBI taxonomy): Eukaryota > Metazoa > Chordata > Actinopteri > Characiformes > Acestrorhynchidae > Acestrorhynchus > Acestrorhynchus altus. Next base: position 11,075,391 of record CM067509.1, on the reverse strand, counting down.
ATTCTCTGAATCTTTTGAGGATGTTATGCACGGTTGATGATGATCACTTAAAAGTCTTTGTTATTTTACACTGGATAACACCATTCTGGTATTGCTGCACTATCTTTCTGCGCACCAATGGTGGAATTGGTGATCCTCTTACCATCTTGGCTTCAGAGAGACACTGACGCTCTGAGAAGCTCTTTTTATACCCAGTCATGTTGTCAATTGACCTAATTAGTGTTAATTGGTCTTCCAACTGTTCGTTTTATGCTCAATTCCTTTTTCCAGACACTTATTGCTACTTGTCCAAACTTTTTTGAGATTTGTTGACACTGTGAAATTTTGAATCAACATGTTTTTCCTTTAAAATTTTACATTTATTCAGATTAAACTTTTGATCTTGCCATCTCCACATCATTGCATTCAGTTTTTATTCAAAATTTGTTTAATGTCCCAACTTTTTTGGAATCCGGCTTGTATTTTTCCATTTTGTGAAAGGGGAAAAAGTTATTACCCCATAGGTTCAGTAGTGCATTTAGTGCCATTAGGGCTGGGTGATATAAATATCAATATATCTATATCTGGATATAAACAGAGCACAATATGGGCCGATGTCTCATTTATTTTGAGCTTTAAATTTTGAATAACATTCTGTTTCAGTCTTGCAGAAATTATTATTTTTTTTTACTTTGTTCTACTCTGGCCCCTGTTCCCAGCTTCTCCTCTACTCTGCTCTCCTCCACCCTGACATAAGACAGAGCTCTGGCATAAAGATGACTAAGTTTAACTATAGGATGTCATGAGGTGTATATTGCCATTTAGATAAAACATATTGGGATACAAATAGTTTTGTCCATATCGCCCTAAGTGCCATTGCCTGTTCTTAACTTTATACTGAAGTGAGTGCTCTCATAGACCTACTCTCTGTTTCTGGATTGAGCACAACAGTCATCATAATATTTTACCTTAAGCAATTTCAGTTTATTGTTTACTTTTAATATTCATTGTAGTCCATATGTTTGTGGACATCCTTTCTAATGAATGCATTCAGGTGTTTAAAGGTGAGGCTATTTCTAACCCAGCAAATGCACATACACAGCAGCTAAACATTGGCACCATGCTTAATGCCAGGTTGGTGTGGAACTCTATTCTCTGGAATGATGGGGCTCCATCCAATAATTTTGGAATGAGTTGGGGCTGAAGTGGAGTACTGATCATGTCCTCACTAACGCTTGTCATTCAATGCAATCCAATCCTCACAGCAATGCTCCAAAATCTGGTAGAAAGCCTTTTCTGGACAGTAGAGACAGCAAAATTATGATCCTTTATCCTTACACAGACTCCTGTATCCTGTGTATAGGCTTGATGCATATCCAACACATTTAACTGAATATAAAACAACAGTCAACATTTCTGTTCTACTCAATCATAAACTCAGCTGGTATAAATAATGAGCTTTCTGTTCACAGACGTTCTGGTGAGGTCATCCAGCGTTGTGGACTGATGCTTTTCTGAAAATAACTTTTCCTGCAGACCTGGAATCACTGCAGTGCTCGAACCAGCACAATGCACAGAGTATGCTCTTACCACTGTCACAAGCTTTTCATCAGGAAAGCACAAAATCAGATAAGACCTGAGACAAGGAGGCCCCTTCTTCCACTTAGGCAAATGACTTTACCTCTAAAATGGTAAAGTATGATATTAATGTCTTGCTGTGGAGGGGTGGCACCTCCTGTCAGTGTTATTCCTGTCTTGAGGCACAAGGTAGAATCAGGGTAAAAGGTGTAAATGATTCAATGTACAGATATGTCAAAGATAGAAGGAATTCAAACAAAGATAGTACACCAAGCCTTGCATTGTTGGCCGTTTTTCTAAACGATTTATTTAGACTCTATTTATATACAAGATCAATGATCTCAAAACGTTCTATGGCAAATATCTTTCTTCAGCCTAAAATGGACTGCAAAGATACAGGAGGGAAGAGGGACAAAGGTAGAAGGGCAGGATTGGGACTGTATCCTTCTTACGTGGGTCTTAACCACACAGAATTCCTATAATGACCTTTACATGTTGTTTTCAGATACTGATGACCACAGGCCTCAGAGAAGACAGCTACAGTTTTCCATGAGCCAGGGGAAAGACATTTGTTCTTCACTTCAGCACTTCTGATCTGACTGTTTTAAATGTTAATGGTGGGAGTTGATCTGAGTTGAGACTGAGATTATGTGTCTCAGGAACAAACAAATCTTCATCTGGAAAATACATGACTCAGTTCTGCTCATGGACATCATCACTCTCATGGACGGAAATCAGTGCACACTACTGCACCTTTCATCTGTAATCTACATCAGGAGAATCTGATTACAGACATTTTTCATTGTCAGTTCACAACAGCAAAATTGACAAGCCTTTAGCCCTGTTAATCATATCATGTGTTCTAATTCTTCAAAATTAAGAGCACACAGTTTTTGTCATTGTGTATACTGTTCGTAAAAAAGCAGAGATTCACACACTATTCTGTGTGTGATAACTCGCATAAATATATAAAAATGATTTGACAGAGCTATTAAAATAAACAGCTCATTAACTCTGACAGGGTCTAGTAATCAATAATCATCAGACATGACAGGGTGTTTGGCAATTGTGTGTTATTAATGTGCTGTAAATTGGTTTGGAAAGAATGAGACCTAAACTGAAATGAAACTGCACTGTGTGTTTTTGATTCAACTGCAAGTGTAGGAGTACAAGTCGGGAGAGTTACAATATAGGGTGGATTCACTCCGAAGACTGTGTTTATGCCACAAATGTAACCTTTTTCATAGCAGATTATTTTATTTACTAATTTATGTCTGTAAGTCACAGAATTCATTCCTATGTCATTTTTCATACCCATTATTGACCCTCTTCTTGGCAGAAATATACAAGGGCACTAGTAAAAATGTGATCACATCTTCATCCCAAGGCCTATTTAAAAATGCATGAACATATATTAGCATGAAAAAATATGATTTTGTTCTGCTTTACTCATTTTTGCAGACTTGCTCAGACAAGCCATCCTGGATTCAAAGCAGACAAGATACTACCACCCTCACGTTTAACAGTTGGTTAATTTTGTTTGTCCATGTGGTCTCAGGCAAACTACATTTATATTGCTTTTGTTAAAAATACTCACATTTTTAATTTAAATCAACATATTATATCTCATATTATATATTTCATCCCTGAGAGGCCTATTCATTACTACACCCTTGGCATAATTCTAAGCTTTGGTGTTAACATAGACAATACAGCTGTTCTTATGTAGACCACAGACCCTCGAATCTTGGATCAGTATCTTCTAATAATTGTCTTTTAATAATTTTAGTCGTTATATACTGTATATTAATCACCATACTTTTCTGTCATGTGTACTATAACGTAATAATAGTTATAGTAATAATATAATAGTTCTTTAGATAGCCTCAAAGATTTATACATTTGTATCAGTTCTCTGGATATCATAATGCCAAATACATTTGGCTCTACCTTAGATAATGTGGCACCACTACCAAGTAAAATAATTTAGCAGAAAAAAACTCATGATTCCTCATGATATAATGATTATACTCATGATTTGGATCAACCCATCCAAAATTTAGAATGCAAATAGCTATACTAGACATATTCTATCTACTTTGAAAAAACATCATTTGAAAGCAACCAAAATAACTATTTGGCACAATATGTAAATGACCTAAGAACAAACCGCCCCCTTGGATCTATAAGGTTCTATTTGCATTCTGAGCAGTTTTCAGACATTGAGCCTTAAAATGTTTATACTGACAATGACAAATCTGTTTTCTAGATAAATCTGTTTTCTAGATAGATTATAATTTTATCAAGATGTCACCTGATGATTCTCTGTTTCTATTTAAATCAAGAGTATTGTTTCTGTTAGAATTACTGTTTCTGTTAGAATAAAGGCTGAATCAGAGGTGGACCATGCAACATGACAATGACTCAAAAAATATTATAGTAAATTCACCAATGACCAATGGAGAGTTCTGGAAAGACCAAGTCAAAGTCTGGATCTTAATCTCATTCATTTAAACAGGCTATGCATTACAAGAAATCATAATTTTCCCCATTCAATTCCAGAGACTGGCAGATGGCTATAGCTTACAGATTATCTCAGATGAAGGCCATATGGTGTTCTAACCTTTCTTCAGTGGGAAAATTGTATGTTCATATTTCGTAAGAAAATACTAAATATATAATGTGTATCCTGTTTTTTTCCCCACCTGACTGTATGTGTTACTGGTGTTGTGGTTGGTGTACAGTGCTGACATACAGGACTATTGAAGTGCATGCATCACTTTTAAGAGTTAAATATGTGCAGTATGCATGAATCCCCTCACTACACCCCCCTGGACACTCCCATTCGAGAAGGGAACGTTCTGCAATACAACTGGCAGGCTTGCATGGAGACGCCTTCACTAAAACAATTTCTCAGTGCAACACATGCCAGACCCCAGTCAAACTGCACATAAAACATTTTTAAAAGAGCTCCACTCACTGCGTCAACTTCTGACGTCAAGAAGAGGACGATGAGGCAAAAGAGAGGAAACCTGAAATGCACATGAAAAAGGGGGCTTTAATGCTTGAGTCTGAGCTGAAGCTTTGACATGCAAATACAATCTCATGAGGTTGCACAGCTGCTGCAAATGTTACGTGTACCTCAGCTTTGCCATCACATCCATCCGCACTTCAAATTTCATTCTCTCTTGTTCTCCCAGCCCGTTACAGCATGGTAACCACACACCACCTGGAATGAGGAGAAATGGATGAGTGGGATAAACCCCAGTGAAAGTCACGCACAACGTGCCCGCAGACAGTTTCAATCAACCGAAAGGGCTCCATGCAAAAGAAGTGCACACCATCCAGCTGTGCAGCTGTTACACCAACGTTACATCAGCGTTACACCAGTGCAGACTGCTGTAAATCAGACCCATGAGATATCTGATGTTCTGAGGACCCGTGAGTCCACAGAAGGAGTTTGAACAAAACGTGCAGTTTGGTGAACAGCACTCAAACAGCAGGTTTAGCTGTGAAGTAACGTTACAGGAGAGTGGTAACACAGCTTACCTCGGACAGTCGCTCCTGTGCTGCCGGATGCGGCGCGCTCGCGCGTTTGGAAAAGCGTGCAGAAATCCGCGCTTGTTTATCTTACCAGAGGAGAAGATTCATCTCCAGTCTGTTACACTTTGGAGAAACTTTCTTTCTCTGGGCAAAGTTCTGTGGTCCACGGGGCAGAGCTCGTGCGTGCTGAGGGTGGTCGCTGGCGTGAGGGGTGTGTGTGTGTGTGTGTGTGTGTGTGAGAGAGAGTGTGTGTGTGTGTGTGGTGGGCTCATCTGTGCGAGCAACTGCGCTGGACACAAGCACATAACGTCGGGGGCAAAGATGCAGAAGAGCGTCCTTTAGAAGAGCAGACTTCGACGCGACGCGCGAGCAGGAATCGGGCCGTTTTAAGACGCTGTGCGGGGACGCGACGGGCGCCATGCTCTGTGCAGGTGGCACACTGCTTCTGGCAGTGGCTGTTTTAGCCGGCATAGACCCAAGCAGAGCCGAGGTACGTTCGCTCAGGCACATTAGAGCTGTATTTCCCACGTTAACTGTGAGGATTCGGGGATGCGGTGCAGTTTGGCGAGTCATGCGTAAAGTGCGTAAAAGTCCGATTAGAAGAACTGCGGGGATGTTACATGAGTATGGTTACATTGTTACATGATACACGAATTTGATTGTAATGTGGTAACATCATAAGAGAGGTTTAAAATGCATCTACTGAGAGGGTTCATTTGTTACTTTGTCACATGTTACATTGTTACAGGCTGCATGAAGCAGAGTGTAACCAAAAGTGTGGTTTCAAATGCATCAAATGAGAGTGTTACATGTTACATTGTTACAGGCTGCATGAATTAGATTGCACATGGTTTAACCAAAAGTGTGGTTTAAAATGCATCTACTGAGTTTGTTACATTACATTTTTACATGCTACATTGTTACAGGTTACATGAATCTGTATATGTATGTAGTAAAAAACCAAATGTGTGGCTTAAAATGCATCTACTGAGACTGTTCATTGTTACATTGTTACAGGTTAGATTAGTATATGGTTAGGACAAAACTGTGGTTTAAAATACAACTACTGAGATTTCACATGGGTTGAAAACATGTGATAAAGTCTGAAAGATGTTTCAATTAGAACATTTTGTGAATTATGGATATAGTGAGAGTACTTCCATAACCTTGAATACTTCCCATAAATGCACTCCAATGATGCTTTAACTCCCTCGATTCTTAACATTAGGTGTTAATCTAATGTAAGTTACTTTTTAAATGGTGTGTGTTGCATAATACAGTGCATCATGATCTAGGAATTGCTAAACATATATTATTTATATTATACTTCCATACTTTAGTGTAACTGGTTATTCCATTCTCTTATATGTTCATCCCCAAGCTCAGGAGGAGACTGACTTGTATACTGTGCAATGCTGCATGCTGTTGAAGTCAAGCTTGCTACTTATTTCAGTGACCACTGCCCCTTCTATGCTCGCTTGCCACTCCCTCTCAGGTCAGGACTTCTGGGGGTTGGGTCAAGGCAAGCTGGGTGGGAGGAACGGCTGAAATCTACTAGAGAGGACAGCAGACAGAACCAGGCTGAATCTGTTTAAAGTATAAACACAATTTCATATGTACTGTACACTATGTACACTATATCTATGTTTGTAACATACATATCAGATTAAGAGATTTAATGTCTGCTACAATCAAACTCTTATCAAACATCTTATCAGAGGTTGTGCAGAATGTTCCCAAAGTTATCCTCAATTTGATCTAAGGCTTAATCGATCCCTTTCAAGACTATAACCATCAAAACATGCAACTTCTGGTTTATTTTCTTAATGTTTCAAATGTTTAGGAGAGACAGTTGTCTATCATTATGGGTGTTCAGTTGTTCTTAGAAAGCATAGTGTGAGTTCATGATAAAGAAGGATACAATCCCTGGTCTTGGTATATACTTTCAGTATCAGGAAAAGTTGCTTGCTCTCTTTAATTCCTGAGGCTCCCATTTGTCCCATACTGTAGTGTAGTGGTTTTACTAGGGTGGGTGGCTGATTTCTCATGTGTAACAGGGCAGGATGATTTGGGGGTGGAAGTTGAAGGTGAGGTTTGTCTGGAAAAATAAACTTGCCTTATTAGAAAATGATTTAAACAGACTACCTTCTAGGTCACCAAGATTAACTGACTGCAGCAGTAGAACAATAAGGATATATGTGGTTTCCAGACTTGTAGGAAACTCAGCAACAATATTTATTTTATGTAGCAGTGGTTTCAAAACACTGTGTTTGTGGACACAGCTAATGAGCAAACGTTTTGGCACCCCACAAGTTGGCCAAAAGTTTGTGGACACAGCTAATGAGGAAAGGTTTCGGCATCCCACATGTTGGCCAAAAGTTTGTGGACACAGCTGATGAGTAGTTTTGGCACCCAAAGTGTTGGTGAAACATTTTAGTACCTGGTGTTCTGGTCAAAAGTTTGGGTACACCACGTTTTGGTCAAAAAATTGGGTTCTCCACATGTTGGTCAACAGTTTGGGTACCCCATGCTTTGATTAAAGGTTTGGGTACTCCACATGGTCAACAGTTTGGGTACCCCATGCTTTGATTAAAGGTTTGGGTACTCCACATGGTCAAAAGTCTGGGTACCCCACATGTTTGTCAAAAGTTTGGGTATCCCATGTTCTAGTCAAAAGTTTGGGTACCCCACAAGTTGGCCAACGGTTACCCTGGTGCTGAGCTGCAATACCACTCACAGTTTCTGCAGGAATGGCACTCTCTAATTTCAGAGTTTAATCCATCTGTTTCTCTGCATACTTTCACACTGTTTAACAATGGTCAGGACCCCAGATGACCACCACATATAAGTGGATCAGACACAGCAGTGCTGCTGGAGTGTTTAAACCCTTCAGTGTTACTACTAGACTGAAAAGTGCCCAAGAACCAGAAATATCCAGCCAACAGTGTCCTGTGGGATGTGCCCTGTGACCACTGTTGAGGGACTAGAACAGGAATGCATACCTCCAGCCCTGGAAGGTTCATCTCCAGCAAAGTTTGGTAGCTGCCCTACTCAAACATACCTAATTCAACTCATCAGTCAATTACCAGGCAGGGTGTGCCTGAGTGGGGCAACTACCAAACCTTGATGGCAACCGGCATCACAGGACTGGACTTATCCACCCTTGGTCTAGGATGACCAACACAAAATTTGCAGCAACAGATAAGCTTCTGTCTCTGAGTTTACATATTAAAAGGTGGAGCAACTAGGTAGGAGTGTCTGATAGAGTGGATAATGAGTGGACATAGTGTTTAAAAACTCCAGCAGCATTGCTGTGTCTGATCCACCTGCACAACACATATTAAAACACCATCACCAAGTCACTGCAGTGGTGACCCACATACTGTCTGCTCTGGGGTGGTCCTCTGGGGTCCCGACCAATGTAGAATGGGGTAAAAAGAGGATAACAAAGTATACAGAGAAACAGATGGACTAAAGTCTGCAAGCAATTATAGAACTACAAAGTGGATAAAACGGAAAGTGAGAGTAGAAACAAGGTGTTCATAATGTTATGCAAATACGTTTAACAACACTACCCTGAGTACATCACTCCAAGTCCAGTGTAGTAAAATAAGATTTAAGCACAGATAAAACACAGATTTAAGCATGAAAAGCATGAAACTACATCCAGCATGGCTAGACATTTGAAGTGACATCACTCAGGTGTGTAAAATGTTATAAATAAATTTCATTTTGGAACCTCTTGAACTTTCTTGACTTTTGAACTTTATTATGCAACTGAAATGACAGTTTTTCTTTTTTCCCAATGAGAAAGTTCTGTTGCGTACAGACACTAAATTCCAGGTATTGGTATGGGTTCAAATGTGAATGTTTCTCAAGCCAACATTTAACAGCGATCTCTGCCATTATGAGATATCTGGAATTATTACTGCCTATTGAAATTCGCACTGCTTAAGATGTGTTCAGTTATAGCCCCTCTGTGCAGTTCTTGCACAACATGTTTGAGGCAGGATGTCTCACTGTGATTTCTGTGAAAAGTGTACCCGTGTATGTGGTTGAAGTAAAACTCCAGATTTTTCACAGACCCAGTTAAACACTCTGTTACACAAGTTTGCACTGCTACTGCTGCTAGTATGTCTTGTCTGGAAGATAATCGTATCATATAACATCATATAATATCATATAACACTAATAACAATTCTGCCCATAATTATTTCCATAAGGACGATATATATATTGCATGTATAATCAGTGATTTTCAAAAGGCATGAGATTAAAGATTCTTTTTTTATTTTCATTTTTTGCAGGTTCAAAATAAAAACTACAAAAGAAAAACAAAAGTCTGGGCCCAAATAATAACCCTACATAGTAATACTCTCTGTGAGAATCAGCCAGACACTGAGCCGTGAGCTATACATGCACTGCTCTTCTGAGGTCTATCCACAGATTTTCAATGATGTTTAGGTTGATGGACAGTGAAGGCTACAGTAAAACCATTAGTTTTGTTACATTTCTGTAGAAACTATCCTTTATTCATCTTTGACATATGTTAGATGGGGTGATGTTTGCTAACAGATTTTGTTGGTACTTAATTGAATAAATTCTACCAATGAAAAAGTTTCCAAAGCCTGATCAAGCATTAGCCCATGGAAACTGTTTCCAAAATGCAGCACGCTTGTTTATATGTTGTATTTAAAACTTTTGTTGTGGACTTTTGTACTCATATTTGTGCAGGTATCACTGCACAATAGACCAGTGCACCACCACTCTGCAGGATTCTAGATAGGAACTCTACAGGATGGACAGATAAAGGTGTAGCATAAACTAAACACTGATAATTTACATAATGTTGACACTGTTATAATTATTGCAATATTTAATTTGCTCAATTGGGCCCCCAAGGTATGTAGCATAAATAGCTATGGTTTTACCTAGTCATTAGGTTATTGTGATTTGCAATCCTGTTGATGCTATAAATAGGCAAATGAATTATTGTAAGCAATAATGACAATGTGTGTAATCAGTATCAGCTGATATTATTCATTATTCCAAAAATATCAGTCAGTTTCTAAATAAGAATTATCTTCTTGTGCCTCATTAGATTTGTTTCTGCTAATTTAGTAATGTGTAAGTTCTATTCCCACTACACCAAGTTGTAACTATTTCTTATTTACCATTTCAAGGCCCATTTTCCCCATGAAGGAAGTACAGCAGGTTTAATAAGATCTGGATTGTTCCCAGCTTCTACCTGAAAGTGATTTATTGGTCCACCATATTGCACCACAACATAAGCTCTAAATGTAGTACATCTGGTCTCACCATGCAAAGAGACAGTGATTTTCTGGTCTCCCAGGAGTCTGAACTCTTGTGGAACAAAAGGAGGATTGTGATGGACATGAGCAGATGTGCTTTCAGGACAACAACCCTGTTTGTGATGCTAGGTTTAAAAAATAGAGAGTAAACAACTTCCCCTTAGATGAACCACAAGAGTTTTATTGCTTTTATGGATCAAACTAGTACAATTAGAAATGCTCCAAAAATAACCAAGAGCCTTTTAGTATCAGTTTCAGTTTTATTAATTCACCTTTTGGACGACATCATCTGTAATTTTACATTAATGCAAACCTGGTGTTTCTGATCATTGGGAGTTGGCTGAACTCCAGAGGAGTTCATCATTTAATCTCCAGTCCTCTCACGTGGCTCTCGTTTGGCTCGTTTATCAGATTAGTGGGTCTGCCTCATTGTTAACTTCCTGTAATTAATTGACCTTGTTAAGATTGGGTCGAGATTAAATTTTCCTCTAATTCATAACGCAGAGTGTAGTGAGCAAAACTGAGGAACGAAGAGCATTTATGATTGTGTACATGTGGAGAACTGGAGCAGCTGAGTCTAGCCAAAACCACAACTTGCCAAATGCACAGTGTTGATGTCTGAGAAAACACATCCTGAGAATCATCTGGAGATAATTTTGAAGCATTAAGCTAAAATGTAAATATGGTGTTAGCAAAAGGATCTCTCTTTTATTTACATGGTGATGAAGTTGATGTTAATGGTTGTACTGATGGTGTTTGTCAGCCTGTTTCTTAGATTCATTGCCACATCCTTCTGCTCAAGAACTGCAAGAAAATTACATTTTAATTTGAAAAAATTTGATAAACATACTAATGTATTCACTCCAAAAATGCACAGCCACAGACAGCCTTGTAAAATAACACATCAAACGAATAGTTCAGCAGTCTGTGAATGTCATAAATAGGTCTGTTACAACATCATATAAGAAACATAGTTTGATAGATGCAGTCATTTTTATGCCCCCATTGACATGAGTTTTTAATTTACATTTTTTTATTAGTTCATTTATTTTTTACCCACTATTTTCTTCTTTTGGTTTTTGGAACCCAATTATCACTTTCCCCGTATCACATGCAATGCTCCAGACTCTAGGACTGTTAGGACGAGCACATGCTTCCTCTGATACATATGACATCAATCACTGCCACTTTTCAAATTGCAGGCATTTGCATCCCCACCAGACAGCCAATGTGCTCGGAGCAAAGCGCAGAGTCTCCAGCTCTCATACAATGGCTAACAGATGCCTACGCCAGCATCACATCTATATAGTACTGTGTAGTTCAGGGGTCACCATCCCTGCTCCTGGAGAGCTAAGTTCCTGTAGATTTTAGATCCAACCCTAATCCAGCTCACCTGATCCAACTAATTACTGCCTTCAGAAGATCATAATTAACTGAATGGGTTGTGTTACATTTGGGCTGCAGGAAGGTAGCTCTCCTGGAGTAGGTTCACCTTCTGTAGCCCAAATATCTTTGACCTATTGAGGCATGAAGTCCATAAGAGCTCTGACGGCATCCTGTGCTATCTGCCATTAAGATGTTAGCAGCCGATCCCGTGAGTCTTAAGAGGTGGGCTCAGTATAGATCATGTTATTGAGGCTTGGACACCCAGTGACCTTGTTGCTTCTTCACCAGTTATCCTTCCTTGAACCAGTAGGACTGTGCGATATATTGACATTTATATCTATATTGGTATTTAAATAGAGCATGACATGAGCTGAGGCAGTATCATTATATTGAGTTTTAAGTATAACATTCTGCTTCAGCCTTGCTGAAACCTTTGCTACCTCGCAGATAAAACCAACTGATGTCAGCTCGTCCTCTGTAACCCACTGCCTCACTCCTGTTCTCACACACACACACACACGGAAGGGGCATAAGTGAGACCTCTGGCATGAAGATGATTTAGTGTGTATGAAGAAGACAGCAAAGGATTTCGTGGGGTGTCATAACTTTTGCACATTGTGTTTTTTCATGTAATGTATCATATATTTCCATTCAGCTAAAATATATCAGGATTTGTCCATATCACCCTGCCCTAGTCACAAGACCTTTTGTTGACTAGTCATCACAATCTATCTCAAAGTGTCTAAGATTCTTAAGCTTGCCCTTTTTTTCTGCTTCCATCAACTTCAAGAACTAGCTGTTTCCTTGCTGCCTAATATAGCCATTGTAACAAGATAATTGAAGTAGATAATCACTTGAACCATTGTCTGTCAATAAATGACACATAAATGATACTGACTGACAGTTTCAGAGGACGTTTTTGAAATGGTGCTACATTGAGCGGCACTGTTAAATGCTGCTTAGTAGCTTTTATAGAAATTATTGCAACCTGGTTCTGGTGTTTTGACACAAACTACTGTTTTACCTTTTCCTGGAACTACGTCAGCTCACTGGATCAGTTTGAAATCTGATTATTGGTTTATCTTGACTTTTTGAATTAGCCGGAGAAAAATTTAATTTGAGTGGTTATCTGTCAGATTCCAGGAAAAGACATATGCAGAGAGTGAAAATGTGAGAGAGAGTGGGGAGGGAAAATGTGATAGACTTCACCACTCTCATATCCTGAACCTTCCTGGACAGATCATGCTGTTCTGTTCATTCCCAAGGGAGGAAAGATAGAACGGCACAGTAGAGAAAGCAACAGGAACTACTGTTTATCTTCAGGATTCTTTGTTCCATATGCCTCCTTTCCCACTCTTTCTGTCTTAAAGAGTAGTGTTGGAAGGATGTGTAATGATCTCTTCAATCCACTGTTTGCATAGCATTGTGCAACATCGAGGGTCTGCTTAGTGCTCTTTACTGAAATACTGTATATGGTACATTATCTTCTGGCTTAAGAAGGATTTATCTGTTTAAAAATGCAATTGTGGTTCAAGTCACTAGATCCATTGACACTTTGTGAATGCCGTCTCTCTGCCTCCAACTATTAAAACAGATTCGAAATGATTGTTGAATGGGAATTCTGGAAACAACACAGGAGCAACTTTCTGAACTAGATAATACTGAAAAAATCTCTGCAGAGAGAGAGAGTTGGTCCTGTTGCACATGCCGTGTGTGTCGAAGCGTGTGCAAATGAACATTCTGGGTGGTCCCGGGGAACAGTGCCATTGCGTCTTGATGCCAATAGCCCAATGGTTTGCTACCAAAAGAGTATATAGTTGGTGTGTCTCATCATGTGGTGCCTATGTCAAGCACAAAGAGGATTATGTTTGAAAGAGAATTTACTGACAAATCTCTACTCAGACACTGTGAAGTCTTATTATGGCTGGGCCAAAACAATGCTTTACTCTGTTATCCACAGCTTCTTTGGACTTTAGAGGAACAATTTTTCCTTTCTATGGCTGGTGGTTATACAGGGATGATGGAGTGCTGTCCTTTCTTTGAAAGCAAGTAACCAGTGAGAGAAGAAAGAAATCTCATTCTGCCTTTAATTTGAATGGTTTATTATTGTGATTGTTGAAGCAATAGTTTCAAAAGTCCTTTGGTGATCCAAGTTGGATATTCTATGGCAAGAGCCATTTTCAGGGTGTGCACAGATTCTTAAAAAGGTATATTTAAACTTTTACTATTGTTGTTCAATTATTATGGGCCATTATGGGTAATTGTGTGTGTTAAAATATTTCATATAATAATACTCCCAAAACCATGATTCTATAAGGACATAAACGTTCCTCTGCAGCAGAACTGAAAACTGATTATTGATGAGCCACTTGTTTGGGTTGAATTATGTTGCATTATTTATTGAAAACTGGCATGCAGTGGAAATTTTTTTTTTCATTTTGTGATTTAAACAGGTGCTGAAATCGATTATTATAAAATGAATGAGTTCTCTTGAGTATTAATATAATGATTTATTGGTATACTATCAGTGCCAGAGAATGGAAAGAACATACACACACACTGACCTTCGTGTTCCAGGGATGTTTACACAGAGTGGATGTAGGTATGGGCAATATATTGATATATTTATATTGAAGTTGGCATATAAACATAGTAAGAAATGGGCTGAGACAATATCTTTTATATGAAGTTTTAAAGTTTTTAATTGACATTCTGTTTCATTCTTGCAGAAACTTTTATTTCTGCTCTCTTGCTCTGCTCTGCACCCTGCACTCTACTCACCTCCTCTACTCTGCTCCCCTCTGCCCACATTTGCACTCTCTTGTACAAACTATCCAGGGGGCATAAGACTTAGTGTTTATAAAGAAGAAATAAAGATCACATTTCAATATGGTTAAATATTAAAAAAATTGAGAATTTCATGGCATGTCCTATTTTTTCACATTGTATGTTTCACATCATATGTCATATCATATATTGCATGTTGCCATTCAGCTAAGAAATATTAGTTTATGATCTTTTGTCTATATTGACTAGCCCTACGTGGGTGAACAGCCTATTCTCCTGTGTCTAAGGCCTAAGAAACCTTAATACCAATTGCACAGCTAGTCCACCACCTACGCATTCTCACAGCAGTAATCTAGTCTCAAACTCATGGATTAACCACAGCTGATTAAAAGCCCTGGAGTCTTGGTTTCCTGAGCAGGACTGATGGCCAGAAGTTAGGAGATACCCATGGTAGATTGTTTGGTTTCGCTCACTGGCACTGAGCCTCTTTAACTGCCTACATCCTGCAAGAGCCTTCCATCTGCCCTGTCAATCAAAGGCTGAAGATAACCACAGCCAAAAAGGAAGAAGAGGCCTTGACCTTGCATGTTGTCCTAATGCAGCCTAATGAGCACCAGCAAGATGATCCAGGGCTGTTTGTTAATAGTGTTGAAAAGCTCTTAAGAAAGGTCCCACAAAGGGTTTAAGGTTTAATGACCGATATCATAGAACCACTTTTGGTTCCCTGACGCTTTCAAGGTTTAGAAAAATTTGTATAGCAGTTTAGTTTGTAAACCATTTTAGGAAAAAAAAATCAGAAAGAGAATGGAAAGTATAATGTGTGTGTCTATATGCTACACTGGTTTGTGTAAAGGCAGACGTATTTAGGTACATACATGGACAAGAAGCATGTGGATATCAGATTCTGCTGCTTAAACAAACCCAGTGTCTCTATTTAACATTGTCATGGTTACAATCTAAATTGACCTCATGGGGAGTTCTATTTTGGCACCAGAAACATGACTGAAGAATGACTCAGATGCTTTGACACAGGAATTGAGGCACATTGGTCTCCCTAAACAGTGTGAAAATAAATATAGTAGCAATATTATATTAACAGTGTATGTAAGCTTAGACTAAATGTCTCTATTTCTTGACAAGCTGCTTTAAACATTGTACTGTTAAAGGTGTCAGACGGTTTCTTTGGAGTGATGCCATAGAATTATTTTATTTTTACCTTCAAGTTGATGGTTGTTGAAATGAATGCTTCAGCATTTGTCAACCTAATATGATGCACTTCTGCTTCCATTTATTTAGTTAAATAATAGAAACTGGGTTGACATATAATTCTAATAGAAACCAATGGAGAGTGCTGACACAGGGTTCAATGTTGTCTAGTATATTTCGAGTCAGGTTATTTTCTGATCATTTTAAAATACAGGGAACAGAAATGAAACAGGTAGTTGAGATTAGGGTTGCGCAATATATCATTTCTGCATCATCATCGCAATGTGGGCATACGATTGTGTAAGGACACAGATTGGAAAGAAACACTGGAATCTTCCTGTGAAGAAAAACACATTCACGGTTCTTCTGTGGTGAGGCTCCAAAGAGCCCCATTCCCATACATCCAGAGCAGCTGAGATTTGTTTAGCTTTTTCTGCAGACTTGTTTGTGCAGCTGGCTTTGTGGCTCTCAAAACACGTTGTAAATAAAGTCTGACTGCTCAGGTCCATCCTTACTTTGGCCCATAAAAATTAGACCAGTGTGGACAGTCTTGGCAAATGGGATGTGAGGATTATGCCAATGAATCTTTTTTTAAAAACAATTGTCCTTCTTGGTCACAGTGCTTTGTGACTGGCTCTATTTCCTGTATGTAATGCATGCAGGTCTAATTGATAGTGCAGAGGAGACCCAATGCTACTATTTCATGCGGATGTCTGCATGTTCTTAAAAAGAAATACGAAAACTGATAAATCACATGACTACATACTTGGTCCACAGTAGGATGTACCTGCCCTTCGGTGCAGAATTCCTTCTAGTTTGTTGCTTTATGAACTCTTTTCCATTTCCTACACAGGTCACACTTTCATCGGACTTCTGAGAGGCTAGTGTTGATCAAATTATAAAGTGAGATTTCATTGAGGTAACAAATTTATGTTGTAGCATTTTCACAACCACATGAAATAAATTAACATATAATTTAGGCCAGCATGCCGGATGGCATTCTGAGAAGAGCCACACAAACACAGTAGGCGTCTGTGGGTTTTATTGGACAGAATACAGTGAAGCTGGTCTTCACTGTACAGAGATCAAATGTCCAGAGCTGCTTGAACATGGTAAACAATATTAAATAGCATGGATGGTATCAAAAAGAGAGATCACAGAGGCGTGTAGAACATCATCTTCACTTTGCCCTTGCGTGCACTCTTACAAATTGACAAAAACAAAAAAGAGAGAGAAAATCACAATGCACAATATCTGTGAACGCATCTTTCTTTCATGCCCAGGAAATGCATAAGTAGGCTTTACAGGCCTTCATGCAATTCCTTGGAGAACAGTTTGCCATTGTTGCTTAAAGTGGCTCAGTTCTGAATGCCATGTTTCATATACAGCCTAGTCCTGCTATTGTTTGATGGGCAATGGGGGCTGGTTCATTCCTGTTCTCCACAAAGATCTCTGTAACTGATGGAACCAAGAGCAATGAGGTTCTCTTCTGATGGGTACAGAAGATTTCATCAGGGTACAAATTCCCACAGATCAAAAGTCCAGTTTTTCCTCACTCAGCAAAGAGAAACATATAAACAAGGACGTGCCTTGTTCCCTGTACCAAAGGACCAATCAGTGAAATTAGAGAGAGGGGAGAGAGAGAGAGAGAGAGAGAGAGAGAGAGAGAGGCACAAACATTGGATGCCAGAACAAGCATTTTCCTTCTCCTTTGGGCTGTATTGCCTCTGCGGATCTGGTCTTGATTGCTGCAATCCTCTGCTCCACCCTTCACTGTGTGCAGAGGCTGTGTTTATTGATTTTATTGCCACACATGTAACTGTTACCTTTATTCAATGCAGCATCATAAACATATCCCAATAACCCTATTCAGATAAATAAAGTACTGTTAATGTAGAGGGATAAGACCAAAAATGAAATCAGAAATGATCAGATTAACTCTACACGGTAGAAATCTAAATAGAAACACAACATTTGAAAAGAAACACACTTTGCTCAGAAACACAATCAATATTGACCTCATTGACATGTTTAACCCACTCATTGCAGTGAACACATTGTCACTCACACTACTAATTAGGCAGTGAAAACACACACCTGGAGTATTGGGCTGCCAGCTCAGTGCCTGGGGGGCCATTGGGGTTTAGGTGTCTTGGTTAAGGACACCTCAACTGTTATTATGGTGCTGTTACTTCACTCCCTCCAGCCCCCAGTTCCTGCCTGTTCTGGGGATTGGACCATAACCCTCTGGTCTCAAGCCCTCCTCTCTAACCCTTAGGCCACAGCCACCCTCTTTTATGCCAAAAAAGGTAAAATTAAGGTCACAATTTGTGGTTACTCAAGTACATGTTTTAGGCTTTGTGCACTATTAGAAGATAATGCCAAGTTTTGCATAGCAAGCTGATACTTCAAATGAACAAGGCAGTGTTTTTCTATATACACTCTATACAAATTTTAATTGACTTGTATCAGTAATAGAAAATCATATTTATGAAATAGAATGTAAAAACAAAGAATTATAAAGCAAATTGAATTATATAGCAAATTGAATTATATAGCAAACTGTAGCAGTACTTTTTCCAGATTGGATTCTATTTAGAAAGTAGAATGAAGTGCATATTAATAATTTTACTGCCTGGGAATGGAAAAATCTCTTGTTCACTCTGATACCCTTAAATAAACTATGGTGCTCAGGTATGTCATCATTTCGGACAGCAGTACCTGGAGTGTGAATCAGCCAGACTTGTATTAGACTGAAACCAGACGCACATGCTTTTGCACTCTGATAATCTCTTCTAAATATAGTTCTGTGCAATGGCGTCAGTTCCAAAAAGAAAAGACCTGAGGTCCCATTCGTATCCTTCCTGGCCTGTTTGGGATACTGTGGGCAGAAGCATCCTGTCTGACGGTGAGTCACTACTGCACGTGGCTTTATTGTTACCTTGTGCTAAATCATGCTGAGAGATGATCAGTGCTTTTGTCTCAGGGGCTTAGATTAGTTTACTGTAGTTTCCCAGTGCTGTGGCTGTGATAAGTCTAAACATGGAGAGATGTAAAGCCTCAACAAACCAGGGCTGTTCTTTTTGCCTCTGTTTTGCTACTTTGAGGTTTCATTCTTTCAGCAAAGGGTGTTTCAGTGGGAATATAGTGGAACATTCAGTCACGTTTTAGGGCTAAGAAATAAAGCACACTCAAGGTATAGAAGCTGATGTAGACTTTTTTAACCCCAATTTTGTCCCAGTTGTCCCTCCCACTTTTGGTATGCAATTTTGGGATTCTCCCCATATACTCCTGACACTAGGAGGGTGAAGATATTTAAATTACATTTACATTTATGGCATTTAGCAGACGCCCTTATCCAGAACAACTTAGAAAAGTGCTTTGCTGTTCACTCAGAATATCCTTAGCTAGTAGACGAGGCTAGAATCTAGAGATTCCTCACGCTTAGATCCTGTTGAAACAAATGTCTTTATGGAGTTAAATTCTCCTGAAACAGACGAGTCTTCAGTCTGTGTCTGAAGACAGTGAGGGTTCCGTCTCCCAGGGGAAGTTCTTTCTACCATTTTGGTGCCAGAACAGAAAAGAGTTTGGATGCATGTTTTCCTTGTGTTTTGAGGGACGGTGGGTCAAGCCAAGCTGTAATTGGAGTTTGAAGGACTCTTGCTACAGCTCGAGTTTTGACCATTGCCATCATGTATGGAGGGGCTGGTCCATTTTTGGCTTTGTAGGTCAGCATCAAGGTTTTGAATCTGATGCGTGCAGCTACAGGGGGCCAATGAAGGGAACGCAGCAGAGGACACGTTTCCTCTGATATATATGTAAAACCAGCCACCTCCTCTTTTCAAACTGCTGCCATTGCATCACTGCTGGGCAGCCACTGTCCTGGGTCCCCAACTCTGGAACAATGGCTAACTGATGCCAGTGCAGACCAGCATGGCTAATTTTGCTCTCTCAAACTGTGGCTGCTGATTGCAGGTGCTTTGTGCTTACATAACATAAATAATGTGAAATATACTAATTCTATATTTAATGAGTACTTTAAATTAAAAATAAGTTCACAGCACAAAAAATTGTCACCTAATAGCATGTAATAACTTCTTAAATGTAAATAACGTGCACTGTATGTGGTTTCTGTATGTAAGGGGCATCAATATTCAGCCACTCTTGCAACAAAGATTTGTGCAGTTTCACCAGATTTCATGGTTGCATTTCCATAGATTTTAAAGAGGATTCAAGTCTGGGGATTTTGTGGGTCAGTCTAGATGTGTGAACCCTCCTGAATGTGCATCATGCCAATCAGTCACATTTGCAGCCCTGTGAACAAGAATTGTCAACTTGAAATATAGGAATAGGAATGTAATGCTACTGGACCCACCCATTATTTATTACCACAAGAAACAGGCTTTTCTTACAACCCCTATTTTATGTCTCTTTCTAGCCAGAAAAGAGAAGAAAAGCACAAGCAGCACTTCATATGCCCACCAGATACACCATGTGAGGTTTTGCAGGTTGCTTGATGGGATCTGGAGCCCTCTCAGAGCCTCATTCTTCTCTCCCTCCTGCTCTGGACCTCTCAAAAGCCTGTTTGTTCAGAGGAGAAATAGGACAGATGCAAAATCTCCCTGGGCCTATTCAGGACAACAAATCTATTTTAAGGTGTTCCACAAGGCGCCTTGCTTCTTAGTAACAGTGTAGCCTACCACAGCCCACCGCAGCTCCGAAAGCTTAATGTGTTGAGAGCTTGGAAAGTAGCAAGAATGAAGATATCGTTATTCAGGAGTATAGTTCTGCCTGTTTATTGCAACTGCACAGTTGGTGAGCAAACACTGGATGAGCTTCATCTTTCCTCCCTTTGAATCAAAAGTCAAATTCAAAAGTCAAATCTCCAAATGCACATTGTCATACTAAATTCACAGAGCAACCTAGCATTTCCACACAGACCGAATGTGGTTTTAAATAGTGATCACAACTTGTATGTTATGTTAATATTGGTTCTCAAAGAGGTTGACATGGCCACCCAAACACAATTTTGCTCAACCCAACAAATGGGAACAAGGTCACTCTCCTTCAAACTTTCTTGACTAAAGTCGTCACAATAAACTGAATAAAACTGGGATATTTCATGGTAATACACAAAATGGACCAACAGGTGTACCACTGGTTTGAAATGTTTGAACCCCTGCCCTAAAAAGAACATTGTAATTCCATACAGCTGATTACCATGTCATTCCCTGTACATAGAAAAGAACAACAAAAAATAATCTGCTGACATATTCATTAACATGCCAAAGTCATGGCATAGCACTATGTACATTTCGAATGAGGTTGAACACTAACCAGTGTCCTCATGGAAAGGTGAACTGAATCATTGTTCTAGAGTTCTAGAGAGGTTGATAGTGGGTATAGTGGGTGCCAGGTGGAAGGGACATTCCATTTCCTAAAGTTGTTCAGATAATTAATACATCATAGAACAGTTCTGAATAAGTTTGTGACTTATGGGACTGTGCAGAACTTCAGAAATGGAATTTCCCTTCCATCTAGCACCCACTATTAGGCTTTGCCTCTCAATGAGCATGCTGGCCAGTGTTCAGAGTCACTCACGGGACAACACCTCACAACTTATACAGGCATTGGCATTCGCCAAACCCACCCCTCATGTAACACTGCATCATATGTACTTCTGTCCCATGATGTTTTGCATGTCAGTGTAATAGAAGCAAGTGGATTAAAAAAATGATGTAATAATTACAGGAAAATACTTTTAAATAGTGTAAAAATGCAAAGCTGTAGACCTGCAGCATTTGTCTAAAGAGCCATATCATATTAAAAGGCCCGTAAGTGGTTTGTCATAGTTCCAGAAAACGTGTGCTCTTTATTTTCAGTATTAAAGAAGTTGTTTAACTGTCAAATATCATTGAACAATGATAATTCCACTCTTTGATCTGTTGTGGGTGATTGTTCTGCATGGTGGGCAACTCCCTGATGATGTATGAGCTGGGATGTGAGGCAGCATATAAGCATATGTACTGTATATGATTGGAGGGGACTCAGGAAAACCCATTGACCTTGAACACTTGGTGCTTAGAGAAGTAGCAAAGTAAGGCTAGAAACCAGAAAGGGCAGACAGGTCAAAGTGAAGCTGTCTCTGTGGCCTGTTGGCACAGGTCCAAAAACATATAAATCCACACCAATGAAGAACCTCAAGGACAAGGGTTGAACGTGATGGTGTGAGCAGCTGAATCTGTAGATAGGTTGCCAAGGTGTCAGATAAACAAGACTTAAGCATGATACACTGCTCAGGGGTCACATGACAGCTGACCAGTTGACCCCTTTGGAATGAGAGACTGTTTTGAAAAACACTATATTTCTTTCCACATTCTTACACATAAAGGTGACAAAAAGCGATGCCATAGAATATGAGTTGCAGGGTTTCTATAGAACCTGTCAATGGATGATGGGATTTTTTATCTAAATGATAAGAATGTGACCTCAATCAGATCCAACAGTGGAATTACATTCTGTGGAGTGAAGTTCTGCTGAAAAGCTCCTTCTAATAATTGTTGACTCAAAGAAAAATTAAGTGAGTTTGAGGACGTTTGTGCAGCCCTTATCAGTGTCATTGCAACTGTGATGACAACATTTGGGCTCCTGTCTCTGTTGGATGCGTGTTCTCTCCTCTCATCATTAACCCTTCAAAGTGAGCGAGAGAGCAAAATGCTGTCTCTCTCACTTTGCTACTTGCACAGATACTATGAAGCATGCTTATAGCGGATGGAAAACCTGTTTTTAACAGATACACTCTTACACACACATACACAGGTTTGTTATTGTACCATTAAGACATTAATGGTACAATATATGGAAAAGACCATATCACATTTAAACAGATACAGTTAACCATGAATGCAATAATGTGAGCATACTCTAATAAAATATTTTCATAGATTTTCAGGAAAGTCAGGAACATTTGGCCTCTTTTCCACTGCAGGACAATGATTATCAAGGCTGGTTACTGTTTATTTTTCCTTTTCCTTTTCCTGTGTTGCTAAATCAGGACCAAGAAGTGCATGGCATCTCATAATAATGCAACAGTTACTATTGTCCAGTCTCACATAAATAAAGCTTAAATTGAATGCAATATGTTTCATCACTAAAATTGGTTAACAAAGAAGTAAAATCATCATTAATCCAGTTTTGTTCTTTACTTTTACATTACAACTGCAGGGAAAATATTGGTACTACTAGCTAAGTTACTGAAGTTGTGATTCATCTGTAAGCATTGTGTAATTTTCTTGCATAAATCACACTTAATAAATGTAGCTGTAAAGGAAATTTTTTTTGGAATCCAAATAACTATATATATATATATATATATATATATATATATATATATATATATATATATATATATATATTCAACAAACAAGGAATTCTTCTGGAAACCCAAATCCAATCCTGGTAGGATGAAAGTGACTCTTAATTATGTTACCAATCTACAGATCCCTAATCATTAAGCCCCATGTATGTTTAATTAACCATGCTGAGAAAACAGGGCTCCACCCAGTTCATAAAGCATTGAACTGTGTCCATGCGAAAATGCTACTGGAACAATTACCCTTCCATGCTCTGAACCATTTGGCCTTACAGTGGAAAAGAGACCTTTGCTGGTTGGGCACTTATATACTCATTCCCTTATATATGAAGAACCATTTAACCAGGCAGTGAATCTG
Source organism: Acestrorhynchus altus (assembly GCA_034509495.1). Classification (NCBI taxonomy): domain Eukaryota; kingdom Metazoa; phylum Chordata; class Actinopteri; order Characiformes; family Acestrorhynchidae; genus Acestrorhynchus; species Acestrorhynchus altus. The sequence goes on along the minus strand of CM067509.1, from coordinate 11,051,870 downwards.
ATTACATGAATTTATTTCTTTGAGTTTTATGATTTTATAAACCCTCTACTAAACAGCCATTAAAGAAGCCATTTTGAATTGTGTTGGTAAGTGCCGTTTTCATTTCTGGTTTGAAAATACATTAAAACAACTACATACACCCACATTGATATGCACACTCCTAAGCATGTCTGGGAATTTCTGTTTACCATTTTTACGGAAATAGAATGCCTTTGTATTTGGAAAATTCCAGAATTCCTCTCTAGGCAGTCATTGACCTATCAACCTTAGCATGTCTGGCCAGTCTCTCATGCAGTGTGATATGTTAAAGACCCTCAGAGCTGTGTGTGTGTGTGTGTGTGTGTGTGTGTATGTGTGTGTGTGTGTGTGTGTGTGTGTGTGTGTGTGTGTGTGTGTGTGTGTGTGTTTCTTACCATTCTGATGGTGAGATTTTACAGGCTCACACTCTGGTGTGACTGGCTTTTTCATTAATAACTCTGTTTCATTCTGCTGTCCTGTTCCTGAACACGATCCCCCTTTGGTTTACCACATTAAGCTGCTGGAGAAAGCACACTGGACCTCACGTTAGACCCCTTTCTTGTAAGTGAACATGACGTAGGCAGTGCTCACTGTGGGAAAAGGAAAGAGGTGGTGAATGGATATAATTACAGCTTTTCTTCTCTGTGACTTTAAACAGTGTTATTGATTTGGTTCAGTGCTGTGTCCGCTGTTTAAGTGCTCAAGAGTGGGGCATCTGGAACAGGTTAGGAGAATGATAAATATTTCTGCTGTAGTTATGAATGCCTGCTGTTCTCTATCTAACATGAACATGCCCCTCTATGCAGCAGTGCTGCCTGGCATTTGGTAGAAAGGAATAAAAGCACTGTACATACATCAGAAACGTTCTACCATTGTAAAAAAAATGTGACAGAACATTTACATAAGAAGATAATCGACATTTATAAAAACTCATAATTGCAATTTACCTGCAGTTGGGAGTTTGGTTAAGTATTGTTATAAAGTGTGCAAGGAACTGTGGGTATGTGTGAGTATGCTTGCATTCCTATGTTGTTTAAAAAAACATCTACTGCAGCTTCCTACAGACCAAATAAAGCAATGGAAGAAATAGCTTGTGTTGGCTCAGCCTGGTTAGTGACTAAGTATATGTGCTTTCTTCTGTCTGTTGGGAAGAACTATTTAGAACTAATTTGAGATCAGTTTCATTGTGTCTCACTCTTATCCCTCAGGTGTTAATCAGCTATGTTCACATAAGAACAGTGCACAGTCAGTTCTTTAGGTGTTGTATCATGTAGTGTGATGGATGTAGATGCCTTATACACTTGTGGTAAGTGAGGTCAGGAGACATGAGTAGTAATGAAACCACAAATCCTGAAACCACAGAAATGTGGCTGATTAGTTACACAAACCCCCAGAAAGAACATGTAAAAATGGAAATGAATCGACTATGAATGTTTGTCCAACCCCCTGAAATCCTCAGGGTTGTTCCATTATGAGACATATTAGTTGGTATATTCATATAAAACAAATTATTCAAAATTATAGGAGTCAGGAAAGGTGTAGCTAATGTTGCAAATTTTCTGGATGAATCAGTTCCACTTCAACACACTTAAGCACAGTTATTAAGATGGGCATTATTATTATAGCACTATTGATATGCTAGGAGCTAATGTTTTTTAAACGAATAATATTATCTATGCATAACAGATTATGTCCCCTGTAACTATTTTATTACAAAGGCCATAAATATTGTCATTAAAAATGTACAATATATTAAAAAAATGGTATTATGGCTTTCTGCATTTGATCTGTGTCAAAACATTATAAAACATTCTGTATTGTGTCCATATCTTTAACTTTTGTAGTATATTTTTGCCTTAACACCCGCTCCTAGTTAATTATATGTTGGCTAAAAAAAAGTTTGCGGTGTATCGGTACACATTAAATGTCACCATTTATTTGGCCTTTTAAGGTGCTTTCACACCTACCTTGTTTTTGACTTCCTGATTTTTCGTTTGGTCCGGACCAAAAGAGGTGGTCTCAGTCCCGAGCAACTAAATCATGGTCCATTTTGCTTGCAGTGTGAAAATACTTGGCAGTCTATCCTAATAGTAGTCCAGTAGAAATCCACCTTCCCATCGTGTGCACGTGCATCATGCAGCTGTTTCGGTGGAACAGGTTAAACTTGTGATTGCTGTATCTCTATATAAGGCATATATTATCCTACTTTAATTAAACAGAAACTAAAAGAATCCGAGGGTAATCCGCTACTCTCATTTCATCGTGCAACATGCTTGTACCTGAAAGGAGTCAGAATGTAGAAATTAGCATGACAATTTGACACTAGCATAGCATATTGCACTGACAATATACTGGTATATATACATATATATATCTCACATGAGTTCACAGATTTATTTCATTCAAATAAAAAAATAAAATCAATATTAATATCACAACACATAACTCATTCATTTTCCTTGAGAGAGCAGGTAGGATTTTGAATATGCACTGACTACAGTGCTTTGGAATGCATAGCTGATGGCCTCCAGCCTAGTCTCCATGTGTACATTGTGAGACAATGGAGCAGCTTGATTCCAAACTTCATGACAACAGCTGTGAGAAAGGCTATCCCGTGACCGTGTTGCCTTAATATACAGAACAGACTACAACCCATATGTGCACAGATGTAGCTTTAAAACAATGCTTGCTCTAGTGGACAATGACTTCATCCAAAAAAGGGAAAGGTTCCCCCAATATGTGGGCTAGGATCCCACATGCTTCCTTCTATTCTCTCTGCAGCACTCAGCCTTTCCTCACTGCTGAAGTACTTGGCTCAATTTTAAAGGATCTGGGCCAGGCTCCTTTGTCAATTATCAAGACAGTGGCACAGATATGTCACAATTTACTATGATAGGAAACTTGTGCTTCCCGTCTAAAGGATGTCAGACTTCCCAAAGCAGATGAGATGGAAATGCATTGTTACATTAGTGAGGATTTTAAGATTTTGCAAATAAATCAAATTTATCAGTAGGATCTCTGACTTCAACAGGATTACCCTGTCTTCTAAATTGGACATCAGTTTGCAATAACTTAACACAGTTGCTAGAATCTAAATCTATACTCCTATTTCTTTTTTTTTTCTTTATATACTTTTAAAGAATATATGAGAAAAGTATTAGCTTGGGAATACCCCCAAGCTCTTGATGGACAGTCAGAATACATGCAACAGTAACTCCATGATGACTGAGATTCACATTTGCAGACACGCTCCATATCTCCAGTACTCAGACTTCCACTCTCACCCCAGATGTCTGCTTGTCCAAATTAGGAACATGGCCTATTTTTCAAGGTGTTTAATCTTTCATTGGATATTCCTGGCCATTTATGTGTCGTACTGTCTCGGTCAGTGGATTTTATAAGTGTCAGGGCCCTGGAATACAGCACTTGGCCTTTCTGAGCTAATGAAGCCTTGAGAACAGCCTATTTCATGGAGCAAAGTCTTAATTTTCCCCACATGGAAGCTATAAACTGTGGTTTAGTGACACAAGCCTCTCATAATGAGGCCAAGGCATAAATTTTAGGTGGTTTGTAACAACCCACACTATATTTCATGAAGCTGCATATACAGTAATAAGTTTCTCAATAAAACGTTCATAATGGCATAATTGATATAGAGAAATACCTAGGGTGGAAGAGGATAAGGGAACAGTATCATTGCCTTATAAATAATGGGGATGAAAATGGCTCAGTAATTCAGTTTTGACTCTGATCTGACTACAAATATGAACAGGCAATGCTGTATGTAACCTGGATCAGGATTAAGAAAGACTGGCCTAAAACCAAAGACCTGAAGTTCAGTTACTCCAAATATATATTCAAATTAATTTATGGTCACACATTGTAAATGTATGTTGAGTTAGTACTCATCTATGGACCAGCAAATCAATTGATTTCTCATCACAACTGAGTAATAAGAGAAAGCCAATAAAAGCCTTTACTTTGTGCATTTTACCAGTTACTGCTGTGTTGCTGTTGTTATTATTTCTCAAACCCCATTAGGACTCTCCCCATTTCATAAATGTTCTCAACACTAGGAGGGTGAAGAAAAGCTACCCATCTACCCACCCAGCCACTTGGAGCCCTTTATTGTCTTAAGAGTTAAATTGGGACCATACCTTATTAATCTTGTAGTGTGTTTTTTTTGCTTTTTTTTTTCAAGCATCTCTATCTTAAAGGAAAGTCGCCTCAGCATCCCCTTAGAACTTAGGAGATATGGATGGAGGGGTGGAGGAGAAGCAAATAATCAACAGTAGGAAGAGCTTTGTTTGAGTTTTTGGAGGGCTAAAAAAAAAACAATATCCCACATTCTTTTCAGATAACAGATGCACATGATAAAGCAGTAAATCTGGCATTTCATCAAGTCTTGAAGGAAGCACCCTTACATGTGCTGAAAACATTCTGTGACTTTAAGTGGTTAAACATCTTCTCCTGCTCTTGTGTCTGTTGAGTTTATGGAAGTACCATCCAAGCCAGGAATATATGTTAAATGCAAAACCTTTGTTTAAAAATTGTAATTAGTATGAATACTTTGCATGATCTGTAAGTTTGTTATGCTTTGGAAGGGTTTTTAAGACTCATCTCTAATGCTTCTTAACAGCACCATGCATTGAATGGTTCCTTAGTGCAGGGCTTCTGTCACTCTGTTGAGATACAAAGTGTGTCCAAAAAGTGTGTACAAAGCTTCACTTTTTCTGAAGGTAATAGTCGTAAATCTTTACTTGCTAGATTCAGACATTAGACATTGTTCTCACTGAATATTGTCAGTGTACTTTTTTGTTTAGTTGATAACTTGATTTACAGGGAAATGGGTGCAGTGATGTTGATGAATATCTAATGTTTATTTTGTATAATATCACAATTTATATTGGTCTGCAGACCACACATGAAACAATGTCAAGGACTCCTGACACGATACTAATACAGGGTACTGCATCCTTTTGCTCTCAAAACAGCCATCATTTTCGTTGCTTGGTTTGCAGGGAACAAGATGGTTCTATTAGATTCTGGTCCACATTGACACTCCAACATTCAATACTTTAAAGTTGAGAATACCCATTCTTCCCCATACCAAGAGTGTTCTATACGATCAGATTTAATCACTGAAAAGTAGTTTTCTTGTGAGGAACAAGTTGGGACACCCTATGCCCTAACAGCTGTTATTTTCCTCCTTTGGCTGGAATAATGTCAATAGTAAATGTCTAGCAGTCTCTAAAACTGACAGGAAAGAAAACGTTTCCCACCCCTCCATGCGGAATTCTTTCAGCTACAGAGCCTTACAAAAAGACCCTTTGGCTGTTTAACTATTTATACCTATACCTATATATAAACTAAAAATTGTCATGTACATATGTGTTCAACCCCGTCTTTTACTTAAAGACAAAAATAGGAAGGCTCATTTTAAATTTGCCAAAAGGTGTGTGAGAGACTCCCCAAATGTTTGGAGGAAGATGCTTTTGGAGGAAAATTAAACTTCTTGGTCAAAAAATGTTATGTCTGGCTCAAAACCAACACGTCTCACAGTGGAACATGGTGGTGGCATCATCATCATGCTGTGGGGAAGGAATATGGATGGTGCGTAATACAGGTATATCCTGGACCTCTTTTGGTCTGTTAGTAATTTGAGCCTGAGACGCTGTTTCACCTTCCATCAGGACAATGACCCAAAGCTTACTGCTAAAGCAACAGTCGAGTGGTTTAAGGGGACACCATCTAACTTAAAGGCACTGGAGCAGTTTTGCCTTGAGGAATGAGCAAAAATCCCAGTGGCAAGATGTGGCAAACTCACAGTGACTTATCCAAAGTGACTTGCAACTATAATTGTTACAAAAGGGGACTCTACAAAGTATTGACTTCAAGGGTTTTTTGTCCTATAGGTTGTTTGTTTCACAAATAAAAAAAATGTTCAAAATTATAGACATTTTATCTAAATGAAATGATGCAAACCCTCAAATGATCCATTTTGATTCCAGGTTGTGAGGTAGAAAAACATAGGGGTGAATACATTTTGCACTGTATGTGATGTTTTGTTTCAGTCTCTGTACAGGTAAACTTATATTTTCGTCACCCACCCTCTGATAAAATGCAGATTTCAGGGTGGTTTCTAGCTCTCTAGGCCCCTGCTAGTCCCAAAACATATTTCCAAACCCCATGCTTTGTAGTTGGTATGAGGTTCTTGTTCTAAAATGCTGCGCTTGGTTTGTCTCAAGTATGTCTTCTGTTACTATGTCTAAATAAATCACCTTTGGATTTATCTGTCCAAAGCACATGGTTCAGAAATCCTGCTCTTTGTCTATGTGTTCTCTGGAAAACTTTAGTCTTGCAGAATGGATTCCCTCCTGGTACACCTCACATGAAAATCAAATTTGTGCAGTCTCTTTCTAATGGCTGATACATTCACTTTGACATAGACTGTTGCAATAGCTACCCAGAGGTCTCGTGATGACATTTTAGAATTGTAGGAGACTTTTCTGCACATCTTTTGGACTTCACTTGTTTTAAATATTCTCCATCTAAATTATTTTTCACTCAGTGGAACATCTGATTCCTAACTGTTTTGAATTCACTTTAAATCCTTTTCTAGGCTTAGATGCATCTACAACCTTCTTTCTGAAAGCATCAGAGAGTTCTTTGGATGTGACCAGGGTAATAGCATTCACTTCAACAATCAAGAGCAAACCAAACTAATGGTGTAGTGTACATGATTCTAATTTTAAGTGGTAATTCTTTCTCACAAGAAAATTGGATTGCTTATAATTACATTTTACAGATTATTTTTAAAAGACATTTAAAGACGTCTTTAGCTATAGGTGTACAGATGTTCCTAATAAAATGCTCATGAATGTATATTGGGATGATGTATAAGAAATATAATTGTTAATTTGATCGTAAATATTTAATATCATGGTAAATAGCTGCACCCTATAAAACGTCAGATTGTCCTGTTTTTAATTCAGCTCATGTGTTTGGGTGAGATTCCAACACCCCTTGATTCCAACAGATGTCTATTGTTTTTAGCAACGTGTATGGAAAACATCCTGAATATGAGACCAGGAAGCCATCTCCTCCTGTTGTTTCAGCCACTGTGGACAGACAACTTGTCATATGATGGAATGAATACAGCTGCATACTGCGTAATCATTTACCATAATTGAAGGTCTTCATTCCGTTAATTCCAGTGTTCATACATTTTTTAAAAATAGAAATAATCATTAAATGCTGGGCAGAGCCTGTTTCATTTATATTGAGTTTTAAAGTTGTTTAGTAACCTACTGTTTCAATTTTGCTGAAATTTTTTTCCTGGTGTCTCGCCCTGCCCCGTCCCCTGTTCTCAGCTCCTCCTCTACTCTGCTCCCCTCTGGCCCCATTCACATTCTCACATACACACTATGGAGGGGGCATAAGCCTTAGTGTGTGTAATAAAGAAATAAATAGACTATTGGTTTTAGAAAGATTTTGAATCCCTGTCATTGATACAGTTTAAACCAAGTGCCATTGGAATGCATTATAATATTAACACAGTGGGCCAGCTGAGTTGTTAAAAAGAGACATGATATTAAACAGACCTTACTTTCTTCTTGCATGATGTACATTATCTATGTTCCAGTATATAATGACTGTTTAAGTGTTAGCAGACAGCTGCAATCACTGTTCTCCCACTTTATGGCTGTGTGCTGTCATCGCATGACATCAGCATGACGTACTGCTCACGCATGCACAGGCAGCTAAGCACTGTACTATTTGGTTAAAGAGAGGTTTCCACAGTGCTGAAATGCAGATGGAGGCATGCCAGATTAATAAGAAGAGTGCTGGACTAGTGCTGCTGCAGGGCTTCCGGACTTCTTATCACACTTTATCAGTTTCCATTTGGATTTTAACCCTCGAGAGGAAAGGAACATGGAGGAAGAGTTTTTTCTTTCAGGAGATATCAAACTGGCTCGCATTTATCTCATCCCTATGCCTCGCTATGACTTACTTGCACCACAACATGCTTCATTGCTTTCTGATTTGCATTTGTAAGATCCTATCTGCACTCATTTCACTTTCAAACATTTTCTCTCTGTGTTTCTACAACACCCTTACACAATAGGAATATAGCATTTTTTTTCTTGAATGGTAAATGTGACAATATTCTTATATGGTAAACATCAACCAGAATATCATGTTCTACATTTACATTTATGGCATTTGGCAGACACTCATATCCAGAAGGATATGCTAGTTTGTAAAAGATGCTGTCAGAATGGATACCTCAATACCAAATGCTCAAAATATTACACTTTATCACACAAGACATAGTAGATGGGAGTTAAATGCTCTTGATAGAGATGGGTCTTCAGTCAGTATTTGAAGACAGCAAGTGACTGGCTGTTCAGACACCCAGGGGAAGTTCATTCCACCACAAAGGAGAAATCTGCATGATTGAGTCAAGTTTGCCACATGAGACAACTGAAAGCAACTGATCATTAGGGATGTGACGGTGCTGAGGAAAATCTGCATCCGTCAGATTTGAATTTTTTAGCTACAAATCCGTTGAATCCAAATGCGAATGCAGTTTTGGAAAACACAGGGCCAAGAACACCCGATAAACCCTAATAAGCCCATTTGTGCATGTATTTTTGTATTTTTTCCACATGAATACATGATGCTTAAACAGGCCATCATCCACAGGTAGTCACAGACTCACAGTGTACTGTAAACAATTCATCATTTAATCATCTATTATCATGTATTTAACTAAATGTGCATTCTTACACAAAGAAGACATCAACTAGTAGTGTAGAACTGTTCATGTTTACTACTGTTTTGTGTTTTACACTTGTTTTCTTAACACATTCGACCATTTTCATTATTTATTTATGTAAAGCGGAAGTATAGAGTAAACAACATTCACCATTAAATTCAGATGAACATTGATGGTCTCTAAAAGATGACCCGCAGGGTGGAAATCAACGTGTGTCATGCACCCCTCAGTCTCTCCAATGCCCAGAATTCTTCAGTTTGTCACCTGACTGATCATGTGACTCACTCACATTCTGATCACCAGAGTTCTGATTGTATTCACCTGCTAAGGTTAAACCAGCCTATCAAGCTTTGCCTTGTAACCCTTAACGCACTATTTGTCCGTATTTGACCCATATTGTCTCGCTTGTCTGTTATTGACCTGCACTGACTCTGTTTATCGCTTTTGTCCCATTAAAGTGCTGTATTTATATCTGCGTCTTCTTCGCTAAGTCGAATTTGCTAAAAATGGTCGAAGTTCGAATGTCACCAATATGAATTCAAACTTCGTCACATCCCTACTCATCATGTACAATTACACCAAGACTATGTTCTATTACCAAGAGTGTGTACATGCCTGAAAATCCCTGATGTTGATGGAACGATATACCTGAGATGTGTAGCAAATGAACAATTCCGTTTCAGATGAGTCCCTGTGGAGCACAAGTCCCTTCCACACTGGCCTTGTTAAATTCTCTGGCCAGGGAATCTGTGCTTCAAACAGTAGAATGGTAAATATGAGTATGACTCAGACCCTCCAATCTCCTCCTTCTTCTTCACACTTCTTCCTTTCTTTTGCATAGTTACGGATTGTTTGCTTTGAGAGCAGGGCAGAGACACCCCAGTCAAAACCATCAAAAAGACAGTTTATGTATCTGTAGCTTCATGTTGTTGTCTGAACTCATGACAGTCTGCATAGAATTCACAAGGATAACATCCAGATAACACACTTTTGTAGACCTGTCTCAAATAAGGCAGACATTTAACCACATCCATTTGTCAACATCTATAGAAACCATTAGCCAAATATCCTAGAATCAGTGCTCTTGCTATTTTTTTGCTCACATCTTGTTTGGGTTTGTGAGGATGCAAGACTGGCTTGGAAGGGAAAACAAGATGAAGGTTTCAAAGCTATTCTGTTTTGCTCTTCTGTGATGCAGGCCTGAGATTAGCAGTGTTGGGGTTTGACTTTGGAGATGGCCATCACAGCAGTGCGGGCTGCTGAAAAACACATATAGGTGATAAAGCATGTATGGACATCTGTAGAGATGAAGCTCTCAGCACATGATGGGTTTTTCAGGGGTAAGAGGCCTCTTGACAGTCATGCAGGGGACACACAGGAATGTCTGCTCTTATGTTTCTCACTGGAGCATTGTGTCTAACGAGACATAGATGAGGAGTGGGATTTGAGAACATCTTATTAATTGAAGTTGTGATTATTGTGGTTACTGCTGATGTCAATGCATCAAAAGCCACCACACATAAACGTCTCCAGTAAAGGGGCTACAACTGCAGCATTTCTAATACCAGGCCCCACCTGAAACAAAGACAACATCAGAAGTGTCTTACCAGATTCCTCTAAGCTCTCAACTCAAGCTCTTAGAGTCTGGAGAAAAAGTGGAGAGTCACATAATCCAAGGTGTCTGAAGTCCAGTGTGACTTCTTGTCTTCTGCTGGTGTTGGTCCACTGTATTTTATCTATGAAATATTATAATAATTTAAAGTAATGGATTTCTGGGACTATTTTACTTTCTGTGTAATGATTATATGAATATATGACAGTATACTTTTTTGAAATGCATTATGAAGATAATGTAATGTCTAATTCCCTGAGCTACTTTAGTAGTCCAGCCTTGCTTTTTGACATAATCATGCCATGAACATGTTACCATGTTTAGATTGTCTCCTATGAATGTCTAATGTGAAAAGTCATATTACCATGAGATATACTGATGTTTGATGTTTGGTGACTTTCAAATAGCTGCACATCATAGTAGTATATCACAAATGTATTATATATATAAATATACAAATGTAGTATATTTACCATATTTTCAGGACTATAAGCCGCACCGGAATATAAGCCGCACCCGCAAAGTTAAAAAAACCCTGGAAAATAACATATAAGAAGAAAAAGCTGCACCTCTTTATAAGTCGCATGGTTTAAAGCACTGAAAAAAAGTAGCGGCTTATAGTCCAGTAATCATATTTACTAGTAACACATACACAAGAATGAGGTCAAGGGTCATGATCTGTTGTATATGGTATGTATCATGATCAAGGCATAGTTTTATAGTAAATATTATACAGTGTGATTCAAGTATATTAGTCATTACTGCAGAACCTATATGATCTATATGAGGTTCTGTAAGCATTTTAAATGTTTCTGGAAAAGTGTTGGAAAAAGTGCCTCCATGCTCATCTCCAGTTATTTGTGGCTTTTAGCTTTTATTAATCAGCTGAACAGGTTTTATTTTTTTGCATATTGTATTCCTCATTCATGTTTTTAACATATGTTTTGTTTTTGTAGCATAAAATTCATAGCCTTTTTTGGTAAAACTTGTTTGGCCTACTGTGGACCTCCTGGCTGTATGACCATTTGACCTCATTTTGAGAACCATGTGTTTAGAGAACCAAAAGGTTTGTCACCTTACAAGAGCCCCTTTTGGCACCTTTGGTTTTGTGAGTGTATGCAGTATACTCCTGGGGATGGAGAACACCTTAAGGAGCAGAAGAGGTTATTTGAGGTTATGCATACTCATTATTACATATCATTCACAGTTATTCTGAAATTATTTTAAATGTTTTTTTTTGAGTAACTCTACTTTTCCCAGACATTTTGGATGAAGCACATTCAGTCCAGAAAACACAGAAACACTGTTCCACAGCTCAATGCTGGGGACTTCATGCTTCTCTGCATACTAAGAAAAGGAAATATGGATTTGTGCTTAAAAGATCACAAACCTTGTTGCTCGGCTTGAACCCTATTATAGTCCAAAAAAAGAATATATTTTCTGTACAAGTTAAGGTATTTTTATGTACCAATAGTACAATATTGTATACTTGAGGTACATTTATGGAAGAACCTCTGAGTGCAAAATAGTACCTACATCATACCTCTGTACCCATTGTACCATCATACATGTTTTAAGTGTGTAGGCTGTCATTTGGCATGGTGCCAATATATTCATGCACACAGTTCATCCAGAGAGTTTTCACACTGATTCAGTTTTTGCACATTTTGTTGTTACAGCCTTATTTTAAAATGGATTAAATTAATTTCTTTTCAGTCACAATTCTACACACAATACCACACGATGAAGTGAGAAATGTTTATTTGAATAAAAAAATAAATAAAAACACAAAAATATAACATACATTACATAAGTATTTACAGCTTTTGCCACGACAATCAAATTTGAGCTCAGGCACATCTTCTTTCCATTGATCATCCTTCAGATGTTTCTACAGCTTGATTGGACCCCTATGGTAAATTCAGTTAATTGGACATGATTTGTCCAATTGGGATGAAGGTTTATCTTCCAACAGGACAGCAACCTTAAGCACACAGCCAAGATAACAAAGGAGTGGCTTCAGGACAACTCTGTGAATGTACTCGAGTGGCCCAGCAAGAGACCAGACTTGAACATTATTGAACATTTATGGGAGATCAAAAAATGGGTGACATATTTGGACAAGAGCTATTCATAAAGTACAAATCATGCTTCTTATTTCTGTAAGATCTGAAGCTCTTTATGGACTAAAGGCAAGGTTTAGGTCATAGAAATGACCACAGGAAAAATGAACACACTTTGAGGGGCCAAGTATAGTATAGTATGTGTGGGAAACACATTATATGGTCTACAGAGACGTAGTTTGTCATGAGAGACTATATATCATCTTTCTTAGAATGTCTGAAAGCTGAGGTCACTTAAGTCAGGTAAAGTCTGATGTGAAGTCCTGGAAGTGATCAGGCCATGTCCAGCTTTTTCCCCAGGCTGGGTAAACACTGCTGGGCAGAGTGGACAGACCCAGAGGCTTTGGGACCAATACCAGCAGTTCTCATGGTCCTCAGCAGCACCCACACACTGATTCAATTACCCAGAACATGAAGGGGGGGGTGGATCTCAGCCTGACCCCTGGTGCTGTGCTTTGGCTGCAGACTTTTGGCTGACTGCCTCACACGTGAGTGAAAGAATGACTGCCCTTGGAGAGAGAGAAGGATGCAGGGATGGTGCAAGAGAAGAGAACAACTCCGTTCCCAGGCTCCAGTCTCAAGTGTGCTGGAGAGGATCAGGGGGTGGGGTGAAGGAAGTGATGGAGTGATGAACATTTGTCCCAGCTGGCCTTGTGCGTCTGGACAGTTTATTGGATTGTTAACACCATTGCAAACTCAATGCAGATTGATTTTACACTTTGACTCCATTACTTTATTTGGTCAGATCAAGCTGCCTTCTTTTAGACTATTCTCTTTTGATGGATTGCTCAATATATTCTGTCTTTATGTTTTCTATCGGTCTAGATCTGCATTAAAGTAACATTATGTAGCATATTACCTTAAAATAAGGGCATCAAAATCCTCTAATATTACTGTGTTGTATCTGTTTACACGATTCTTTGACTTTCTTTGATGGTTTTGTATTTTTCAAATTTATGTGTAAAGGGCCCACACTGCTAATTCCACTTTCCGACAGTAGGGGGAGCAAGAAAATGGCCCATACCCTACTGTTTATCTTGTATTTGTTTTTTCTCTAAATTATCAAATACAAAATATCAGCTTGTGATGTTTGTATGGGTGTATGTGTTAAAACAGTCAGAAACCAATGTTGTATCACTGTCCATTATCTGATATCTTACAACAGTCTACATATGCACATGCTTAGTTTAGCTTTGCAGCTTTGCAGCTTTTTTGGCCGGGGAGTGTATGTCTGCATACAACATCAAACGTTTATTCCAAAAAAAAGTGAAGAAAACTTGGTCCCTTTAAATACTGTTTCAACCATTATTAGATGCAGTGTTTATGCACCTAGTAAGTGGCAGCAGCAAAGCCACAGTGTGCTTGCCATCAAGCTTGACTATATGTCTTTAGAATGTTTAACTAAGAAGCCTTGTGTAAAAATAAGCGGTAGGCCACCTGATGCTGCCTGAAATGTAGTTGCATCTACTACCTCCTGGTGGTACATTATGATATGGTATCACACTTCATCAAATTAATTCAGCCTCTCTGTCTTTTTCAGGGGTGTTCTGGATCATGTGGGAAGTGCGACTGCAGTGGCGTAAAAGGGGCAAAGGTACCTCCATTCTCTTCCTCACACCTTCATCAGTGTATCATGTTTTTGTGATGCCTTGCCATTCCCTGACTTGCTGAACCTGCCAAAGTCAGCAGTAAGAATGTAGATTCAGGATCTGAGTCTAGGCACAAAGATACAATGAGTTTGAAGTGCTCCAGTCAATGCTTTATGAGGTCATGAGCCTTCCGCTTTATTTTCAAAGGTGTAAAATCCGCCAGTGTTAGTTTTTTCGCCTTTAATTCACACATTATTTTGCCTTTCCTCTGTTTTAACATACAATGAGGTGACTGTCTCTACCCTTCCTGAACACTTTGGAAAGCTGCCCTCTCTCAGTTCCCAATGTTTCCCCACAGTGAGGTGCATTCAGTTTTAAGAACACCCTGTAAGAAAGGGAGAGAACTCTGTAAGTGTAACAACCAAGTAAAATAACTCCCACTGCACAAACAAGCTCCTCGGCTTCTGTAAAATTCACTACCACTGTCAAACCCAAAGTTACTGTTCAGGTTTCATGAATAAATTATGCACTGAATAACTAAAAACAATCATACACACACACACGCACACACACACACACACACACACACACACACACACACACACACACACCATAGCAGTCAATGACACAGAGGTATCGTTTGCAGTATCAAATGGTTGATGAAGATGGTTTTGCTATAGACGGTACATTTCTTCTTTTTGTACCCTGGAAGAAAGTGGTCAGACAGAAACTGAGGTCATTTTCACACCTTCATGCTTACTAGCTCTCTCCCCATGACTCCGCCTCTCTCTGCTCTCTTAATCCAATGAATTTGTCTGTCAGAAACCTTCTCCATTATGGCTTTATCTGAACGAACCTGGCTGTGCACTGACAGCCACAAATTTAATTGAAAAACAAAAAACAAAAAAATCTTTATGGCACTTAAATCCAATCTGTATATTATTTTGGAACATGGTACCTACCTACCTACCCACCCACACACACACACACACACACACACACACACACACACACACACACACACACACACACACACATATACATACATACATTGATGCATTGGTTGAGCATGTCCAATAAGAAATTAAAGTGAATTAGACACAACAGTACGATGGGCAGTGTAGGCACTCAGCAGCATCAACATGCTGGAGATTTAAAGAAAGTTGTAATTATCTTTGTCGGTATGAAGTAAGCAGTCCTTGGTGCTGAACATTGACAAATATGCTTGTCAGAACAGCTGGCGAGAGATCTGTATTATTTTAAAAGTCAATGGTCAGTGTTCTTTTGCTTCCAGTGACATGCTTATCACATAGACAAGTATATGCATAACATATGTTATGTTGATGAGGCAGGCAGTTGTCTACACAAACACATGACCAGCAAGTATGTTTCTAGCCTAAAGAAAACTACATAATCTATCTAATCTGTTCTGTTATGCTCTGTAATCACGAAGTTGTAAGTTATGTTTCAGGTACATAAAAAAGACCAAGTGACCATACCTCTTCAATAGTCCCTTTACAAACAATTATTCCCAATTTTAACTAAAAAGCAATGCTGTCCATGTAAGCAGGCAACGCTGCTTTACATGTAAAGGTCAGTATTGCCATCTAGTGGTGTCTTTCATACAATGGTAGTATAATCTTCTTTCCTGGAGCATTTTCCTTAGTTTTGAAGCCCTAATTTACATTTTCATTTTTCTGATCACAGGGAGAGAGGGGATTCCCTGGCTTGCAAGGCAATATGGGATTTCCTGGTATGCAAGGTCCTGAGGGCCCTCCAGGAGGATCGGGACCAAAGGTAAGCCATAGGCAAAACTCAGCTAATTACTTGTCTTGTATTGAAGCATAATGCAGAATTCATAGTGTTGTCATGTTAATTTTGCTAAAGTAAAGACTTTATTTGCCAAAGTATTTTCCACAGTTTTTTGCTTGCCAAGAATCTACAGAAGTGGAGTGTAACATTCTTGATATGTACTTTTAGGGAGATATTGGAGAACCAGGTGCTCCTGGTATCAAAGGGGCTCGTGTAAGTAATACTCTTCTCTGAACACTCCTCTGAATACTTTTTCATGTTTTGTGTTGTGTTTTTTCATATACATTTTTTATTATTTTATTCAGTCTGTCCTGAAAGCTGAACTTAAAAAAAAATCACTCCACAGAACTGTTTGATTTGTTTGTTTGGTGACTGTGACTTGCACCACTGTTTTATCTTAAGTTAGCCTAGATGTTTTTGGAAATGCTTAATTTCTGCAGTAATGATTGACATTCTGTTTGCTCTCTTAGGGACCTCCTGGTTTAGCTGGATTTCCAGGAAACCCTGGTCTGCCCGTAAGTAAAATTACAAAATATCCACATTCACACCCACAGTACTTAATAGTAGACTTTTTAATCAAAAGGTTCTCCATTGTTATATTAACAAATTAAGGACAATCACGTGCAAATACGCAACTCCATATTGAAACTTTTTATTTAGATTTTATAGAAAGTGTTTTTTTTATTGTTCTTTAAAAAATACAAAACAATATCTGTATGATACACACATTAAAACAACCTAAAGGTTATTATAATATTATTTGAATATTATAATTTTATGATTTAAAAAATTGAGTTTACTTTATTTTAAACATAATAATTATAAGTTATTTTTGGAGTCTTGTTGAAAAAACTGACCTTCAACACCAGGTGTATTAATTAGTCACATACATTTTTGTGCTTATAACATTATCTTCAAATCCATCCACTTCCAACGTTTGATAAATCCACTGCTGTATCAACAGTTTATTGACAATAGTTCAGAATTGTGTAACTTTATTTAAGCCAATTTAACAGATGTCTTCTTAACTGAATCATTAAAAAAATTTAAAAATAAAATACAGAATGACTAAATACAGTAGGGGCAGCTTAGCATTTGCAAAACATACCCACTCTAAAGAATAAAGGTATTATTTGAGATCTTCCATGTGATGTAAAGTTTCTTTATTAGTTATTAGTTAAAGATTTGAACTAGCGCCCTACGATGGATTAGCGCCCTGTCTAGGGTTGTTTCCCGCCCTTGCGCTCAGAGTTGCCGGCTGGGCACCGGCTCACCCGTGACCCTATTCAGGAATAAACGGTTCAGAAGATGGATGGATGGATGGATTTGAACTAGATGCTTTCTTTGATACTCAACAAGACTCTCAGCATAAGACTACATCCTGTCTGGTCTTTTGACCCACTACAACATTAAACTTAGGTCAGCCACTATAAAAAGTATGGACGCTTCTGTTTATGTAATGTTTGCTTGTGTGTATTCTTTTCATTCTTCAGGGTCTCCCAGGTCAAGATGGCCCACCAGGACCACCAGGTATTCCAGGGTGCAATGGAACAAAAGTAAGCATTTTATTATTGCTTTTTCTGCAGTTAAACTTGGTCTTGTTTCCTCAAACTTTAAAATTGGAGTTGGAATGATGGAATAATTAATGGCCAATATTAAGCAAATGATGTGAGATATTTGCAGTTAAAGAAAATGTATGTGTGTGTGTGTCACAGGGAGAGCGTGGTTTCGATGGAATTTCAGGCATACCAGGATTGCAAGGACCACCTGTAAGAAAGGATTGATACTGCATACAAATTCCAGATGTTTTCTAGTTTTCAGCAATGCATCAACATTAATGGAACTAATAATTGGATTGATTAGTAGATTATCTTATTTTGATTTTGTTTTTCAGGGTATTCCAGGTATTCCGGGAATGAAGGTAGGAAAACTACCCGTGTATTATTTAAATACATACCATCTGTATTGATAAGTGCTGCAGTTTTGTTTGAATTGACCACTGACCACTTTAAGGTCTACATCTGATAAAATGATTCATTAAGAAAAACACAAATGCTGATCAATAACATAATATATATCTCTCTCTCAGGGTGATCCAGGTGGTATTATTGGTGGGTTCATTCCTCAGAAAGGAGAAAAAGGGTTTCCAGGACAACCAGGAGTACACGTAAGTCTGACCCCAATAAAGTTTATATCATTTTTCTGCATAAACAGTGGATGACCCCAGAACAATTTAAACATCTGATTTCTTCCGCAAGGGCCCATCTGGAATCCCTGGATCACAAGGACCTATCGGCCCACCTGGACCACCAGGTCTTAAAGTGAGTAATTTTAATAAACAAAATGGTAGTATTTTGCAATAAGTAAATTATATATACCACATAAGTATATATACCACATTAACAGTCCATCTACAATGTATGAAATACATAATATAACTGACCTTTTTATTACCTTTACTTTCAGGGATATCCTGGGCCTCCTGGTCCACCTGGTCAATCTGTAAGTATTTAGTTAATTTAGTACTTTCATTTGACAAGTTTTCTTTTTTTATTAATAATGTATTGTAAATAGAAACTAACCAATCACATTTGTCTTTTTTTAAGGGACAGCTCAGCTTTGTTGGTGAGAAGGGTCAGAAGGTAAGATAAGAGTCCTATCTGATAACAGCATCTGTAATTTAGTCCCTAAAAGAAAACAACATATCACCTGCTTAAATCATCTGATATCTGGTTGACAGGCCTAATATTTGTCACTGCTGTCAGATTGTAATTAGATTATTTAACTTATTTCATATATATATATGTAAAAACATATACTGTATTTACCGGTCATGTGTGAGGGTAAAGCAGGTGCAGTGGTGGACATAAACACAGTGTAAAAGTTTTATTAACACATCAAACCAAAATACACAAAAACAAGACATGAACAAGGCACACTAACATCAAAAACAGACTGAGACCAAAGACCGTATATACACTGACTGAGACTAGAAACACCTGGGGAGATTACACATGGGCAGGGCTCAAAATGAGACACTGGTGGAAAACACTACAGACAGGGAGGAGCAAGTGTCGAGATGAGACCAAAACACAACAGAGCCGTGTACTGAAAAGCAGGAAACACTGGACAAAATGGGAGACTCGAACCTAAGAAACAGCAAAACCAGCAATGGGAACAGGGACTGGAACAGACCAAGGTGCATAAACAGGAACAGACAACGGAACAAAAACACACACAGGTAAAGGCCCGGGACTGGCTAACATCTCAGGAGCAGTTTCTGGAGCCAGGTTGGGCACAGTTCTGAAAGTTGACAGAGGGACTGATAGCCTGTTCACTGAAGCAGACGCAGCTGGCACCACTGACACTGGAATCCGTTGAGACTTTGGTGCCTTTGATACTCAAACCAAGGTGAACTGTTAGCCTGCTAGGTTAACTGTCATCTCTCCTGCCATGAGGACTGAGGTTAACAGTCCTCCCTCAACCCCCCTCCAAAAATTTCCCCACCATTATAGTGTTGATTCTCTGGTGAAGGGAAGCCTTGAGAGCACTGCTTAGGCAGATTCCTCCACCTGTGGGTAGTGCAAGCTCCCTGTCCACCTTTACAAACCTCACTGGGGACCCATACATAAAGGATTGGGGATAAGGGGAGAAGAATAGTGCACTGTGGCCATCTGGTACTTGCTACATCCATTTTGTTAGGTCGTTTTTTCTGTCACATGTGAGGGTAAAGCAGGCAAAGAAGCAGATGTAAATGCAGGGTTAAATCTTTATTAACAGACCAAACCAAAAAACACTAAAGCAAGGCATAAACAAGGCACACTGACATCAACAGATCCAACAAGGACAGACTGAGACAAAGGTTCATATATACACTGACTGTACTAGACTGGAAACCCCTGGGGTAGAAAACCAAAACCAAACAGAATGATGACAGGAAAGCATGACAGGACAGAAGTGTGACATTACCTTGTGATTAAAAGTAATTTTTTTATTAGGTAACTAGGTTAAAAGCCAATCAACCAGTATAGTATAATTACATTTCACAGGATCACTAAAATCAAGTAAATGTATCTCAAAATAAGCAAACAGTCTGATACTAATATTGAAATTATATAAACATGAGAAATATTAGATATAATGACTACATTAAAGATGATCATTTTTTCACTGTAGTATAGTAGTGATATCACTACAATTAAACTACTTAGTACAAATTCTAATGATTCGTAATGTAATTTTTTACAAACAATATTCATTTTATTATCCATACATGACAAACACAAAATCACCGATTAATTTTAAAAGGAATATTCAGACCACTAACAATGTTTGCAGAAGCAAAAGAATTGAGTTTGGAATTATCAGCTTTATATCCCGACTGTAACTGTAAAATCAATAGTAACATTTTCCTGTGTATTATCAAAAAGTGTAAAGTAAGTGTAAAGCAATATTGTGCCATTCTAATAAAAATTCCCTTTGGTAAGCTTTCTTTTGCACTTAGCAAACTCTACCTGTCCTATCATATTACCATGGGTAAACACTCTTGAAAATGAAACCGTATTTTATTTTTGTTTTTAGATTTAAATGTTGCATACATGGCTCTTGGATACAAGAACCTGTAATGTAATGTTTGTCTATTGCATCATTCAGAAAACCTTTTATAGCACCATTATTTTTAAAACTATACTTGTAGTTGGGACAAAATGGTTATATTTTATAATATTGTGATCAATACTTAGCCTGGGTATCGTAACACACTGGCCAACTGCACATTTCATTAGAAAAGAGTGTAATTATGGTTGTTCAATTGGATGGAGTGCAAAAAATGTTGAATACAAATCACTGTAATTGGTATGGTATAGTAATTGAATAGCAGTTTTAAAGAATATGATGCTACTGGTGTATTTTTTGTGTGTATCAAAATTTCACAATAAATGTAGTGTATTTGAAAATACAATATCTTTAATATCTTAAAATCTTAAATATCTTTAAATATTGTAATATGATATATAGATGGACTTACATTATTGGACATCCAAGCAAATTGTTTCCTTGCAATCACAAAATATGGCATTTGAGCTCTTCTTACTCCACAGCAGAAATATTTCAAATAAACATGACCCCCAACTTTCTAGGGTGACCAAGGCCCCAGAGGACCTCCTGGACCTGGTCCAGATCCCAAGGAGCTTGAAAGACCACCAACACTTATACAGGTAGGACAATGCTGTTCATAATTGAGTTTACAGAAGGGCTCTAATGATTATAACTGAAAACTGTATTACAGATATTTAATGTTGATTTTTCAATTTTGCTGTTGTTGCTGTTTTTAATTAAGTCATTTTTCCAAGTCAGACAGTTATGTGTAATAGATAATTAGCCTCCAGACACACACACACACACACACACACACACACACACACACACACACACACACACACACACACACACACACACACACTGTTACAAAAGAAGAAGAATCCATTTTCTCTGTCTGTTCCACTTTAGGGGAGTAAAGGAGACAAAGGCGACAAAGGAGAAAAAGTAAGTGCTTAGACATGATGAATTTAAATCTATGTGTGATTTTGTAGACTTTAAATAATCTTTAATAATCACATTATAGCAGCAGTGGAAAATACAAAATGTGACATGTTACCTTTGTATACCAGTGTTCAGTGTATGAAGCAGGAATCAAAGGTGAACCAGGACCTCAAGGACCAAGAGTGAGTAACATGATCAAGTTCACTTGATTAAGTTGCTTATGTCATAAATACATCTCCCAGCAAATTCAGCTAGTAGGGGAGTGCAGGGCAACACTTTTAATGTTGTTAATGTAGTATACTATAATAGTAATAGTATAATATGCTGTAGTATAATATTAAAAGTATATAATATTATTCTTGTTGCACAAGAATTTTACATCTCATTATTATTATTATTATTATTATTATTATTATTATTATTATTATTATTGTTGTTATTATTAGAAATTAGATTAGGCTTTCAGCAGAAGTTTTCCAACTAATGCAGGCAGATCGGCTGTTTGAAATAGTCAATAAAAAGTCATTTAAATTCTCACCCAATTCAGTTAAGTGGTTATTTGATTAAGCCTAAATATATCATATTTGTGCACCATAATAAATATGATATAAAAGAATCTGTGCCAAGCACAGTAGATGTATTTTTGTCAGCAATACTGAACAGAAAGTATTTAACCAATGATGTTGTGATATCTTTAAAATCAGATCTGCAAATTAGTGATAATAAACATGTTGTATATTTTACTAAAATATCAATGTTCCCCACATTAGATTATGAATTGCTCCCTTCTGCTGGTCTAAATGATCAACATCTAAATCAGATGTGGGTAATCCAGGTTCAGAAAGTAAAAAATATATGACCTGGCACTGGATTACCCACCTCCGATTGATTTGAATGAATATTAATCAATGTAGTAATGATTGTATATTCCTGTTCTTGTTAGGGAAAACCAGGAAAGGACGGTGAAAATGGAGCTAAGGTAGAATATGTCTGTTGTTTGGTTTTGATAGCATTAAAATCTGACAGTATGGAATAATAAACTAAATATTTTACACTAATACTTCTTCCTTAAATAGGGAGAAAGTGGTGACCCCGGGTTTCCTGGTAGCAATGGATATAAGGTAAATGATCATCTTTGTCTTGATTTACAATATTATTAATTTTTATTTGTTTATGTATTGACTACATTTTTACTTTTTTTTTTTTAAATAGGGGGATAAGGGAGAAAGAGGACCTCCAGGACATGTAAGCAGACCACCTTTTCCTATTTCTCATTTTTATTGCTTAGCAATGGTGCAATGAACAATGATTGGCCAGAGCATCAGTCACCTGTTTATCAGTTCATTGCTGTTTTTTTTGTTTTTTTTGTTTTTTTTGGCAGGGTGTTGGTGCACCTGGCCCCCCTGGTCCTCCAGGTTTTCCTGGACCTCAAGGACTGAAAGGTAAATCAGAAATGGACAGTTAAATGTTTAAATACTTTTTAGTGTCTGGCATTTGAGACTTTAGTATGTTTAGCATGTCTAAATCAGATGGCAGTCATGTTATAATATTATAATATAAAACAATATTGACTCAGCCCATATCATACTGTGTTAGAAATTTCACCCAGCCCAACCTGTAACTGAAGCAGATATCCAGTGAGCTAAACAACCTCAGGGCTAGTATGAATCTGAATTCTGTGTTCTTCTCTTCTGAATACAAAGTTCCACCCTAAAAGCTTCAGCTGTTATATTTTCAAGCTAGAATGTAACTGCTGCATCAAGAATATGGGACAACTTTAAAAAGCATGTCAAAAGCCTTTACAATAGTCTGTTTGTTTAAGTAATTTAACATCATTTATGTATCTGTATCAGGTATCCTGACAATTATTATGTTTTTATTCCCCAACCTTTTAATATCTCTGCTTTTTCCCATTAATTTCTCATAGATAATGTTGTACTTAGTCGATATGTTCAAAATGTGATCTTACAAAGTGGAACATTTATGGATTTGTATTAGTTTTTGTCACACAACAATAAACATGAAAACATATTTAGGAATATGAAATGCAGCTCGTGGTTGGATTGTTTGTATTAGCCACCAGAGGGAGACACAGGACAGTGCCATGATAAATGAAGGCGTTCCCCACTGATTTGTGTGTTAAATCTTGAGCTCTATCCTCCCTCTGCTGGGCATTTTGCTTATAGATATGCATGCAACACCCTCTCCTTGCAGATCGAAGCAAGCAGGTTTCTTCTGGCCTTCCCAAATTAAAGGGATGGAATAAGAGAGAGTCTTTACAACTGTCCCTGCAAAATTATATAAAATTCTTTAAGTTTAAGGTCACAAATCATACATTCTATGACTTTGTTTAAATATGTTTGTGCCAAAAAGTATGCCTCAGTATTTCATGAACCAAATATAAAATTCTGCTGAAACTTATTTCTGGAAATGATATCTGAACATATTTATGTCCTCCATCTTGCTTTCTGAGCTGTGTTTCTATGGAGTGCTGTGGTTGAGTGTGCTTGGATGCTCTCTCACTATTAAAGAGTTTTATAACCCACTCCAAACAGAGGCAGAATGGATAGTTAGTAGGAAGAGTAGTAAGTAGGAAATGTGATTTATACAAGTACAAATGGCTATTGTGTATTTTAATCTTTTTTTCTTGATAAAAATATAACTTATGACATAAAAATCTGTGTTCTGTTTGCCCTTTACAAATAAATGCACCAACAGTATTCAGAAATCATGTAATTGAAACAGATGAGTAGATGAATCAGTTTTACAGTTAATTGTTCTTTTATTTTGGCACTATTCCAAAGTAACATGTTATCTTTCTCAAAGGTTTACCTGGACCATCTGGGGATCCTGGTCCCCCAGGTAAGATTACTTCTCAGACATCTCAGATCTAGATAATTTACTATGTTGAAGAGTGAGACAAGTGAAAAGTGAAAGAGACAGCTAAAAGCTCCAGCTTCAATGATTTTGCACATATTTTTCTTTATGTCTCATCATGTTGTCTTCCTTTATTACATCCCATTGCTTATAGGCAGGTATCGTGAGGGTCCACCTGGAGAGAGAGGCTTCCCTGGAGAAATTGGCCAGAAAGGAGACAGAGGTACTGATGGAGAGTCTCTCAGAGGACCACCAGGTGATAATGGAGCTGCTGGCCCACCTGGACCACCTGGACCATTAAGTAAGTAAAATCATGCTTATTAGTTCATAGAAACAGCAGTTTGGAAGGTTCAGCAGGGTCTAGTCAGTGTTTATAACATGATTAGAGTATTTAAATACAATCACTATTTAGATGAATAAATGTACCTTTGTCACCTTTTCCTGTAGGTGGATCCTGCAATATTCCGCATGGAGAGACAGGCCCCCCTGGACCTCCTGGGTTGCAAGGAGAGATCGGACAGAAAGGTGAGAAGGAATGTGTTTGAGGACATCATTTGGTTTGTGAGTTTTCAATATAGAAAATAAGAGAATTTATTGCAATTATTTCCACTTTATGATTTACTGTTGCTTCTTTTCTGGAGTTTACTGTCAATACAGTCTTTAATCTACTGGAAGCATTTGTGCAGTGAATCACACTCTTAACCCAAATCTCTTTATTTTTAATGTGGAAGCTAAATTCTTATATACATCACACTCATACTTACAGAAATTCAACATTAGCTTCCTTGATGTCCAAAGTTTTATGTTAAATGAATGTTTTATGGTTTACACAAAAGAAATTCAGTGTTGCCTCTTCTTATTTTGAAAGTTAAATTACTTGGATTGTGCAGTTGTTATGCGATATTGCATTGAAATCAGTTTTGCAACAAGGGTACTTTATTTTGTGTGAAAGTGGGGTTAGCCATTGATAAAATGTGTCTCAAGAGAAGCCATTAATTTGACAAAATCAAAATCACGAGAAAATAAGTCATTTAAATGCGTAGTCGTTGAGGGAGGCTGTACGTCCTGAGGGACATTGTTAAGGTGGATTCAAAAAATTATAGTCCTCAAAGCAAGCAGAAGAAAGGTACAACACAAGTGAATCCATAATCAAAAACAAAGGAGTAAGTGTCCAAACACAGGAAGCCAGCAAGACAAGACACAGTGGCTCAGAAAGAAGCTGCAAGTCGAAACATAGAGAATAGCTTGGCTGGAGTTATCCATTCGTTGTCAGCTGTGGTAGGCAATATATTGGAAATATTGATATATTGATATATTATTATATTATAAGTATTGTGTGCAAGGAAAAATAATGGCCATATCATAATATCACATCTGCTACACAGGATTCCATCTGTGTATGATTTTAAATGAAATTTTAATTATTTTGAATTGGTCATTTGTGTGGAAATGGCTGAGGAGTCAACAGCTTTTTGCTTATGATGCTACAGAAAAATCACAGTTAAACAACATAAATCTCAAACAACATAATCCAGTGCAGAAACTGAGAAAGACTTTTTTCTTTTCTAACTTGTGGGAATAAACTTCCACAGCTCACTGTTTTCTTTTAACAGAGGTTAATAGAATGACACAATACTAAGCTTTTTTAAGGTCATTCACTTTTTTCACCCTGGAAGTCAATCATTTTGTTTTAAGCTAAAACGTGCTTTTCTTCTGCTAAAAGTGGAGATACACATGCCACATTTCAGCTCAAACTGCTTTTTTGAAATTTGTAGCCTGGCATATGATATAATAGGGACAGCTGGATTTCAGGTGTGGTTGAAAGAGTTAAAGGTATCGTGATTCACAGTGAATACACCTTTGCATTGTTTGAAACTAAGATAACCTCAGTCATCACCACATGAGTGGAGGTCACACTGACTCAAACTGATTTGAAAGACGTCATGACCTATTTACCTTCAGCATCCTGGCCTCTGGCATCTGCTGCAGCCATAGAAATGACCAGTGGCAGAGGAAGAGTTAATGTGGCACATTACTGAACCTTTAACAGGCCTCCAGGTTCACTTCGATTACTATTAATGAAACAGAAATGCTAAATGAAAATTGTAAATGAGGTTTTAAAACATAGTATGTTCTTCATTCATATTTTTTTGTTTTTTATTTCTTTCTTAGGTGACAAAGGAGACACTTGCATAGATTGTTCTTCCTCTGGGCCTCCAGGTTTACCTGGTGTTCCAGGACCAAAAGGAAATCAAGGTTGGCTTTCTTTCATTGGGCAGTTTGGGAAATAAATGGATTTCAACTTCACTGTAGTGGAAATCAAATATTGTGAAATTGGCTTAAAGTTTTTTATTTTTTTTATTTTAAGATTGTGGAAGTTACTCAGAGGTTAATCCATTACATATTACAAATGACATATTACATTTTTTCTTTGACATAACTTTTTAGAAATTGAACTAAAATAGAAAAATTATAGTTTTTTTTATTCTGATTCTTTTTTCATCCTTTTTATTTGTATACAGTAATCATCATATCTATTTATTCTTGATAGGTTTCCCTGGAGGGGCAGGCAGTAAAGGAGAAAAGGGTGAACGTGGCCCTGCTGGATCTCCTGGACTCCCTGTAAGTGTTAAAAATTAATTTAATAAAATCTCCAACTCTTTGGTTATTTCAAGAAAGTTAATTCAGACCCAACATGTGATGTCCTCAGTGCTGCCCCAAAGAAATAATAAAAAGAAACCTATCAAATTAGATCTCCATTGTTGGGTGGAGATTTCTATTCTGATTCTGTCGTAATACAGTGAATTAAATTACATACAGGAAGGAGGAGCAACAGCAGAGGTGCATGACAAGGGACAAAAGGATGAGTGTTTGAAGTTGTTTGTGCTTAAATGAACTAGAGCTTATGTTTTCTTTATTAATACATTTTCTTGTGTTATTAAACTTGTAGTGAACTTTTGTGTGTTGTCCTTTGGTTGGTACCTGATTCTGTTCTTTAGGGCTGTCCTGCACATCCTGCGTTTGTTCTCAAAGTTGATTGTGCAGGTCTTTAGAAATGAAAACACATATTTGCAAGATTTAATACCAACACACACAGTGAAGGCAGCAGTACTTCTCAAAATATTAAAATTAGAGAATTAGTATAGAATGGTTTGTCCAATCCAGTTTTATTTTGAGTGTGAATAAATTACTTATATATACAGTATAAACTTTAAAATGTGTGAAATATGTCACATTAAATGTAATGAATATTAAATACTGTATACATTAACAAAATATACAGATGGCTATTTACCTTTTTGAAATAAGTTAAGAACACAAAAAAACTTTTTATTTCTACAAATCTTTAAGCCTACAAATATGATTTCTTTTTCAGATACAGTTTTCTGTATAGAAACAACAAAAGTCATTACAGAGATGATGGTTACAAATATTTGAATATATACCCTCCCATACCATCCATTATATCCCTTCTCATCTACCTCATCTACTAGTTTATGTCTTTTGCAATTAAGGAGTTTAATTTGTGTACAAAAACTGTACAAATCATTCTGTTGAATGTAAGTATAGCATTTCACTTAAATGTCTCTGTGTTTACAATATTCCTGTCAAGGTTTTATGAAGTAAATATAAAATGTATTTTTTCTTTCATATTTGCTCTTTTATGTTTCTTCTTTTCTGTTATCTTTCAGGTAATATGTACAATGTGTAAATTGTTTTATTATGAAATTCTAGCTGTATTTCAAAATCCCCTCATGGGAAATAAAAAAAATAACCAGCTGTTCTTGTTTAAATTCATGGCATGCAACTTGGAAGCTTGGAAATTATAACCACAAAGGCCATTCAACACAACATAACATTAAACTTGACCACAATCATAATCTCAATCAAAAAATAATCCCAAATCAGAAAAACATCTCTTCATCTTCTTAATCTTCTTTTTTGACTTCAGGGTAGAGATGGTGCCCAAGGTTTGACAGGTTCTCCAGGAGCACGGGGTGAACCTGGCGATATCTATTTCGCACCAGACCTGAAGGGAGAGAAGGGCTCACCAGGTTTCCCTGGCAGCAGGGGATTACCAGGTATAGATGGACTTCCTGGTAAAGATGGACGTCCAGGATATCCAGGGCCTAAAGGAGAACCAGTAAGTGCCAATCTCATCTTTAATACACATTATATATTTTTTTACATTGGACCTTGCCTTGGTCTTTGTATATTGGTTATGTACTATGTTTTGGTTTAACCAAATTTCACCAAATCTTAGCTGGATGTACAGTACTTTTCATTTTCGTTTTATTTTGTTATTAAAATCTACAAAACATTATTTCTACAAAGGCCAGAGTAGGCATTAAGGGAGATCAGGGTCAAGTTGGGCGCCAAGGTATTCCCGGACCCCCTGGTGAGAGGGGACCCCCAGGTTTACCAGGGATTGGTCAACCAGGAGAGCCTGGAGAAAAGGGCACTCCAGGACACCCTGGTATGCCAGGAAAACCAGGATTACCAGGCCAGTAATAAATAAATGTATTTTTATTGTGATTTGTTCATTGCATTTAGATGTTTATTCTGTGTAATTTATATAAAAAAAAATATTTAACCCAAAAAAAACGAAACAAAAAACTTCTTCTTAAATAAATGTGAAAACATTTCAGGTGTTAAAGGTGAACCTGGAAAAGGTGTGAGTTCACCAGGACCTCAGGGACCTCCAGGACCTCGTGGAGAGTCTGGAAGACCTGGTCTTCAAGGTAACTTCTGTTTTCTGTTATCAGGTCCTTGATTCCCTAAATAAGATGTTACTGGTTGCAAAATGTTTTTTCCATATCCATTATGCACTATAATGGGATGGGTTTCCCAAAAGCTTTCTTACACTAAATACTTTGTTAACTAGATAGTTTGTTAACTATGTGAACTTGCTTGTACATTTATGAGTAGCGTTTGAGTGAACAGCAAAGCACTTTTGTAAGTTGCTTATAAGTCATGGATAAGGGCTTCTGCTTAATGCCATAAATGTAAATATAAATGGACTTGCTGCAGTTTAGCACTTAAACACCAGAGGGTGTCATTTCTAAAGGAGGGGGAATATATTCTTGTTCTCTAAAATAAAAATCTTATTTAATATGAGGAAGAAAAAAATAATAATAACAATAATAAAAAAGAGAATAACAATTAATAATAGTAATGATCTTATTGATATTACTGATTTTATTATTTTATATACTTGTCAGTTCACTTCACCCTCATCTAAAGCCTTTATCTAATCAGGTACATTATTGACCAGTCAAGCTTACACATAAATCAGTAACATACAGCCCACAAGATTTGCGGTTGTTAGAGCTCAAACCTTCAGTTCTGTATTACAAGTGGATTCCTGGTCAGTGATGTCCACATACAGCAAAGCCACTGTGTTTGTCTGTGCATTCTGTCACCCTTCTCTATGCCATGAACACCTATAAAATAGTCCGGATTTACAAGAAAACATAATTGGTATTCATGCTATAGTAATTCTTTCTGGGGTTGTAGGGGAAGATGGTACGTTTATTCCTATACACAATCCCAGACTCCTGAATCCCTTCTGCACAGGTAGAAAAGGGGTCTCTGCAGTGAATGTGCAGGTTATGACCAAGATTAATTAAATGGTCTTTTCTGCTTTTGTCTGGAAAAAAGATTATAGTTGATCTATGTTGTATGTTGTGTGTTTATGAGTTTTTCACAACACCTAAGAACTTCATTCTGCCAAGCAGATTTCAGAATGTATGATAAGACATCTTAAAACTTAGATTACATCTTAGATCTTAAATCATTTCTTCATTTATCAAGTGTAATAGAGAACAAAAACAGTATTTCAATATTTGAGATTGGATTAAACACTCGATTTATGTGGAACTGAGGAAGATCTGTGAGAGTAACAATAGTATCACAAACAACTTTGCTGGCAAGAAAGGCAAAGCAAAACCCATATGGCTGCACAGGACAAATTAGGGACAAGCCCACTATTCATTTTCTTGATTTTAGAAGAAATTTTGGATAATAAAGTCTCATAAACATTTGGACATACAGTATAGTGTGTATTTAATGTATCTGAGACATCTATTAGGTTACATTTCATTGTTTCATTTTATTATTTATTCTTAAGGTGAACAGGGTGCTCCTGGTGATCAAGGATTACCAGGATTCCCAGGGCAGAAAGGTGACCCCGGCATTCCAGGAATTGGACTTCCAGGCCCACCAGGGCCAAAAGGTAAATTTAGCAGCTTTATTTTATTGGATGTGTATGAAAGATCTCTTTCAAAGTATATTACAATATACTGAAAATATTACAATAACACTGAATATAATGCCGCCATGATTTTCAGAAATATATTTCTTTTCCTCTGTTAAGGTCACTCTGGTATACCAGGTGCTCCTGGAGTTCCTGGAGAACCTGGTCGCCCAGGGCAGGATGGTTTTCCTGGGCGTCCTGGAGAAACCGGGCAAAAAGTATGCTTGTTTCATTGTGCTTGCATGTCAGATTGTTTTTGTTTAGCCTTCTGTTAATTTTTATTGATGGGAGCTGTATCTCATATAACATAAAGGGTGAAGCTGGTGTTGGGCAAAGAGGACCCAAGGGATCTGTCGGGCAACCAGGAGTGCCTGGGTTTCCTGGTGAGAAGGGTAATGTAGGAATGCCAGGAGTCCCTGGAACTGAAGGAAAAATTGGACCACCTGGTCCTCAGGGTGTAAAAGGTAAATTATTAGCTTGCTGGCATAATTTGAAAAATTCAGTACACCATGAGCTGTCTAGAAGTTCCATCTTCTCTTGGCCAGTGTGCCTGTGATTAATCTTGACCACTCACTTTCAGGTGATCGTGGACCTCCTGGAGCTCATGGTTTAGCAGGACCACCTGGACCTCCAGGACCTGGTGAGCCTGGAAAACCTGGACCAATGGGACCCCCTGGACCACCTGGTCCCTTCGGTAAGTTCCTCCTTGATCCTCCTTAATTCTTTGATATGTGAACCTAGTGTGTGATGACATAGCTCATCTACTCACAGCTAAAGAGCTTATACTAGCACTTCGTTGTAAACTGCAGGTCGAATTGGTGAGAAAGGAGAGAAAGGTCTACCAGGTTTCCCTGGTCCAGCCATGCCTGGTCCTCAGGGTGAGAAGGGTGCACCTGGTTTACCTGGATTCCCAGGCCCTAAAGGGTTCCCAGGGGAGCCAGGACATCCTGGACAAGATGGATTCCCTGGAGAGCGAGGTGAGTACTCTTTGCTTAACTATACTTTCCAATAATGCCTTTGTGATGTAAATGTTTGTGTAAACATATTAAATGGATAAGCTCACTCCTGTTTGTGGGTTGATTTTATTCATAGGTCCCAAAGGAGAGATGGGAATAATGGGAGCACCTGGTTCACCAGGATTCCAAGGTGTTCCAGGAAACCCTGGAGCAGCTGGACCAAGAGGTGAAGTCCTTTTTTATGTCACACAGTATGAACGTGTGTGTGTGTGTGCACATCTGTGTTAGTGTGTATACCCTGCTTAAAAATATTCTGACCCGGGCAGGTGACCCTGGTGTGACTGGACCAAGGGGAGAGGTTGGTTTTCAAGGCACCAAAGGTGAAAGAGGAGAGCAAGGAGAACGTGGACCACCTGGAAATATGACTGAAACGGACATGGAACATATGAAAGGAGAGAAGGGCGATATTGGAGACAGAGGTTAAATTTTAGTTCCCTTAAATGAGGTCTTGCTCTTTTGGAGAGCATAGCCCAACATTTCAGAAATTTCAACTAACTGAAATTATCTTTCAGGTGATCCTGGTCCTACAGGTGAAAGAGGATACCCCGGAAAGGATGGAGATCCTGGAATGCCTGGAAAGGATGGAATGCCTGGTTTACCTGGACAGCCAGGTAAGGTTCCTGCCCAAGATATACTATTGTTGCACTGATCACATATTAAATTATCCAAGCTTTCTCCTACATGCTACTATTTAATGTTTTATCTTGACCTTAGGTGAGAAAGGTGATCCTGGATTTCCTGGACAACCTGGTGAACCTGGTCAGCCTGGAATTAAAGGCAGCATAGGAGAAATGGGAATTCCAGGTCTCTGTTACTCTCATTCATTCATTCATTCCTTCATTCATTCATTCACTTTTTTATTTATTTATTTTATGTTGTTTAATGCAAATATGCATTTACACAATTTTACCCTTACTATGAATCTAAGGTACCTAATACATGGTCATACTGTATGTGCACATATAATATATAATAAAATGTAAAATATGTGGGTCTTATATATTTTTAGTTTAGTTTGGGTAGTTTTTTGTATTCAAATTAACTTTATTTAATTTATGTCTTATGTCACTGCAACTGGCAGACGTGTGTAAATTAGCTGAATTACATCATATGAACAATATCAGCAACAAATAATGATAAAGGATATATGAGCAGTGAAGTGGCATGCAAACGTTTGTGGGGTCAGAATTTCTGTTACTCTCAATAAGTGAGTAGAAAATGAGTTTATTTCCAAAACACATAAAGCTAAAGATGAAACATTATGTATAAAATTAATGTATTTTTGTACAAATGTAGTATATTCTTTGTGAGAAAAAGGAGTGCCATGCAAATTTCAAAAGACATGCCTTTATTTTTTAGAAAAATTCATCCACTGGAGTTAAAAATACCAAACAGTTATATTCTCTGTGACATTTACTGTTCATTATATTTAACATATATTCCACATATGCATTTACCACATTATTTACATTCAACCTTTTTATTTTTATATAAAAATATAGGCTCACATAGAATTTATAAAATTTAAAGGTACAGGTAATATAAAAATGTCTTTGATCCAGATATGGCTTCAGTTTACCCATTATATTTGGACATATATGTATAATAGTAGAATAGTCATATATGTTCTTATATGTGATTGTACATCAACATATATGTGAGATATATATATAAGTGTGTGTGTGTCTGTGTGTGTGTGTGTGTGTGTGTGTGTGTGTGTTTGTGTATCAATATTTTTATAAATATAAATATAATCTTTTTTTGATTTTATCAATATTAATGACATTGACACCTGTTTGCAGGAGCAAGTGGTCCAAAGGGTTCAAAAGGTACAAGTGGAACACCTGGACACCGTGGGTTTAAAGGCACTGATGGGTCAAAAGGTGAAAAAGGAGATCAAGGTCTGCCAGGAATAGGAATCCCTGGCCTCCCTGGCGAGCAGGTGTAGTATTTGATTGTACACAGCAATCAAGAGTTTATCATAAACATCCATCAAATTATATTACAACATTTTAACGTCTGTGTCGAAATGTAACAACCACAGGAGCTCTGCTAACCTTCTTTTCTTCACACAGGGTCAAATGGGCCCACCGGGGTTCCCTGGTGAGTCTGGACTAAAGGGAGTGAAAGGTACAATGGGAATCCCAGGAAGTCCAGGAAGTCCAGGACTAAAAGGAGATATTGGACTTACTGGCTTTCCAGGCAAGTGTGATTTCTCTATGCTGTCATATGAGCCAGGCTCACATTGCACAATGAATTTTATAGTTAATGTTAAGGTACCTTTGTTTTAATGATCATTTGCTTTTGGAACAGGTAGCCCTGGAGTACCCGGTGAGAAAGGTGTTACAGGGTTGCCTGGGTCAACAGGAGATCCTGGTCTTCCAGGACGACCAGGTAGGTGAAAATACTTGATTGTAAATAAATCATACAATCTACAGACATACATTGTACATAAACTGTTCTTATATACTATAATACAATGCAAATGTAATGTTTACAGTGTGCCAGTACTGTCTCAAAATTTTATCAAGACTGTAATAATGCAACTGCTGCTTTTAACTGCTTTCAACAACTGTTAGTATATATAATTTTTACACATATGATGAGAAGGTTTGTTTGCATCTAGGTGAGCCTGGTTTACAGGGTCCTCCGGGACAACCAGGGGAGAAAGGAGAGCCAGGTGTAGATGGCATTCCAGGAACATCTGGAGAGAGGGGTGATCCAGGTTAGTGATTAAATACTAAATTCCCAAATATGTCCACTCTCTAAATATATGTAAGTGATGAAATGGGAAAGGTTTTTACAGCTAGAGCTACAAGGCAACTGGGTTTCTACATCACTGTAAATAAATTTGATATGAGTGCAATTGTACCGGACTATAAAATAAAAAAGTGACTTTGTCTTTAGGTGTACCTGGTAGAGGCTTTCCTGGAGTGCCTGGAGAGTTAGGCATCAAAGGTCAGTAAAAAATATGCAAATATATATATATATATATATATATATATATATATATATATATATATATATATATATATATATATATAT
>CM067509.1:10857007-11016906 GCA_034509495.1 Acestrorhynchus altus | reverse complement strand
AAAAAAATATATATATATATATATATATATATATATTTTTTTTTTTTTTTTTTTTTTTTTTTTTTTTTTTTTTTTTTTTTTTTCAACTGATGTCACAGAGCAGCTTTACAGAAATAAAAAATAAGAAGATGAACAACAAGGAAAAACTCCCCCTGAGCTAGAGGAAGAAACATTTGAAGGAACCAGGCTCACAAGGGGGGACCCCCCTCCTCCTCTGTTCAGATTATTACTAAACTATGCATAGTTAATAAGGGGACACTGGACCACCACATGTCTGCTCTGGTGAACTGAAGTAACTGATTAGGATCTGATAGATCTTTACATACTTGCTGATGGCAGGTGGGCAACTAATCCAGGGCAGGACTGGAAACTAGTTCAGGTGTGAAGGGGTGACAGCCTGAGGTCAGCCTCTAAAGGGGTTGCAGGGGAGGTCAAGGTTCCCCAATTAAATTGGGGAAAGATAGAGAGATGTAATTAGTTTGGTTCATTTTTAATTTTAATGTGAATCTAACAGTTGTTCTTTATACCGTATCAGAATTTCATAATGAATGGGCCAATAGAAACTCCAAAATCACTTTATTTTTTCTTATTTTACATTACCTTCCTTTCAAGGTTAAGAACATTTTTGCTTTTACCTGTAAAGTCACCATTTTGGAGAAACTGTATCCTAATAATCCTTCTAATGTGTTCATACAGATAACTATTAGTAAAATGTTTCTCAAACCCAGTCCTGGTGGCCCCCTGCTCTGCATGTTTGAGATGTTTCCCTTTGTGGACACATCCACTGCAACTCTGAAAGGGCTGATAAATGAGCTGATAAGTTGAATAAAGGGTGGAGCAATTAATCCATTAATTGTGCAGGGGACGGGGGACTTGGACTGTATTACTCTAAATAATAAAGTAGAGTTGCATTTTAGATATCAGATATCAGACTATTGCTAAAGCTATGATTTATTTTACAATGCAGTCAATTACAATTATAAATAAATTTAGATTAGACATAATTTAATGAAGCACTCATACCTTCAGAATGATTTTGATGCTCCACTGACTTGTAATATGCAGAACACTATCTTTGTCATTGCTACTCTGGGCTCAGCAGTTGTGTGTCTAAAGGGATATTTGTTAATTTGTGAAACTACATTGTATTATTCATGTGTTGTATATGTATAATTAATTGGTAATAAATTAGGAAGAATCTGTCAAATAACAGCTTGCCAAGGACCTGATTAACTGCCTTTTAATTGAGCATAAATGCTCTGTCTTTCCACTATCAGGTGAAAAAGGCCACCCAGGTCTCCCTGGCACTCCTGGAATCCCTGGCATTCCTGGAACCAAAGGAGAGAAGGGCTTTGCAGGTTATCAGGGGAACCAGGGTCAGCCTGGCGAAAGAGGATTACCAGGACCATCCATGGAGGGACCTAAAGGCAATAAAGGAGCTCAGGGACATGCTGGAGAGCCAGGTATTTTTGACATGGATTTCAGTTTCTCATAATTCTTGATGCACTAACACCAGCCTACATCCACTCTTTGTGAAGCTCTTCCAAGATCCTGAGTCAAATTTTCTTGACAATCTTCTCAAGGCTGTGGTCATCTCTATTGCTTGTGTGCCTTTTCCCATGACATTTTTCCCTTCCAGACAGCTTTCCATTAATGTGATTTGATACAGCACTACAATTACCTTCTTTGTCTTACCCTCTTTGTGGAGGGGCTCATTGATTATCTTCTAGATAACCACCAGCAGTCTTTCCCATGATTGTGGTTGTGAGTGCTGAACTACACTTGGTACTCAAATTGAAATATTCTGATAGTTTGAGAAATCAGATTTCTGCTTTTGATTAGTAGAAAAGTAAAACAAAAATGACCTGAAATATGTTTCTTCATGTGACAAAACACATGCTTGTGATATTTAATTTTAACTGATATGTACTATTATTTAGTATTTTAATGTCTCTAAAATTTGGTGTTGGTCAAAATTTTTTTATTATGCTTACCACATTTGCAGGGGAAACTGGTGCTCCAGGCCCTGCAGGTGTTCCTGGAAGTCCTGGAGCCAAAGGAGAGAGGGGAGACAAAGGTTTCACAGGTCCACCGGGTACTGTGGGTCTGAAAGGCGACAAAGGGTTCACTGGACTACCTGTAAGTTATTTAAGTTATTGTAAGTAAATTAATGATGATGCTGGAACATTTGTGAATTTTATATATTTATATACGGTGCACCTGAAAATATTCAGAGCGCTTCACTTTTTGCACATTTTATTAATGTACAACCTTATTCCAAAATGAATTAAATTAATTTCTTCCCTCAAAACACCACACACAATACCCCATGATGACAAATTTAGAAAGGTTTGTTTGAAATATTTGCAAATGTATTAAAAATAAAACCCTAAAAATAATATGTACAAGTGTTCACAGCCTTTGTTCAATACTTTGTTGTAGCACCTTTGGCAGCAATTATAGCCTCAAGTCTTTTTGAGCATCGGTGCACAGCCATTTTTAGATATCTCCAGAGATTCTCAATCTGGCTCATGTCTGGGCTCTCGCTGGGCCACTCAAGGACATTCTCAGAGTTGTCCTGAAGTTGTCCTTTGTTATCTTGACTGTGTGCTTAGGGTCTGAGGTCCAGTGCGCACTGGAAGAGGTTATCATCAAGGATGTCTCTGTACATCGCTGCAGTCATCTTTCTTTCGACCCTGAATAGTCTCCCAGTTCTTGGTGCAAACCCCCCCCAAAAAAACACCAACATAGCATGATGCCACCACCATGTTTCACTGCAGAAATTGCATTGGTTAGGAGATGAGCAGTCCTGTCCTCCAGACAGGCTGAAAAAGTTGTTTCCTCCTCTTTTTGTTTCGGACGGTGTGAGAGTCCAGATGGGCTGTACATATATATATATATATATATATATATATATATTGTTATTTTATAAATAACAAGACAACATATTTAATAATGTATATGTCCTATTCAGGGAGAACCTGGCTTGCCAGGTTATAATGGACCAAAGGGTGAGATGGGAAATCAAGGTGTTTCTGGCTTCCCAGGTAAGCCTCACAGTGAAACACATCAGTATTGTTTATGAATCATGCTGAATATCTTTTTAGATCTGTCATACAAAGCAACACGTAAAAATGACAAAGTAGTATGTATTCTTGCATACATTAGTATTCTTATTTGTTTTTCATTTGGTCTTTTTTGTATACTTTTTGTGTCCAAGCCTTTTATAATGTGTGCAGAATTTTTTAATAGCATTATGTCTTCCTCAGGCACGAAGGGTCCATCTGGAGTAATCGGTTCCAAGGGTGAGGCTGGTGACAGAGGATTCCCTGGGGCTAAAGGTTTGTGGAATTATTTTTTTCTTTCTTTGATTCTTCTTGGGATGGTCTTGGGTTAGGAGTGCATGATATGTATTTGATGGTATGAATGTAATATATGTGTAGTAAATAATTCATTTCATTGCTGCCACTGACTAATATTCCAGGAAATGAAGGCCCCCCTGGACCTCCTGGGCCCCATACCTTTATAAAAGGTGATATTGGCTTCCCTGGACCACAAGGTCCCCCAGGACTCCCTGGGTCTCAAGGGTACCCTGGTGAGAAAGGACAGCAAGGTAAGTTGCCCAAATGTATTATCTTATAAACAGGACAAGAAGGCAGTGGTAAGCAGAAAACAGCGAGAGTGTACTTGCTAATGTTCCGTACCTCTCTCTCCTTTTCTCTCTGTCTTTGTCAATCTATGACAACCTAAACAATTCTATCCAGGATTGATGGGCATACAGGGAATTAAAGGAGAAGATGGGGCACCTGGGTACAATGGGCATCCAGGAGCAAAAGGAGAACCTGGGCTTATTGGTATTACAGGTGTGTGCTTGCATTCCATTATAGTTTCTATAAAATAAAATTCTTCTAAAATACCTCATCATCTAAAAAATCTATGTCATTCTTCTTTGCTTAGGACCCAGAGGATATCCCGGCCCTCCAGGTCCTGATGGTCTCCCAGGTCAGGCTGGGCCTCCTGGACCTGCCTCTATGGACCATGGTTTCCTTGTAACTCGCCACAGTCAGTCTGTAGAAGTACCTCTGTGTCCTCAAGGCACCACTCTGATTTACG
This sequence comes from Acestrorhynchus altus, assembly GCA_034509495.1. Classification (NCBI taxonomy): domain Eukaryota; kingdom Metazoa; phylum Chordata; class Actinopteri; order Characiformes; family Acestrorhynchidae; genus Acestrorhynchus; species Acestrorhynchus altus. Next base: position 11,012,793 of record CM067509.1, on the reverse strand, counting down.
ATGGATACTCCCTCCTCTACGTGCAAGGCAACGAGCGATCACACGGCCAAGACTTGGGTCAGTTTCACACATACACGAACACAATGGATAAGGAAGTTAACATGAAAGCAGTCGTGGAAGTCAAACATATTTCCAAACAAATGAGCAGATCTGTCTTGAAATAACTGTTTATGTAAGAATATCAACACTAAATCACAGATGCTGTCATTGTTTCATAGGTACGGCTGGTAGCTGCCTACGGAAGTTCAGTCCCATGCCTTTCCTCTTCTGCAATATCAACAATGTGTGTAACTTTGCATCTCGCAATGATTACTCCTACTGGCTCACCTCTCCTGAACCAATGCCTATGAGCATGGCCCCAGTCACCGGTGATAGCATCAAACCTTTCATCAGCAGGTCAGTCAGCTTGTGTCCCACAGTATTAAGGAGCTGTACTGTATGTCTAGGTGTCTGGAAATATACAGACTAGAACACGGGTCTATCCCAAATCTAACATACATGACCAAGCTAATCATGGAAGTTGGACTGGACAAGGCGTCAAAGATTAAAAGCTGAACTTTGCAGGGTGGTAGATCTCCAAGAGCAGAGTTGGAATCCCATAAGCCTTCTGCATATTGTCAGAACATTGTCTCTTGGTGTGACATTTAAGTGCTAAGGGTCCAAATGTCTGCACAGGCCACACTGATTCCTCATTGATGCCCAAACTAATCTTGACTAGACCGGCATGAATATATTTGTAGCTAATTTATTTGTGTTTTTGTTTGTGTATGTGTGTATGTATTCTGTTATAGATGTGCAGTGTGTGAAGCTCCTGCCATGGTCATTGCTGTGCACAGTCAGACTATTGCTATCCCTCCCTGCCCTCATGGTTGGAACTCTCTCTGGATTGGATATTCCTTTGTAATGGTGAGAGAGAAATGCAGAATAGAATCTACATTAGAACAGCTTGTAATAAAATCCTATCAAGCTGAGATTCAGTCATATTTAGTCACTTATTTCTCTCTTGCATTCTCACAGCACACCAGTGCTGGTGCTGAGGGATCTGGTCAGGCTCTGGCCTCCCCTGGCTCCTGTCTGGAGGAGTTCCGCTCTGCGCCATTTATTGAGTGTCATGGTCGCGGCACCTGCAACTACTATGCCAACTCCTACAGCTTCTGGCTGGCCACCATTGAGGACGATGAGATGTTTAGGTACGTTTACACACTTCTTTTCTACAACTCTCCATGTTAACCACACATCTAGTACAGCAGTCCTGGAATACCCCTGCCCTTTGCATGGTAATGTGTTTCAAATTTTAATAGTCCTCCTAATTTAAAATGTCCTCATAATTGAAGATCTTGATGTTTTCACATTCATCAGTTCACATGGCCACACTTTAGGTAAGGCGAGGTAAACAAACAAGCAAAACTGGCTAGCTTCATGTATACTAGAACAAATGACACACAAGTGAAAGGAATTAGTATTCAGGTGAGCAGGAATGCAAGTAGAGCCTTGCTTCTAAAATCTCAGTGGTTGGTGTGGCGCACCAGATGACACCACCATTGAGCCATCACACCATGTGGACAATTGGGGTTCCCAGTCTGGGCAACTATGCTGTCCTACACCAATAAGAGTCCTTGGGCAAGACTCCTAGCACTATTCTGGCCCACCTCTGTAATATGAGAAATCTTGTAAGTCAGCTAAATGCCATAAATTTAAATGTCAGTAACATTTTACAATAAGAGAACAATAATTAACAGTACTTGTGACAGTAATGAACATTACTAAATGGTTAATAATCAGATGTCATACTTTTGTAACATATAATTATATGTTATAATAATAATAATAATAATAATAATAATACTGTATTGTATTGATGTAATAATACTGTACTGTATTGATGCTGCTGCTGCTGGAACCTTAATTTCACTGAGGGAACCCTCCCAGGGGATCAATAAAGTTCTGTCTAATATAATATAATATAATATAATATAATATAATATAATATAATATAATATAATATAATATAATATAATAATAAAATGCACTAAAATAAAAAAAATGATGCAGTCAATTGCTCATAGTGTACTCGCTACATAACTAACAATACAAATAACTAATCTACACTATATAGACAAAAATAACAAGACACCTTCTCATTCATTGTTTCTTCCTAAAACAAGGGTATTGGCTGCAACCTCTCACCTGTTAGATGAGTGTGTTTTTAAATCAACTCTGACAGCTTGGTGGAAACATTATACACAAGAGTACAAACACCACATTTGCACCACAACATCCCTGCCACCAACACAATACCAAACTATACAAATGGTAAAAACAGTATTACACACTTAAATCACATCTTACAGAACAATAAACTAGCAATCATATCTAACACTAAAAAATTAAGGATAAAACAATACTAGAACCTACCCCATCAATCTCAGAGTTCCTCAATATCTCCTCCTCACTAAATTCATATCCACATTTAAAAATTCTTATCTGAATTAAACCAAGTAGCCTCTGTAGCAATACAAAAATGGGAACAAGACCTATCAATTACTCTCAATGCTGATTTGTGGTCAAACATCCTCAAAAACACATTTAATATAACCAATAATAATAACCTCCGCCTTATTCTATATAAAGTAATTCAAGGAAACCAGGAGGATAGCAGAGTACTTTTGGTGGTCCTAACCATTGCCAAAAATTAATAATAAAAAAAAAACTATTCTCACAATCTGGTAAACAAGGAAAACCATCACAAACAAGCTTTGGGAAAACTTACTCAATGAACATATAGAAATGGAAAAATATTGAATCTATTATAAAACCAATCATGACAAATAAATAAATGTCACCTCTATGTTCTTTTACAAACAAATACCCACACTCACACTTACATTCACACACATGCACACTCAGATTTTGTCTCTATTCTCTTTGTTTGTCAATTTGAGTGTGGTATCTTGAAAGGCACTATATAAGTATACCTTTTCTCATTCATTATTTAAGTAGAGCTTAATAATATCTTAAGTAATGCCAATTAATAATTAATTGAGACTTTACTAAACAACTTTGTAATGTTTATTACCATTGTAAATACTGTTAATTATTGTACTCAATAATTACTTGTAAAGTGTTACCAAAATTCATATACACTGATCATTACAAATTAGATTTGTAAATTAGAGTCCCATGGGAGGGGTGCCTAAACCTTATGGGTTCATTGCCATGTTTAATAGTTTAAAATGTTTTGTGGGTTGAAGACCACCTTTATTTTCTCCAAAAATAAACATGGCTGGCCATAGAATGGGGAACTAAATCATATACATTAACCGTTATATTAAAATGATTGACAGGTGATAAATAAACTGTTCTTGAAATTGGTGTGCTAGAAGCAGGAAAAATGGGCAGGCTTAAGAATCAAAATGATTTTGACAAGAGTCAAATTGGGATGCCTTGATGACTGGGTCAGAAGGTCTCCCTAACAGCAAGCAGCTCTTGTGGGGTTTCCCATTGTGCAGCAGTCAGTACCCACCAAAAGTGGTCCAAGGACAACTGATGAACCAGCAATAGGGTTATGGGCACCCAAGGTTATTGATTCACATGGGCAACTTGTCTGTCTATGAGTGTGAAATTGTGATTGAGGTACATCAAAGTATGTTTCTCACATGGCCTGCTGTGTCCTTTAATTAGCAATGTGGATCCTAATGTGAGAGGTCATTTTAATGCGAGCTATATCAAAACACACAGCCCCAAAAGAATTAAGTGTAGCACACTTGCTGCTCATATCCCCTTGCAGAGTGTAACTGCCATGTTTTCAATTCCAGGAAACCTGTCCCCACTACGCTCAAGGCTGGTAATCTACGGACCCACATCAGCAGGTGTCAAGTGTGCATGAAGAGAACTTAAGCCAATCCCACTCCTTCACGTTTTACAGAAGAAAATAAGAGCATGGTGCTACTTCGGAGAGAGAAAGCAAGTGGAGATTGACTTACAAAGTGTTCTTTTAAGACTGAAAAACACTGATGGAACCACACAAACAGGTGTCAGCTTTCTCTGGTCTGTGCTGAAAAGACCTTCCCCCCTGCTGGCGGCTCTGCTCCATACAGAACACTTACACTAACATCCTCACTATGTTTCTTTAGCAGATGACACCTGTTTACAATTGCACTGATTACATCTACTAGTGAACAGGCTGCCATTTTGAAAAAGAATTGTGAATCAGGTGCTATTGAATTCAAATACTCTATTTGCTCTATGGCTCAGTTCTTGTGTTTTTTTTGCCCATCACATTTAACAGCACCCATTGTCAGTAGTATCCTGTTTAATCCTGTTTATTGATTTTATTCAGTTTTTCATTATCAAATACTAATTTTAGAGATTTGGGTTTTCCTATCCATTATTCCACTATAACTTAAGTTTGTCATCATGTGGTCCAGCAGTGAGGGTGTGGATCTGAGCTCTGTTGTAAATACAAAACATTTGTTTTTAGTAACTAACACCTCGTCACCATAATCTCTTCAGGTAAATGCATTTTAATTTTGTCATACTGAGTAATTTATGGAAACTATGATTAAGATAAGACTATAAAGAGACCAAGGACACTTTCCACATACTTTTCACTGTTCTGTTGACCAAGTCATAATATAATCAACATGATTTCATTAAGGCACATAATGATGAATTGTATTATTTACCACTATATGCTTTTGTAGGCCTGTATCTGTGTGCAGCTGTTTTTGTTATTTCTATTTCTATGCTGTGCTACACTCCTGAACAAATAAAGCATTCTTTGAGGAATGCCATAGTGGAACCACTTGAAATAGTGATATGCAGAACTGTGAAGAATCATTTAAATGTCTGAACAATCTTCTCTAGTTGTAAAGGTTCTTTACAGATTTTACCCAAATACCCCCCCTCCCCCCCCACCACCACCACCACCAATTTGGAAGTGTCAATTACCCAGTCCCATTAGAACTCTCCCCTATCACATATATGATACTACCAGTATGTCATTGCTGGGCAGCCACTGTTAACAGACTTGGTGTGATGTGAGGAGAGAGCGCCATCTACCCACCCAGAGAGAGCACCAATATTTCTCCTTCAGACTCGTGGGAGCCAGATCACGGAATTCAAACCAGTGATCCTGGGACAATGCTAGTGCATTAGACCACTGAGCCACTCAGAGCCTACGATTAATGCATGCTTTACTCTCTCACACACTCATTCTTTACATCTCTATTACAAACACGATTCCTTGTCCACCCAAAAGTGGTTCTTCTGTGGCACTGCTCAAAGAAACCTACTACCTTCATTTTTAACGCATAGGGGAAGCAGAGGGACAAAACCATGTTTACATCTTCAAACAGTTTTAATGTGTGTTGACTGTTGAGCCTGTGTGTGTTGCAATTCAGTTATAGCATAGCATTCAATCTGAATGGATGTAAAAAAATGTCCTTTGTCAGGTCTCAAGCACACTCACTGGCACCACATATAGAAACACAGCCACCCCTGTGTATGACCAGTGTATCTTGCAGTAATCACACACATACATTCATTATCTGCCTACATTTTCCATGAGTCTGTATTACACAGATTTTTAGCTAAATGCTTTTGCCGAGGCCCACTGCTCGCAGTCAACACACATAAGAGCCACACAAATGACCCCACTGCTCAGCTAACTGATGCTTAAATACCAAGTCACAAAAAGTATTAGGTGTGTGCAGTTAAGGCAAGGCTTCTATATATTCCCACACTAGTTTCCACCACACTAATCCAAACAGCTGTCCAATTCCCACCACCCAAGACGCTGTCTTCAGTGTCATTACAGTGCTGGTCTCTCTAGACTCCATAATAATAAAGTTTATTTTGCTGTTTTAAGTGCCTAATAATTGAATGCTAGACCAAAGAATATGCACATGTACACTTACCATTCTTACACTGAATATACTTGATTTTGTAAGTGATAACCTCTTCAGAATCCTCTTGTATATAAAGTCCAAGTAGTTTTTTTCTCTATGGCATTTCTTCAGCTAAAACGACGCCACTGTTTCAGCCAAAGCCAGATAGTTAGGTTTATTTATGTATTCAGAGAAGTGCCTTAAATAAATTTGGGATTGTGAAAAATCTCTCTAGAGGATCTATTCCAATCCCACTCACTTCTTCTTCTGGTTTATCCCATACCAAATGATTGTAATCTTTTATGTAATGTCATTGACCTCATATGGACACCGTTGTAGCCTTTCCTAGCTGATGCTGTTGCCTTCCTTGTGAATGTTCAGATGCAGTATTAAAAGCACTTGCTCAGCATTGAGATTCATGGAAGGTTGTTTTTTTTTTCTTATCATATTTCTTCACTTTGTGTCCCCCCCCTCTGGATTAAAGTCATACAATACAATAAAACTGTTTGTATAAGTGTGTAGTGTATTGTTTTCACATAATGCCATGTCCCAATGTGTGATTCTATTTATGGTTAGTACAACTGTTTTCTTAGAATTTAACCTTAAAGGGACTTCAACTCTATATGACTTTCAGGATTTACCTTTACCTTTATAAACCTACAATACTGCTCCTTCACACTAAGGGTGAAGCAGCCTGTAATTGAAGGAGCTGTCCAGTGCTGCCAGAGTTTCATGCATGGGGTGGGACTCATTCTCCACCATGGATGCCAGTTTCCTCCTTGTCTCCCACCACTTGCACTGGTTCTAAGGGGCTTTCCCAGGACAGAACTGGCCCTCTTTTCATTTTTTCAGTCTCTTCCTCTCTGCCATCAAGATGCTGCTGCCCCAGCAGACCCCTCCATAAAAGATGGCAGATCACTGTGTCAAAGAAGGTCCTCAGGAGGACTTGCATTCTAAATGACCTGTTTGTTTAGTAGGCAGAGTCTGCTCTGGCTTTTTTTGTCAAGTGTTAACTGACCCGTCAGGTTGGACCAGTACAGTCCAGAAATTATGGAGAGAGACAATAATATGACTTGATGTTTTAGCAGCGAATAAAATCATAGACTTGGGGTTGCTGATGCTGGTTAACAGTGTTGCATCAATGAATGAATGGTTAAAAAAAAAATCAACAGGATGCTGGGTAATGTAGTCCATTGCTGTTTCTACCAGTTGTACTTGAAGCAGTTGTCCTAAAGAGGGCACTCTAATTACATCTAAGTACAGTTTAGCTTTCAGGTTTAAATACAGGCCCAGTACCAGTACAGACCAAGGAACTGATACATATCATGTTACCCTAAACATGAAGCTTGCTACAAAGAGCAGTGATAAGGATCTGTATATATGCCCCTACAACTACAAATGTTAACAACTTTTTTAATGGAACATAAGTGCTACCACAGCCTTTCTCTTCCAGGGCCGTGTTGTGTGTTTTACACTCCTGTGGTCTGGCAGAGGGTGAGCTGCTGGAGGTTTGTGACTAGACTGAATCAGTATAGGATCACCTTGCACTGAACACGTTGCCCAGAGCTCGAGGGACGAGCAGGTGTAAAGTTGTCTCTCTGCTCAGCTTTGCCCGATTGTTTGTGAAGGGCTGTGACAGACATAAGTCTCATTGCTCAAAGGTGTTTTGTGAGAAGAGACACAGTTCTCAAGCAGTGACCATTCTTTGGTTACATTCACTCACACATATACACACACATTCACACACACCAGGGCAATTTAGAGTCACCAATTCACCTGATCACCATGTTTTTGGAATGTGGGAGGAAACCCATGCAGACACAGGAAGAACATGGAAGAGCCATGAACCCAAGACCCCAGTGCTGGGAGGCCAACGTGTCAACATGAATGTGATATTTTCTGTGGCTTTATAGTTAATCTGGTCTAAATGCTGTAGACATTCCAGCTTATCTCTATATGAGTGTTTTGATGTGAAGTATGTCATTTCAGACCTATAGTCATACATTATCACACTGGTGGTGAAGAAACCAATTATCCAAAATGTTTTATGGCTCACCTGTTGTGTGAGCCATGGTCTAAGCTGGTCTTTTGTGGTCAAAGGGACTGAATAATTGGACAGCTAAGGAAAAAACACAATATGCTCTGTTTAATGGTAAAAAAAGTTATGGTTTGCATCGCAGTTTGGACTCCACAGTTTAGTTTGGTATAACAGGACAAATTCATAGGACTGTAGGACATCGCTTTCTTTTCATTTAATTTGAACAAACTGTTGTGCAGGTTACAGTTTGTTCCATCCAGTGCTGACTGAGGTAGTTAATATAACCTTTAATGGGTTATTTAAGCAGTAACATGTAAATGTTAACATGTTCAGTGTGCTTCCACACACACACACACTCACACACACACACACACACACACACACACACACACACACACACACACACACACACACACACTATATCTGTGAAATATTTGTTATTTTCAGGTGTTAAAATAATTACAGTTTACAGATTAAGGTTTCAAACACCACATAATGTGGCAAATGTGCTGTATTTATTGCTTTGATTACTATATTTACCCTAATAGAATGTATTGTGAACTCTCCTCACAACCACATGCACTGAATATGGATACATATGGTTACACCTCTACCCTGATGGTAACCCGGTCTGATTTAACTCATTGACCAGTTTAGCTCTTGACCAGCGTAGCATGTTTTTTCATTTGCAGTTGATGAGATTGATGAGAATAGCTGGTCTATCTGCATGGCCAACATGGTCATTAAGCAGTACATTGAAGTATCCATTCAGGCAGTTATCTACTTAGGTATCCTAACAGGTTGTTCACAAAATGACAGCAAGGATAGTACTTGCAAATTGTCTGAAATAGTGATTTTTTTTTTTTCAAACAATGGATGCAAAAAACTGTAAGCAAAATAAACAGTAATTTCTGTATAAAGTGAATAGAAATGCAATAATGCAGTACATTACATTACTTTACAGGTACCACAAACTGCAGCAATGATAGCATGGGATATCCTACATGTTCAGTAAGCAAAGTCATGTTTATCCTGGTTTTAAGACAGACTGTGGTGCTTTCCTTTGGCTTGTCAGCTCTTTTCAGTTGTAATTCTACATATCTTTGGTTTGCCAGTGGGTGAATGAGTTTGCAGTTCTGATATTTCCATTCATAGTAGCTCTTGTATTACTGTTCTGCTTATATTAGTGTCATCATCAGTGCTCCGAATCAAATCAAACTTATATTACAACAAAGCAGCTTTACAAAAATCAACAACATTTAAAACAAAGGATAAAGCCATAACCCCCAAAAGGCAACAGTGGCAAAAGAGCTCAGAGCTTCCTCAGGGCTGGAGGAAGAAATGTTTAGAGGAACCTGGCTTATTGATAAGGAGACACTGGACCATCATGTGTCTGCTGTAATGATTAGGTGCATTGAAGTAATGATGACACCATGATGGTGGATATAATAGTCACAGTAGCAGATAATTAGGGTCCATGCCAATTCCTGCATAGTCCAAGTCCAGTAGCCAGAAAGTGGGCAGCCAGTGTGATGGAGTGTCAGGGGAGCCCAAGGTCCACCTCAGATGGGGCAGCAGGCAAGCAAAGCTCAGTCTCTGAAGGGATGGCAGGGGAGCCTGACATCAGGCTCTGAAAGGGTGACAGGGGATCTCAAGGTTAGTCTTGTGTCAGCCTGGGCTGGTGGGCCAGTGAACCTGTTGCTTAGAAGGTCGCAGTACATAACAGTACTTAAAGACGTGACATTGCCAGAAAAACGCCTGTGAAAACCTACCAGATATTTTGGAATGAATACATTAGGGAATGTATTTGATTATTTTGTTCTCTCCACAATCAGGAATAGTACTGCTTTCAATAAAAAAAAGAATGTTTAGGAATTACCGTCACATTTATGTTTCCCATTTACAAAAATGTAATTTTAGAAAAGTATCCATGGAAAAATGATGGAACTCAAATAATCTGTCCAAAGGACTTTTCATTCTTATAGTATATATGTGTCACACTTGTCAGGAGTGTTTCCTTCTTTGAGGGAGTGCATAAGAATTCAGCTTTGTGTGTGTGTGTGTGTGTGTGTGTGTGTGTGTGTGTGTGTGTGTGTGTGTGTGTGCATTTAAATGTGTGTGTGCATTGCAATATCTGTGTCCATGTATTTAGTGTGTGGGTGCACAAAGGCTCTTGGCCACATACACAGATCGATCACACTGAAAAAGAGAAACCCCATGCCTTTGATCTCTCCATCTTTACTGGAAGCTCATCCCTTGTTCCCTCCCTCTGTTTGCCAGAAGGGCAAACATAACCTTTCAACTGTTCAGGCACGAGCTGCTGGGAAAATGGTATGTATGAATGAATGAACTTTGACTCAGTACTCAGCCTAGTTTCTGGGTAAAAGCTGGAATGTCTGTGACTTTTTTGCTTTTTCTCTGTCAGTGGATAAACAGATCCGATTGCGTAGCGAGCCAGGAAAAATATTGAGAAAGAAATGATAGTAGCTCATGTTTTGGCATGAGCACGTATATGCAGAACAGAATTAAGAAGATGAAATGTTTGTCATTTGTCTGTCTAGACGCACTTATGAAATGGTCACTAAAGGTTTCTACAGCCCTTTCAACCAGATGCGCTCTATCACTCACACTAAACACATTAATTAACTCTGTTTTCAAGGAGACCACAGTGTTAAGAGGGTGGGGGTCCGAAATACACACAAATGCATTTTGAAGGTTACCCTCAGTTGGAAAGCCTTGCCTGTTATGTGTGCAATGGTACTTGCGGTGCTTTGTACATTTGTATCTTCATCAGGGCATGTTTCTAAGTCGCTGTTGCTGGCAGGCTTAAATGTGTCCTTGGACTTCCAGTCCTTTGAGCGAGAGTGTTTATGGGGTCAGTGGAGCAGCTGAGGCAGGTTGTGTAACCCCAGTGATCAGTGGAGACACTCTTAACAGAAGCAAGCCTTGGGGCTGGTGGCTGGAGATCTAGGTGAGGGGTCTCTGCTGTCATTTCTGAGAAAAAAAAAATCAAATTTAAGTTTAGATGAGTGCACTTTACCTCACCCCTCAGTGACCTCGCAGTGCCTCAATTGGAATTTTGGTTATTACCAAGTTCAGGAAATTCCACTGTTTGCTCTTTTGCTGCTGATGAGGCAAAACAGTAAGCTGTCCAGTGACATGGAGTATTATGGAGCAAAGCAGACCGTGATACTTGAACAGTCCTCACAAACCATAAGATAATAATTAATAATTTCAACCTATCAACCTCTGTTACAATGTACACTACATGTATAAATGTTTGTGGACAACCTTTCTAGTAAATGCATTCAGCTACTTTAAGATACACCCATTACTAACACAGATGTGCAAATACTCACACCACTTGTCTAGTCCAAGTAAAGAAGTACTCCAAATAGAATAAGATTCTTTGGAACAGATAAACATGAACCACCTGGCATCATGCCTAATACCAGGAGTAGGTCAGAGGGGTATAAATCCCACAACATTGAGCTCAGTTGTGCTCCATCTAATACTTTTGGGATGAATTAGAGAGTTGGGAATGAGGTGGGATGGTGATCCAACATCCTGAGATAATTATCACTGAATGCAATCAAATCCTCACATTATTGCTCTAGACAATAGAGCTCAGAAGCAGGATAAACCTTTAATACTGTAGATAGTAACAATGTATGAGCAGGTGCACCAATACGTATTCCATATAGTGTTTTAGGGATAGAGCAAAATTGTGAACCATCAGGAGGTTTCCATTGAACAGTTTGAAAAGGTCTGTAATAAGAGATCTAAATAGTTTCCTGACGTGCACTGAAAGGATGTCATAGAAAGGCAAACATCCTTCTTGTTAGCCAATCAGTTGAATGAGCAGGGTCACATGAGTGAGACATAGTAGCATGAGTAAACAATTGAGAGTACATGGTCCAAGGTCATTCAAGGAAACACCTCCATGGTGTGTCCTGCTACAATCGCCAAAAGCGCATGTGGTTTGCTGTTTAGTTGTGATGTGATTACATTAGTGTAGTGGTTCTCGATCCTGGTCCTGGAGTACCACTGCCCTGCTTGTTTTAGAAGGCAGTGCTACTCCAGGTCCAGGATTGAGAACCACTGCATTAGTGGATTGGTGTCTCCACCTCATATAGATTCAAGCAATTATGTCTTCTCCCTGCTGAATGTTGGACAATTCCCCATTTTATAATTGCATCTGAAATATTTGGGCCTGGCTATTGTTATGCTTAATTACAGAAAGTTCTGTATGTTGTCAACTGCCTTTTTGATTTCTTCCCAAACTTCAAACAGAGATCCACTAAATAATCTGCTCCAGGCTTTGTTGCCATTTACTGAAAGTGTGTGTTATTATACTGTGATTATAACACTCCCCATGACTCTTGTGCTGGCACATACTGTAGCTTTCTAGAAAGGAGAATTTGCTCCAAGGTGGGTTCTGCTTATTCTCACAACTGTAATAAAGAATTTGAAGAGCTCGTCTGAGATTAAAAGTATTATAATAGTGGCCTTGCCACTCCCCACCCCCCTCTCTCCCTCCCAGCATGTCTTGTTCGTATTCCTCCACTCATCATTTGCCAAAAGTACACTGAAGATAGGTCTCAACACAACAGCTTGTTTTTCCTTCGCCTCCTCTCTTTTGTTTCTCTCAGTTTATTCAGGCTTTGTTTCCTCTCGGTGTCAGGCAGTGGGTGAACAAAGGGCAGATTCTGGTGCCCGGTTCTCAGGCAGGCTGAGCAACCAGAGAGACGGCTTTCACTTTGCTCTGTGCCAAGACACGCCAGGCTACTGCCAGCTACCCCAGCACCCATCACCTGACCTCACCTGACCTCATCTGGGACTGAATTTCACCTGGTAATGCCAAAACACACAGTGGGCTGTTCAAAAAAAGCAACTTCACCTGAAGGCACCTGAAGGCACCTGTCTATTAATTTCTCTTGCATATGTTTGGTTACCACAAACAACAGTTTACTTGTACTATAAGAATACAAAACCCATTAGCTATGTTTTAACACTGTAGAATCTAACTGCACCTCTTATTGATCTATTTCAAATTTAAAGAAGATCAACTTTTTGGCATATTTTAAGTAAAGCTAAATTCAACTGTGTTATATGTACTTGAATGAAATGAATTTGATGCTGACGTTTATGGTGGGTTCTAGGTTTTGTGAGTGAATTGTTGATGAGTAAAACTTATTGGCTCCACTTAGTTTTATCAGAATCAGAAATACATTTTTTTGATTCTGATAAACAATTAACAATCTGGTAAAAGCTTTGTTTTCTGTTCAGCTTTAGCAGATACATTTTGTTTACCAGTTGGGAAATATTCTGCTTAGAACCCTTGTAAAATAAAATAACATTGGACAAATGTACATGTTGAATAGTTAAATACAGTGGCTTACGAAAGTATTCATACCCCTTGAACTTTTCCATATTTTGTCACATTACAACTGCAAACATAAATATATTTCATTGGAATTTAATGTGAAAGACCAACACAAAGTGGTATACAATTGTGAAGTGGAAAGAACATTATACATGATTCAAAACATTTTTTACAAATAAAAAACTGAAAAGTGTGGTGTGCAAAATTATTTTCTCTGAGTGCAACCAATTGCTTTCAGAAGTTGCCTGATTACTGCTAATGACCAAAAAAAATCCACCTGTATGTAATCTGGTCTCAGTACAAATATAGCTGCTTTGTGACAGCCTCAGAGGTTGGTTAAGAGAATATTGGGGAGTAAACAGCATCATGAAGTCCAAACAACACACCAGACAGGTCAGAAATAAGGTTGTGGAGAAGCAGGCTTAGGCTATAAAAAGATTTCCCAAGTTTTGAACATCTCACGGAGCACTGTTCAATCCATTATCTGGAAATGGAAAGAGTATGGCCCAACTGTAAACCTACCAAGACAAGGCCGAACAAGGAGAGCACTGATTAGAGATGCTGGGAAGATGGATGGAGCCAAATACAGGGCAATCTTGGAAGACAACCTGTTGGAGTCTTCAAAAGACTTGAGACTGGGGCAGAGGTTCACCTTCCAGCAGGACAACGACCCTAAACATAAAGCCAGGGCTACAATGGAATTAGATTAGATTAGATATACTTTATGGTTTAAAACAAAACGTATTCACGTGTTAGAAAGGCCCAGTCAAAGTCCAGACCTAAACCCAATCAAGAATTTGTAGCAAGATCTGAAAACTGCTGTTCACAAACTCTCTCCATCTAATCTGACTGAGTTTGAGCTGTTTTGCAAAGAGGAATGGCCAAAAATTTCAGTCACTAGATGTGCAAAGCTGGTGGAGACATACCCTAAAAGACTTCCAGCTGCAATTGCAGCAAAATGGACTGAATATATTTGCACACCACACTTTTCAGTTTTTTATTTGTAAAAAATGCTCTGAATCATGTATAATTTTCTTTCCACTTCACAATTGTATACCACATTGTGTTGGTCTTTCACATTAAATTCCAATAAAATATATTTATGTTTATGGAAAAGCCACTGTATATGTGTTATTAGATAAAACATTAAAAAAAGATAAATTAATTAAGCTTAATTTTAAGGAGATACAACAAACAAATGGCCTACATTACCTTTGGTAGCTGACTTGGCGTGTACACGTGTTTTCACATACAACTGTGTTTTATTCCAGCCAGTTTATATTATTAGTTCTGACCATGTATGTTTGATTTCTGAACAAACCTTCAAAAGCTACTTCTGAGTAAAGCTAAATGCAAGCTATTTGCAGTGTTATTAGTAATTGTCAGTGGTAGTCACTGGACAAATAGGCTGTATGATTCCAGAAGAGCCATTTAGCTTACAATGAGTGCCAGAATTAAAGAGTAGAGCAGTAATGGGAAAATAATAAGAATCAGTTTGTGAGATCTACAGCTTTAATGTGCAGCTGTAGGCACCTGTGAAAATTAGAATATAAAATCTTCCTAAATGTGCAGTAGATAAGTATTTACTTGTTCTGTAAAGCAATAATACTAGAGTAAAACTAGAGAATAACATCCATCTCCATCTTCAAAGCTCTCCTCAAGGGAGCCTAGTATTATTTATAGTTATGATTACACACCTGGTTTGGAAAATCAGTGAATTTTATGTGCAGTTACATAATGTTTTATAGACTTATAATGTAATAGAATGTAATATAATGCAGGATCAGAGTAACCTATAAGAGACACATATCAAAGCACACAAATCATAGACTTACTCTAGGTAACCATGGCATTCTCATCATTGTGTGAAGAATTATCAGTGAGTAATCCAGCCTGGAAAACTAAAATCTAATCATTGCAAATAATTCATCAATATGATTATGTTTTCAGCTCAAAATCACTCTGGATGATCAATTTTCAACGAGAGATGTATTTAAAGGAAAAACATCTGGCATATGTGACTGTATTCTATAAATACTTTTCTTAATGTTTTAATCAACAAAAGTATGTCAAAATATGAACATATCATGCAAAACAGCCTAGGGTTCTAAAGTTGAATGATGTTAACTTAGGTTCAGCTGGTGATCCATAGGTTGCATGGAAGCAAGCTTTGTTCTTCAATTTAGCTAAATAAAAATTCTTTTTTATTTTATATGGTTACTTGTATGTGTTGTATTGTGATATTGTTTCAATGCAAAAATAAATGATTTTTAACAGTATTAAATTGTACTGTATATTTATGTACATACAGTCTGACTGTGAAAACATTGGGGAATAGCACTGAGCGCCACAAAGCGATGGCAGTGTAATCCCAGCTTTGTATAATACTTCTGTAATTTTAGAACAGGACAGGATTCTGCTTTTCTTCCAGGAGAGACCACTCAGTTCTAAGTGCTCTCACTTATGCTCACTGGACCCAGGTCATCCCTCACTGACTGATGTGTCCCAGTTTGACCCTCTGACCATGTGAACCACAGCATGTGCCAGCTACTATTACAGCATGCCAAATCAGAGTTTGTTACTACTGTCAGACTGTGTGTGTGTGTGTGTGTGTGTGTGTGTGTGTGTGTGTGTGTGTGTGTGTGTGTGTGTGTGTGTGTGTGTTTGTGTGTGTCCTGTGAGAAATCCTGTGGGGCACTGACATTGCTCTGCACGTGTAACCATCAAGGTTATTGTATCTTAACTCTCTGTTCCCTATGTTTATTGCAGAGGTGCTCTTTCTCTACAGTGTGGAGTAGCTCAGGAAATGGTGTAAAAGGCTGACCTTCACCTGCTGTTTCAACAGCACTGCTTACTGTGACCTGCTGGTGACAGTACAGACAATGTGTGGAAAACTAAACATCTTTCTTTGCCAGAATATTAGACTGGAAACTGGACTACCTTACCAACCAGCCACAGTTTGTGAGTGCTCTGGACTGTCTCTCAGACAAGGTGGTCAGCAGCACAGGAACAGTCCTAACACTGTCTCTCTTCACCCTGTACACTGCTGACTTCATGTATAGCTCACCACCTCCAGAGGTTCTCTGATGACTCTGCAATCGTCTGCCTCATAAATAAGGAGGAGGACAGCGAGCACAGAGAACTGTACTTTGTGGACTGGTGCCTGCAGAACCACCTTCAAATAAACGTGAGAAAGTCCAAAGAACTAGTGGTGGATTTCCGCAGGTGCAGACACACCCCTCCACCAGTGAACATCCAGGGAATGAACATTGAGAGAGTAGACTCTTATAAGAACCTGGGTGTTCACTTAAACGCCATACTGAATTGGCCAGTTAACACCGCTGCACTTTACAGAAAAGACCAGAGCAGACTCCACCTACGAAAGCTGAGGTCATTTGGAGTTCACGAAGCACTCCTGAGGATCTTTTTGACATGGCATGAGCCATCTTTAATGGAGTGGTCTGCTGGGGCAGCAGTATTTCGACAGCAGACAGGAAGAGACTGATCAAACTTATCTTATCTTATCTTATCTTATCTTATCTTATCTTATCTTATCTTATCTTATCTTATCTTATCTTATCTTCCATCCATCCATCCATCCATCTTCTTCCGCTTATCCGGGGCCGGGTCGCGGGGGCAGCAGTCTAAGCAGGGAAGCCCAGACTTCCCTCTCCCCCGACACCTCAGCCAGCTCCCCAGGAGGGACCCCGAGGCGTTCCCAGGCCAGCCGAGAGACATAGTCCCTCCAGCGTGTCCTGGGTCTACCCCGCGGTCTCCTCCCGGTAGGACGTGTCTGGAACACCCCCCCAGGGAGACGCCCAGGGGGCATCCGAAACAGATGCCCGAGCCACCTCAAGTGGTTCCTCTCGATGTAGAGGAGCAGTGGCTCTACTCCGAGCTCCTCCCGGGTAGCCGAGGATCTCACCCTATCTCTAAGGGAGCGCCCGGCCACCCTGCGGAGGAAACTCATTTCGGCCGCTTGTATCCGTGATCTTGTCCTTTCGGTCATTACCCACAGGTCATGGCCATAGGTGAGGGTGGGAACGTAGATTGACCAGTAAATCGAGAGCTTCGCCTTTCGGCTCAGCTCCTTCTTCACCACAACGGACCGGTACACCGACCGCATGACTGCGGCGGCAGCACCGATCCGTCTGTCAATCTCACGCTCCCTCTCACCCCCACTCGTGAACAAGACCCCGAGATACTTGAACTCCTCCACTTGGGGCAGGACAACTCCACCAATCTGGAGAGGGCAAGCCACCCTTTTCCGGTCGAGAACCATGGCCTCAGATTTGGAGGTGCTGATAAGCATCCCAGCCACTTCACACTCAGCTACGAACCGCTCCAGTGCCTTATCTTATCTTATCTTATCTTATCTTATCTTATCTTATCTTATCTTATCTTATCTTATCTTATTCATTGACCCAACTGCACTGTGCACCCACTTGTGATGAGGTGCTACAACAGAATCAGCCCTCACTGAGAAGCTCTTTCAATCACCTGCAGCATTTCTGACAAAATATTCATGGATCAGATTTGGAGGCAACGTTCATAGCATAGCTTTGTTTATACCACCGTAAAATGACATTGTAACTATAATTTTTTTAAATTATATTCCAAAGTCTCACTGGATAGTACTGCTGTCTGGTTGAGGTGTTGCAGTTAATTAGCATCATTGGCCAGTCCAAATAATTCTCCATTAACACCTACAGTAGGGCACTGATTGTGCAAGCTCTCCTAGAAAGATGAGAGAGGTCTGTAAGTTTCATCATAGGTAAACTTCAACTATGAGAGACAAAATGAGGAAAAAAATCCAGGTAATCACATTGTAGAATTTCTAAAGAATGTATTCGTAAATTATGGTGGAAAATAAGTATTTGGTCAATAACAAAAGATTCTATGTAATACTTTGTAACATAACCCTTTTTGGAAATGACAGAGGTCAAACAAAGTCTTTACCAGGTTTGCACACACTGTAGCTGGTATTTTGGCTCATTCCTCTAGATCTCCTCTAGAGCAGTGATGTTTTGGGCTGTTGCTGGGCAACACAGACTTTCAACTCCCTCCACAAATTTTCTATGGGGTTGATGTCTAGAGACTGGCTAGGCCACGCCGTTTTGACTTAAAATCTCACAATACATGACAACGTTTATTCTTCCCTTAACATCATCAGTCGTCCTGTCCTGTCCCCTCTCGGCGTAGTGTGTTACAGAGGTTAGCATTTGTTACATTAGTCCCAGGTCTCTGCAGCTCATTCATCAGGTCTCTCCTTTTGCTCACTGTTCTCATGATCATTTTGACCCCATGGGATGAAATCTTGCATGGGGCCCCAGATCGAGGGAGATTATCAATGGCCTTGTATGTCTTCCATTTTCTTACAAATGCTCCCACAGTTGATTTATTCACACCAACCTGCTTGCCTATTGTAGACTCACTCTTCCCCGGTTGGTGCAGGTCTAAAATTTTCTTTCTGGTGTCCTTTGACAGCTCTTTGTTCTTGGCCATTGTTGAGTTTGTTGTCTGACTGTTTGAAGCTGTGGACAGGTGTCTTTTATGCAGATAATGAGTGGAGGACAGAAGAGCTTTTTAAAGAAGAAGTTACAGGTCTGTCAGAGCCAGAAATCCTGCTTATTTGTGGGTGACCAAATACTTATTTTCCACCATAATTTACAAATATATATATTTTAAATGCTACAAAGTGATTTCCTGGATTTTTTTCTCATTTTGTTTCTCAAAGTTGAAATGTACCTATGATGAAAATTACAAATTACAAAGTAGAAGAACTTGCACAATCAGTGGTTGACTAAAACCTTTTTTTTGCCCCACTGTAGTGACCATCTTTTTCTTAGATGACTGATTTGAGTAAATTGGGAATTCCTTGGAATTTCCACCAGTCATTTGTAAAGGTGGAGAGAGAGTTTAGTAAGACCTCAAAGTGGCACATTTTTGGACCAGCTGATAATGGGGGACCTGATACTAGCTAAAGATATAACAAAGGTGGTAGGCAAAGGTTACGATTTATTGTAGCACTCGAGGTTCCATTTATCAAATCAAGATTACCATTTTGGGGAACCTTTAAGTAAATACAATAAATAAAACCTCCATCAAAAACAAGATATATTTTGTAAGGATTTTAGAAAATAGAATAGTTTTTAGTGACATAACAGCCAAAACAATTTAGCCTTCTTAATTGTATCCTTGGCATTATGTAACAGTAGAGGAGGCAGGTGATAGGGAAGGTTGGAGGCAGATGATCCGTAGTGGCGACCCCTAAAGGGAGCAGCCGAAAGAAGAAGAATTGTATCCTTGGCTTTGTAAGGCATTTCTGTAAGTACAAAAATATCTTACTTTATTAAAAATGGCATAATATATTTTGTCATGTCTCTATAGCTCATCATGGCTACACAGCGCCTATTGCACTCACTGGAGCTTAGCTATACACTGCTACTTGAAAGTGGATGAGCCCTTTATAATTTTCTTTATTTCTACATAAATCTGACCTAAAAATACATCAAGTTAACAATAACTACATCTCAATGTTTCTGGTATCTGTTAATTTATCCAGCACATACGCTTGGATGAGATTCAGCTCATGGACAGATGTGATGACATTTTCCATTCAAATTTGCTGATATAATTCATCTTTGTTGTTTCACCACTCCCGGGGAGGGTAATAATAATTTGGAATTGGAATTTCCTCCATTTGTCTTTGACTGGGGATTGGTCCAATTGGATTGGAGTCCAAACTTTTTAGAGATACTCTAAACTTTTCCACTTTTCATCAACTGGTTCTCAGAAACAGCCTTTGTTTGAGTCATGATACACTTCCACAAACAAAATATTTTGTGATGATCAGACTTTGATAGGTCTCTGTTCTTAAAAAAAAAAACATAAAAAAAAAAAAAAAAAAAAGAACACCTGATGGTCATCTAATTTCACCAAATTATCTGCTAATCTCAAAGGTTTATATACACTTTTTTTTCCTCATATATATGAAATATTGAATCATTTGTGTGTAATATTTAACATTTTTTATATATTTAATATTTAATATTTTTGCTACATCAATCTAGTGTACCTTTGAGTCTATTTTTCTAAATGTATGTACAAAATATCCCAAGCAGAGATTGCTCCATGGTTGTAACATAAAACATTTCTCTGTTAACATGACCCCTGATTGAAACATATGTTTCAGAACCAAGAGTTGAACACATGGTAGAGCTAGTGTTTTTTGTAATTATAGTGCAGTCGTGGCTCACTTAATGGACTTAATAGTTGCCCCATCTGTACTGCCCATTGTGCCCTTGAGCAATGCATTTAATAGCAAAACTGCCTTATTGGCAGCCCTAACATCTCTGCCTCAAGCATGTAGTCCTAGCTTTAGAGCACCAACTGCCTTGTGGCCTTTGTACAGTGGAATAACAAACAAAGCATTTCATTTTGCAGAATACACTGCAATGTTCAGGACAGGGAGCTGGTTAATGACAGTATGTGTAGAAAAGGTCTCCTAAGTGTTCTTTGTCAGTGGTGCATATCGTATTACGCATGTAGCGTTTGTGGTGCCAGGCTGTGTAGAGGCATTTGGGCATAGTGTGCTGCAAGTGTACTGTTCCAGTGCTGGAAGATAGCTCCCGAGGCTATTGGAACACTATGACTGTGCCAAAGCCCTGCCTTTCTGCCAAGTAACACTGCTACTGGCAATATCCAGAGATCCAAGCACTGCACACACTCACAAACATTCACATTCACATGGACCCCACTTGCTGTTGCTCTACTACCACTCAGCACTTCTCCTGGAAAAAATTCTCTGTGCCGCCAGAAGACAGACAGTATTCCATTGTTAAGTTTGAAGGCTGTTGCCGTGTTGGATCTAAACACAGGGAAATGTCACTACTCTACAGAGGCTTGAAACCAAACTGCTGGCAAGTATAAGCACTATAACTGGACACCCTTGATGGAAAATGCACTGTTTAGATCAATAGGCATCTCTGTGAGGGCGTTAGCCAGTTTAAAGACTGCCCTCCATGCTAATGGATGGTAAGTATCCTGGCTGTCAAGTCAAGTAAATAGGCTTGTTGAAGTTCTGTGCAGGCTGGTGAAACTGTGTTTGTTGTGTTGAGTCCCTTTTGCTTCTGGAGTAAACCAATTTGTCAAATAAGGCTTATTCAATCCACACTTTACACTGTTTATATTTGAGAACTTTCTGTCATCAAAATGTTGCACCTTGTGTCTGTTTATAATTTTAGCACTATCCAACTTTGTCTAGGAATGATGAGAAAATACTTGTTTGGTATAATTGAGATATTACCAAAATAATCTAGAGTGATTTGATGATAAATGGTTCCTTTGTAGAAAAAACCCTGTGTTTTTACAGTGGTGGTGATGGGAACAAGGAATCTCAATATCTACAATGCAAGAATCGACACTGACTTTGATCCTTGCATGGGTCACTACCATTGAGCAATATATGTGCTTCTAGAGACAGCTCTGCCCCTGAGGCAGAACAATTAAAACAACCAGTTGGTAGAGCTTTAGAAATGTGCATGAGCTTCTTATAGCAATTCAGTTTGAGGTTATTTATTTTTAAGACATTGCTTTTCTACTGTGTATGCTTTTCAAAAAAAAAAAATGCTTGAAAAACTAGCCAGTTAACTTCTAAGGCAACATTTCACAGCATGGAAAGTACCATGGCTTCTTTATGTGACAGTGTCATGTGCACCACCTAGTTCCTGCCAGTTCATGCAGTGGCATGCAGTAAAGAAAATATTGGATAGAAGATGTCAGCATATAAAAATAATTTCTTAAACAACAACAACAAAATCTCAAACTTAATTGTGCACCTTTCATCCACATATAAAGCTCTTAGTTTCTAAAGCTCTGTTATTTTAACTAGTTATTGTCTGAATCAGTTGCATTTGTTCTGCCTCAGAGGCAGAGCTGCTTCCAGAACTGTTTTGGGCAGTGATTTTGTGTAAATAGATAATTCACACACTATGGGGGCAGTGAGCACACATGCCCCGAGTGGTGTACAGCCCTATCCATGACACCTGGGAAGCTGTAATGGGAGATAACTGCCTTGCTTCGGGGTTACTTTAGTTATGTCCTGCCAGTAAGGGAATCAAACCAGCAAACTTCCAGTTAGAAGGCTAGTGTTCCCAACCACCGGGCCAAGGCTGCCACAAGCACTTTTTCTTGTGTGTCAGATTAAGCCCCACTAATCGCTTCTGATTTAAACCCCTTTAACTGCAGGATTACTCAGCATTAACTGCAAGATCTATTCAGTAACTCTTTAAAATATGTTGGTTACTGCTATTAGAGGAACTGAAGAGTAGGACTACATTTGGGCCCTTAGAATAAAGGGTTAATAATCATGGTAATTCTCAGTCCAAGAACAACTGGAAAGAAAAACATGACTAGAGGTCAAACACACTGGCAAATATTAAGGGAAAACATCAAGGAGTCAAGGAGACCTGCCACAGGATCAAAACATGGAAAGAGCAAATAGGAATACAGATAACAGAGAAAATCCCTCAGAGGCATAATATGAACACAAGATACTCAAGAAAACAGTCATAAACAGCAG
Source organism: Acestrorhynchus altus (assembly GCA_034509495.1). Classification (NCBI taxonomy): domain Eukaryota; kingdom Metazoa; phylum Chordata; class Actinopteri; order Characiformes; family Acestrorhynchidae; genus Acestrorhynchus; species Acestrorhynchus altus. Next base: position 10,989,898 of record CM067509.1, on the reverse strand, counting down.
GGTATAAATATGAGCCCTAATAGGTTCATGAATTAGTAGGTGCAGGTAATGATGAAATACAAAAGTTAGAGTGGAGATGAGACAGAAGCTGGGAGACTGTGGATAGAAGCTGATAGCCTGAGGCGGAGTAAGGGACATGACAATGCCGTTTCACAGCCAAAAATAAACACACTATTTAACTGGTAATTACCAGCCTCGGCAGGTTTATGGTCTAAAGTTTGTTCTGCAATGTACTGGAGTTCTGATGCAAATATCTATAGATGGTATATGATACACTGCCAGAAATCACAATAAGTAAATTATGAGATTTTCTGTGTGCAACTGTTTGAAATCAGGACACTGTATATCAGATTTACTCGCTCGTTTTTTCGCAATCAAGTAAGAGAGTGAGTGACCAATGTAGTGAAAGAGAGTCTGGCACAAGGAATCATGATTGTCCCGTCTCTGCTCCTCAGTGTTTCTGTGGGTGATATGTATATTCTGATTGGACAGTCTTTGTGCTCATTAGACCTACCAGCTTTGTCTGTGGGCAGGATTTACACTCTCTTTTTCATTGTGCGTCAAACACTCTATCCCTGCCTCTGGGTCAATATAATGATAGTTTTGCTGCTCTGTTTACAACAGTGAGTTTTCTATTGCCACTGGTGGGTTAATAACAAGAATTAACAGGTATCGTTCTTTCATTAGTGTAACAAGCTGGCTAGCTGTGCTCTAGTGCTATTTCACTACCGTTCGTGATGAGATCTATTCATTTAGGGGGTTGGCACTGCCCTCCTAAAATGAGTATCTGCAGAGTGGGCTAGATGGAATCCCTGGGTGCAAGACATTAATACGCCCTGGACAGGGTGACATCGCAGGGCACCACACACATCCATTTACTTACACACTGGGACAATTTAGCCTGACCTGTTAAGGTACAAATGACCTGTATAGACAAATGGCTGAAGATACCTGATCATTCATATTATCGTCTAAAATAGAGTATTAAAAAGAATTTATCCTGCTTTTGTTGGAAAAATGTCTCTATTGTACAGGGATGGTTTTCTACTAGATTGTTAGGGGCATTGCTGTGAGGATTTGATTGCATTCAGTGACAAAAGCATTAGGGAGGAGTCAGATAATCAGAAATCAGCTAATCACCACCCCATCTCACCCCCAATTTCCCATCTGAATTTATACCTACTTCTACCCCCCAGCCACAACATCCTAACCTGTGTGTCCGCAGTGTGTTTTCCCAGTGTCACCCAACATTCACCAGTGTTTCCTTAATTAGGACTTTCTTTTTATGTGATCCATCATTATATGAGCAGAACTGGGAACAATTCTGTGGTTTTTAAACACATCAAGAATCTGACTTTTTGGTGGAACTTTCTCAAGAACAATTTTAGGAATATTTGTAAAGACATTAGTGAATGAGGTCCAATTAGTCTTCATTCAGTGGTAAACTGAAAGATTTGTTAGCTTTTGTTTTTATTGCATATTTGCCCCTTATCAGTATATTTAGGGACTTTGTGTCCTCATACTAATCAGTGCTTCATCCTCTATTTTTGAATGGTTTTCATGTGCATGTGTTTGTGTGTGTTTTTGTTTTAGATGTGTCCATGACCCCATGCAACCTGGTCAACCTGTCCTGACCTGCACAGGTGTGACAGATTCAATGGAGCAGTGACCCCAAGTTATTCAAATGACCCAGGCATCCTTACAGGTCATAACCCCCCAAATGTCCAAACCTCTGACACACACACACACACACACACACACACACACACACACACACACACACACACACACACACACACACACACACACACACACACACACACACAACACACACCTTATAATTATTTGCTATACATTTTTCAAGAGTTGGTGTGGGTGAGAAGAGTTCAGTGTATTTTTACCAATTACTCCTTCAAGTTAGATGGTTTCTGCTTGTGAACAGCAATCTTCAGGTCTGTACAAATTCTCAACTGGATTAATTGAGTCTGGGCTTTGTCTAGGCCATTTACATACATTTAGACATTTCCCCCTTTAACAGCTCAAGTGTTGGATTGGCATTATGCTTTGTGGTACATTGTCCTGTTGGAAGGTGAACCTCTGCTCCAGGCTCAAATCACTGACAGACTGAAACAGGTTTTGCTCAAGCACCATCCATCTTCCCCTCAACTGACAAGTTTCTCATTCCATGCTGCTGAAAAACATCTCCACATCATTTTGCTGCCACCACCATGTTTCACTGAGGGGATGGTGGTCTTGGGGTGATTAGATGTGTTGGTTTAACAGCGGACATAGCATTTCCATGGTGGCTGAAAAAGTAAAATTTTCTTATCTGACTAGAGCACATTCCTCCATACATTGTTGAAGGTCTCCCACTGACTTTGGCAAACTCACAAGAAATGAGCCTTCCTACATATCTTTTGTCTGTAGTAAGGGCTTTTTTTCTGTACTCTTTTTTATAAAACCAGCTCAATTGACTATCTGACTTGGCAGTCATATGGACGAATACTCAGATATCTGCTTAGAATTCTGCAGCTCATGGGGTTACCTTTGGTTTCTGTGATGTGTTCCTCTGATTAATGCCCTCCTTGCTCAGTCTGGAGCTTTTGGTGGGTGGCCCTCTCTTGGCAGGTTGTTGTGGTACTATGTTCTTTCTATTTCATGATCATGGATTTGATGGTGTTCAGGGGGATCATCAGAGATTTGGATATTTTTATAACCCAACCCTGAACCCAACAAAACAAAACAAAACAAAACAAAACAAAACAAAACAAAACAAAACAAAACAAAACAAAACAAAACAAAACAAAACAAAACAAAACAAAAACAAAACATTTAAATACAGGTTGTAATATAACAAAAAAGGTTAAAACCAATACTTTTGCAAGGCACTGTACATGATTGCCCTGTGGTCTGGCACCTATTACCAAACCAATGCTGGTGCAGCTTACAGGACACGCTGCAGAAATACCTATCTCTCACCTGGATGCACCACACCCTGCAGTAAGCTGGACCTATAATCCAGTTAGGTGTGTGTCTCAATTCAGCCTCCACATGACATGTAGAAAGCAAAAATACAGAGACACTAAGCTGGTGAACAGAGTGATGACAACATTCTACGCTAAAAACAATATGGCCATCCCTCCTGGAGCAGCATTAAAGCAGTAGATGGTTCATTAGGGTCTCCTTGTCCAGATGATATCTCACACACACACACACACCCAGTACAGCACAATCTGAGAAATTCTGATTAGATGGGCCCTGTGTGTGTGTGATGTGTAGTGATTATTCTCTAAGTAAACTAATAAACACTGTATATTTTATACTGTATATATAGATATTATGTGGGTCACAAACATATTCATTTTTCACTTTATGTCATTAATGCAACAGCAAAATAATAACCAACAGAGAGAAGGAATTATTGGGACTGAGGTGAAGCCTCTGAATGGCTTAAAAATAAAAAATAAAAAATAAATTTAACTGACTTGGAATATAACTGAGGTGGAATCAAACTCTAAGGTTCAGAAGAAAGTGCTCAAGGCTTATATTACATTACATCAAGCCCATACATGCACTTCCTTCAGCCTCACATACAGTTCTGTGTATCAGATGGCCACAATAGGAACACTTGCGGATACAGTTGTTCAGGGTTCATTTACTGGAAAGAATGGAGGTGAAACATCCTATCCTTACAACTGTCATATATCAAAGCTGAACAAAATAAAAGTGATTTTTATGATATGGTCCTTTAACCTTACTATGAAATTTCAGAAATATATAAGTCAGATATTTTGTCTACATTTCATGATGTATGATGAATGTCATGATGTATGGACTAAAAAAGAAATGCTCCAATGCTCCAATATATGTGACTCTGATGACATGGTGGTGGTGTGTTGCGCTGGGTATGGGTGGATTGGGCAGAGCAGTGCTGTTGGCATGTTTAACCCTTATGTGTGTTGTATTAAGGGTCCAAATGACCCTCCACATTTAATTACTGGAGAAAACCCCTTAATGATCTTTTCAACAAGTCTCTCCAAGTTAAATAGATAACCATTTTTTTTTATGTATTATTTTTCTGCTACTTTCAGAAGCTATGGAATTGCTGTCTCTTACTAAAATCTTAATGTTTAGACCTATGCCAAACCTTAAATAAAATCATATCAATACACCTCTAATTTAGTACAGAAAAATATATAACAGGTGTGCTGTAATAAAACGAAACTGATGAGGAAATAAGGTTAAAAAACAAAACTTAGATGGACTTCTATTACAACTAGGAGTGTCCTAATAGACTAGTGTGTATTATTATATATATATATATATATATATATATATATATATATACATATATATATATATATATATATATATATATATATATTTATATGTAATTTGTGACATGTGTATAGGTAGAGACTGTGGAACTGTGGAATGAAACTTCCTGTTTGTCTGTTGCTCTGTAGAGGAATGGAGAAAGGTGTGGTTTGCTGTGGGGCAGGTGTGGTTAAGTTTCCACCCTCCCAAGACACACACACACACACACACACACACACACACACACAAATATAAGCAGCTTTTTAGGGCAGGGAGGGTCCCAGCTGGATGAGGTGTAAAAAAGTGTCACACTTCACCTTTACACACACTAGAAGCAGGGTTGTTGTTGGGATCTGGGTGAGTGTTCTATATCCCAAGAGATGGCTTTAACAGCAAGTGATAAACTGTTGTTCTGCTGCATGTGCTCTCTCTCTCTCTCTCTCTCTCTCTCTCTCTCTCTCTCTCTCTCTCTCTCTCTCTCTCTCTCTCTCTCTCTCTCTCTCTCTCAGCCACAGCCCAGGTAATGTCCACAGTGGCCAATATGTGCCCACTTTCACCACATACTATACCCGTGTATATCCATTCTTACACATTCCAGCTTGGTCTGTGGTCCATGTATCCTATCATTTGTGATCCGCACCACTAGAGAAGAGATATGTCACACTTGGCACAACAAAATTTGATGAAAACCTCTACAGTGAAATTGTATTCTCTGGAGTGGTGAAGCAATTATCTAATTTCTACTGGAAATCTCTTCTGTATGCAGAAACATTTCTACTCCTGCTGAGTATGGAAGGCAGGGGCAGAGCCAACCCCCTGGAAGACCACCAGGACCAAACTTGTGGCAGCAGGGAGGAAGGAGGGAAAGGCAAGACATACATCTGATTGTACCCATGAAGGAAGTGTGGATGCAAAGGTGTCTACAAACCTAGATGAAATGTTTATTCAGGCTTTTTTGTAAATTGTGGGATCAATATTGTAACCAAAGGTAACATGTCTACAGAATGTAAATGGAATGTAGATGTAATAGTTTTGCAATTCAATTAAATGTAATTTTACAGATAAATATTCTGTTATTGTACAGACAATAAATATTGATAAGATTGGTCTTGACAGTGGCGTAGTTTTTGTCACACACTTTTTATCACATGTACAGAATTAGACACACAATCATATGAAAATATATCAAATAATACAGTATATATCATTTTAAATTATTTTACACACACACACACACACACACACACACAAACACACACACACACACACACACACACACACACACATATATAATATAAAACACATATATAATATAATAAACCTATTAAAGATTGAAATTTTAGGTCACAATCAATACATCAATACAATTGATATATTTAAACAGTTTAAACAAGAATGCTTGACTGCTTGTATAATTTTTCTTGTATATTCTTTATATTCTTTTCACTAAAAGGTAAAGTTAATGATTTTGATTATCTTGTTACAGTGACACCTGTCAAGGAGGGGGAATATACACAAGCCAAACTGTGATGGCTAGACAACTGGTTCAGAACATCTCCAAAATGGCAGGTCTTGTTGGGTTTTTCTGGTATGCAGTGGTCAGTTCCTACCAAATGTTCTCCATGGAAGGATAATCAATGAACCAGCGACAGGTCATGGGCACCCAAGGCTCATTAATGTGAATCTCTTATCTCACTTATAGGAGTTAAAGGACCTGCTGTTAATATCTTGATGTCAGATACAGGGCATCTCCTGTGGTCTTGTTGAGTTCATGCTTCAAATAATTAGAGTGATTTAATATAAAATTAGGTTTAATGTTATGGCTAATCATCTTGTTAGTCTATTAAAATTCTTTATAGTTGGTCAATAGCATCCAAAAAGCACCTGACTGATTATTTTTCTCAAGAAACTAAACATATGCCTGGCTCACACTGCATCATTGTTTACAGTACACTTTTGGCAATTGGAGCAAATTGGCCTCAAAATAGGACTCTTTTATCCTGAGTGTGGGTCAGATCTTGGACAATAAATCTGCAAGACCTACTGAACCTGCAAGCCAGGTATCAATGAAAGCTACTGCATTGGTCTTTTTAGGGGACGGCTACAGTCTGTAACATTTATTAAGCTGGCAATAGCATACACTTTGAACTAGGGCACGACCCCTCCGCTCTCTCAAAATCTGCAGCTTCAAGGCCTGTGTTTGGTACTGCAACTCTGAGCTGTAAGAAAAAGATAAACACTTGGAGTGTACCACAGTTTTGTTTTTCATCTCCCCTCCATTAGATTACTTGATTAGGAATGCCTGATTGGGGCCAACAGGAGCCCAACCCATGTGAGCAGGGATAAAGGTATGCTTCTGATGAGCTGAAAGGCAAAAGCATGTTTACGCTAGAGGCACCAGACACAGCCAGTGAAAAGATCACTTCTAAAGAAACTTTTAGCAGACAGGAAAACATAAAAAAACAAAAATTTATTTATTTGAATTTTCACACACACACACACACACACACACACACACACACACACACACACACACACACACACACACACAAAACATATATATGTATGTATATATATATGGATGTATGTATATATATATATATATATATATATATATATATATATATATATATGTATATGCATGCTCTTATGCTCAATGTCATTAATGTAATGATTTGTAGTGTAGAGGTCACTCATGCACATTCATGCACACACACTTATAAACAGATACTCTGCAGTATCTTCATCTTGTCTGGAGTGTATGAGAGCTCAAAGGAGGAAAAGGCAAGACCTGTGCTACACATACTTCAACACAGGTGAGTCAGCCGCCCCGCAGAATATGCTAAGAATCATTATGGCTAACCTGTCACACTGACTACTGCTTTACTGCTGAAACTTTTCTTCCACAAATGAGAGTTTAAATCAGCCCTGAGATTCTCAACTGAACCTAAGCTCAGTCTGAAACAAAATTTGCAGAAGAAACAGACGTTTTGAGTCTGAACACCACAAGGCCCTGTTCGGTTCAGTCAATGAACTATGAAAGCCTCTGTTGGATCATTAATGAAGAAATGAATTTATATAAATTATTTTGGTCCAATCCCTTGTGTTTTAATTAACATTCAGTTACATTACCTCATTTGCTGTTTTCATACTGCTCTCATGGATCTTGGTGGACTCCAATATGGCTGTTTAACCTTTAGAACCCTGTACTGTCAATCATGGCAAGATATTGTTATCATCAGGAACTCATTTGAATATTTGTATGAATTTGGCCATGTTTTGATAAAGATGTACTTACCTACATTTATTTTGATCCATAAGGTCTACAAAACACTTTATATTTAAATCCTGTAGGAAATTGACCATCCAAAGTGTTTGTTAGCTGAAATTGCAATCATTTTGATGATTTTTTGTAATGAACAGATAGATGCAGGTTGATCATGTGGACAGAGCAGTAAACACACACTGGAAGGCTCCTTGGGCATTAAAACTGGGGTTTAATTTAGTTGGATTACTTCCTGATAATTCATCACACAAGGATGAAAACAGTTATATAGGGTAAATATTGTTGGTTGTTATGTGTATCATATCTGTTGGTTACTCTGATCATAAGATATTAAGCTTACAAAATGACATATAACTGGGTTCTAGGAGTTAAACCTAACCCTCTATTACATAATATTACTTCAGGTAAACAAATCCATTTCCCTTCACACTGGCTTGATATATACACTATATGTCCTAAGTACTGGGTAACCTGCTCATTCATTTCTTCTTCAGAAATCAAGGGTTGTATAAAGAGATTAGAGTTGGAGCAAATGCTTCTACTGTGTAGGGAAGGCATTCTACTAGATTTTGGAGCACTACAGTGAGGATTTGACTGTATTCAGTGACAAGAGCTTTAGTGATGTCAGGATGTTGGACGATCACCACCTCACCTCGTCCCCAACTCCCCAACTCATCCGAAATGTATCAGATGGAGCACCATCATTCCAGAGAACACAGTTGCACTGCTCAACAGCTCAACGCAGGAGGATTTATACCCCTCTAGCCCATGCCTGGCATTAGGCATGGAGCCAATAGGTTCATGTTTATCTGCTGACAAGAGCATTAGTGGGGTCACCAACTGCCCAAGTCATTCCAGTAGTACTGGACGGAGCACCAAAATTCCAGGAAACACAATTGCACTCTCATTTGCACAGGTCAATACGATATACAATGCAATATACTCCTCTAGCCCACATCTGGTATTATTCTTGGTGCCAACAAGTTCATGTTTTTGTGCTACAGAGAGTGCTATACTATTGGCAATATTTCTCTACAGGGGCTAGACAGCAAGTGATACTGCGTCTTCAATAGGGAGCAACTTAAAGTAGATGAATGCATTATTAGAAAGGGTGTCCACAAACATTTATGTAATGGCAATGCAAGGGTTAATAATAAAAGGAAGAGTTTCTCTTGGTTGATATTTTAATCCCCTCTCTCTGGTATGGTGCGGTTTTGGATTATACACACATTCTCCCCTGGAAAAATGGTCAACAAAGAGAGATGCAGTAAAGGAAGCATAGGATGGTCTATATTGTTAATGCAGATATATTAATAAATACTTCAGCATATCATACAAATGCTTGACATCTGGGTGTGTTTAAGTTCAAATGAATTTGTAAATACCCTGACAGATAGCTCAGAAACCAAAGGTTTCAAGCCTGAGTGGTGAATCATGGAAATTTTTTCACAGATAAGAAAGCTAATTGGTGAATGGAATGGCTTTACGTTACTCAATCTTCCTTTTCTCTTTTCTCTTCCTTTTTTCTCTTTTACCTGATGAAGAAATCACCAGAGCAGCACAGGAGTGCAAATATGAAAGAGCATTTGAAATCTACGGGAACATTCTGGAAATTACCTGCAATAACCAGCTCCAGTTCAAAACCCAGAGCTTGGCAATCAGTTAAAAAGAGGGTGGCATTAATAGCAACTAATAATGAGTGATGGTGCAGTAATCCGGCTCATTGTGTAATGGTAATGCCACAGGAGGCCTTTTCCCTGAAAAATAAAGTTGGTCTCCATGGAAAGTATGATGTGTGTTTTGATAGGATTAGGATTGAGCTACGGAAAACGCTGTTACTCCTGGATATTTGCCAGTAGAAATAAGCCTGGCACATCAGCTGACTATTCCTCACAAGAGGTAACATTAGGACACAGTGGACCTGAGGGAAGATGTGCACAGAACAAGGCCCAGCATCCTTTGCTCCAGTCCAAGCTATGCCAATTCATCTCTCAGCCACAAGGATTTTTTTTCTTAGTGGCAATATGAGTGGCCAACTTATGTTGCCTCTCAGTGGGACAGTTGAGAATTTAAATATACATCAATAAAAACCCTAGCTTCACTCAGACAGACCAAGTGGACAGTTTGCCCACCTTGGTTTAAAGTGCTAAGGAAGTACCTCACTCAAAAATAACTTTCTTCTGTAAAATGCTCAGACCTTGAATCTCAGCAGCAGAACGTAGACTCAGGCCATGTTCACACAATATTTCTCATAGGCATGAAAAAAAAGGCTTGAATTGGTTTAGTTTGATTGAGACAGTCATTAAAACATAAAGCTCAAAAAGTGCAAGCAGTCGCTAATATTTTTTCGTCAAAGGTGTCAATAATTATGTGTTTAATTTTTAATCATTCCAGCCACAGACTGTGGATGACTTTTATATCTGGATTGTATAATTCTATATATAGATAGAGTTATTGCTATTATAGTTTAAAGTGTAATTAATCTCTTAACATATACACTTTTTATGTACAAACATTTTCTCTCACATACAACTTGTAGAATTTGGGTAACAGAAATGATTTGTCAACCAATCACCATTTCATGTTGACGCTTTTGCCATTCTAACCTGACTTCAATACCCCCAAGAAGTTCTGCTATGTCTGTAATTTCACCCAAATTGACGATGAAATAGAGAGGATTTCCCCCTTTATTACATTTCAGTGGACACCCATCCTGAATGTTAATGCTCCCACCAGTCTCTTCTGAATCAGAATAGCCTCTGCTCAGACTTCACAAAGCACTGCACGTTCTCTACCGGGGCAGTATTTTGCCTTTTTTCAATAGCCCCAGGTCTTTTATTACCTCCTTTCCCTTGTGCGGGAAACCCTCCCCTTTTGAACATTTGAAATGAGCATGAGAGACCACGACCACGAAAGAAAAGTACACTCCCATTCTCCTAATGTGCATCGTTCGAATGTTCTCAGAGGGCCGATGTACTCTTTAAGCTCTCAGTGACTGACTGAAGCTCCGCACCCCACTTTTCCGTATTGGTCTACACATGAATATGTCAGACTAGGATTCTATTCATGCATTATCATGCATTGGTGTCTGCTGTCCACCAGTGTCAGGGCCAGTTATCCTTCCTAACCTCTCATTTTACATAGTTAGGTATAGCTACCTATATAATCTGTATGCAGCACCTGCATCACAAATGAAAGTATTTAGCACTATAATAGTTATGTATGTATGGACAAAAATATTATTATTTTAAACACAAAAACAAGGGTATTAAAAAGAGTCCTGGTTTTGGTGGAGTAACTATTTCTATTTTCCAAGGAAGGGTTTCAGCATTGCTGTAAGGATTTAATTGCATTCAGTGACAAGAGTGTTAGGGAGGTCATCAAATCCCCAAATCATTTTAGTAATATTAGATGGACCGCCAAAATTCCAGAGAACACAATTCCACAGCTCAGTGCAGGGAGGCTTTATACCCAACTAGCCCACACCTGCCATTAAGCATGATGCCAACAGGTTCATGTTTTTCTGCTGATATTTTATTGGCAATATTCTACAGGGATTAGACAAGCTGTGCGTGTATATTTGCATGTCTGTGTTAGCTAATTTTTAGTGTAGTTGGCACATGTTAAATGTTTCTAGGACCAGAAACATGGATAGAAAATATTTAGGAAGACATTGCAGAAGAAAAAGGTGGAGTGTGCAAGTGCTGATTTAATTCCTATTCATTTTGGACTTTAAAAGCCTAGCACTGCTGCAATGCTATAATACTGTCCATCACTAATGAGTTTGCACAGATTTTTCAAGGTAAAGTGCGCAAGGAGACTGAAAGCAAGATAACCAAGTGAATGTAGATGAAAGATCCTGCACCAGAAGAAGATGGTGCCAGTATGAACATATGTGAACCTTATGATAACTATAATCTATTTGCCATGTTACTACTGCAGAGCTGGACTGCCCTTTTATTTCCTTCCTGTTCCATTCCACAGTTCTTCAAAGTTTCAGTCTAGTTTAAGTCCTGCTGCTATACACACATACATACATTTGGTGTTTTCATTTATGGTTACAGGTGCCTGGATGAAACTGCTGCACCATTTAAGTTGCCCCAAAATATACAAGTGGGAGAGAATTTTCCTTCAGTCTTCTACCGTAAATAGTAAAATGAAATTCAAGTGCTACAGTGCTTAGTTTCTTAATGTTGTAGTTATTCCACCTTCAGTTTTACATCTAATCATTAAATGCATTTATATTCACATGAAGCACATGAAACTGTTTGTTCAATAAATATTGTTGTTTATACCTAATTTTGTTCTGTATACTGTTTATTCTTAAGCCAATAAAGACATTAGAGTAGTATAGCACAGAGTCAGGTGTCAAAAATGGTCCAATTTTGGTTGACACAGTTCAGGTAAGAGGACTCTTTTTCAGAATTTTGCTTAGGGCCCCAGGGAAGTTCAGCCTGGCCCTGTACTACTGTTACAACCACACTTATATACTTATATATGAAGTATGTAGGACCTACATAATGCAATGTAGGTCAGTAGCTCTGCAGTAGCACACATCGGCAGGTGAAAGAAAGTGCACTGCTTCAGAATGCAGCATCCTGTTTTCTCCTCTCCAGCACACGAATCACGAATCAGATCACACCTCTGAGCCAGAGAGCTGGTTGTGAATGGGCGTGGGCGATGGAGAGGATGGAAGGAGCAGTGTGGAGGATGGAGGCGTGTGGATGAATGAGGGAGTGGACGCCCACGGGCCGAGCACCGGGATTTGAGTGGACGTCACAGGAACAGCGTGTGTGTGGGAGAGAGGAGGAAGAGGAAAGTGGGCGACGGGTGGGCTGCGTGCCATCACGGCTCGCTTTGTATTCCATCCCTGCTCTCATCACTCTTCCTCTCCCTCCAGCTCTCTCTCTCTGCTCAGCTACTTGCCCTCCTTCTTCCTTTTCTTTGCCTTTTTTAAGCACACAATTTGTTTTTGCTCTTTTGTTCTTCCTTTAGCTTAATTTGTCACATTTACCAAATTGCAGACACACACACATGCACACACACACACACACACACACACACACACACACACACACACACACACACACACACACACACACACACACACAAATGGATGTCCTTGTAGCACTGCTGATGGCTGGTTCTCTTTGTTAGATAAATGTCTGCTATCTGCTATGAAATGCATGAGGGCCTGCATGCACCTCCTGTTGTGCCACTATCATCAGATGGTTGAAGGTCTCTCACAAAACCAAATGCTTAGGAGTAAAGTACAAACACATACACACGCATACCCAGACCGAAGCAAAAAACAGGGAAGCAGCATGTTGAGACAGATGAAGAAGGGAAGCACAAATTCTGTGTGCAAATGGTCAAGATGTGCAAGATCAAATGTACATGTAATTTTTAGCAATACCAGTTGATAACACTACATTATGTGGTATTTTGTGCATCCAAACATCCATGGAAACACATCCATAGATAGACATTGAAGAGACCCAAATAAACTGAATGCATATTTTACTACTGTTGATGTGCAGTGCAATTCCGACTTTCAGAGTATTTCTACTTGGAACTTAAAAATTATGAAATATTTTACATAGCTATGACATTCCAGATCCCAAATGGATCGCAGCATTGCATTGCAGCATCAATGTGCCAAATGGCAAGTTTTTTTTTTTTTTTGACAGATGGGCTGATAAAACTCCATTCCAATGGACTGGAATCAATTATTGCTACATTAATATATATATATTAAAACATGTATATATTAAAAATGATTTTTAAAAGGATTTTTAATTCTGTAAAGTTACCATTTTGGAATACCAAATTTATCTAATCAATACTTAATTAAAGTAAATCAGGTGAAATGCTGGTAGATTGGTATACTTCTATCCAAATTCTTAACAACTTTATTGAAAATAATACATTCTAATTAACCTCTCCACCCCCCCACTCAAAAAGACAAAAAAGGTGCTAGACAGTGTACCAAAGTCTGAAGAACTATGTGCTCACAGAAGTGTACCCACACGAAGCTCCAAAGTGCTTTCAGGCTCCTGTGAAGTTTACACTCTGTTCTGAAAGCCTGTCGACCGTGATTCTGTCTCATTATCAACTACTAAATCAAAGCAAGCCATGGATCAAAGAAAACCCTGCTGAAAAGTCCAGCTCAAGTCTAGCTTTTGCTGAAACTTAATTTTAGATAGTCTAAGATGGTCTTTGATGTTAAAGGTATTTGAAAGTTGGTCATCCTGGGGGAAAATACTCTGTGTTGGTAAAGTAGGTGGTTAAGTAATTTGATCATAGCATGTATGATTGTAATTTACATTAGATGGACTTGACCCAACTTAACTAAGCTCAGTCAGATGGCTGAACCAGCATGTTTGTCAACCATCTTGGACATGTCAGGTCCAGCCATTTGTGAATCTTTTCCATTTGGGAATTGCATGTGTTTACACATAATTTAATGCAGTAGCAGTGTTCAAGTGTCTCTGTCATTTATTGCAAAAAATGAATAAAATTCTGATGATGCTCACACTTCCTCACTCATCAGCGGTATTCTGCAGCTTCTGCGGGTAGGAAAAAATTCAAGCATACATATTAGGATTGCCTACATACATCTCCAAACCATGGCTCCCTAGTTTCATTTGTTTATGCATGAAAAATTATGGTTGCTTATTTTTTTTAACTCACCTAGTGATTCTAACTCATATTAAAAAAACATACTCAATAACTACAGCTATTGATCTACATGTACTGGCATCTGCATCAACCAGTGGTCCAACTGCTTCCCAAGAAAGCTGATTGACAACAACCTAATAAAATCTACATCAAACGATCCTTCTGCTGATGAAAAGCTTGTCAGCTAGCTTAACCAGCTTGAGCCAACCAGGCTTTTTTTTGCAGCAGGGCAATCAGTTATACATCTCATCTAAGACAGTTAACAAACATCAAGAATCCACACATCTGATACTTTTATGAGACCATATAACTCTGCTGTTTGTTGCTGTCTGTGTGGGTGAAGGTGGCTGAGGTCCTCCCCAGGCTGCTAGGAGTTTGAGTAATGAGGCCTAGTGAAATGGTCAGGTTTGCTTGCTGTTCTTTCATACAAGGGTCAGAGAGAGGGTTCAATGGGTGTATACTGAGAGAGCACACATGAACCCTGACTTCTGACCTAGACCCAAAGGTGAAGGGCCTGGTAGGATGAGCCAGGGCATTTACACAACCACAGCTCTGAGATGAGGTTGTACGCTAGAGAGGGGGAGATAGATAGAGAGAGAGAGAGAGCGAGAGAGAGAGAGAGAGAGAGAGAGAGAGAGAGAGAGAGAGAGAGAGAGAGAGGAAATGAAATGTAATGCTAAGTTTATCCTCTCTGTTTTTCTTTCTCCATGGTCTGTACTCATGCTAAATATACACTCCTTGTTTAGTAGCTTCTGATGGAACTAATGAAAGAACAAAACAGGATTTTCTCTACTTTTCTTGTATTATTTTCATTCCCTTTATCTTTTTTATTACTGTCGTGATGTGCATATTCTTTAAAACAGCAAATAGTCTTAATAAGATCTTCCTTTCCACTTCAAAAAGTGCTTTTAAGACTGTCATCCTTTCAAAAACAAAAACAAATCATATAACTGTAGCTAAAGAAGTAGAAATGGGTTGAAGCCCATGCTGAGGGTCAGGAAGGAGCTGCATTTCATGTGTCAGAAATGCAAATAAATTATTCAAGCCACATCTTGACTTAATTAGTATTTACAGAGGAGAAAACATCTTTTATGGATGTTTAGCCCATGGGGAATGAATCTACCTGCACACATTTTACTTCCTTCCTCACAGCGCAGTAAATTTAACACTTAAGCAGAAATGCTGAGGGAGAGGATGTCTTCACTGTGTCTGCGCTCAATAAGGAGAGTGCCAGTGATGGCACAGAGAGGTGTAAGAGAACACACACAGTGTGGCTTTTACACGTACATGCACACCAAACCTCAAAGACAAAGCAGTAGTAATCGCTCTTGGCAAGCTGTGTGGCTGGTGAATAATTGCAGCCCTAGTGGAGCATAGCTGGCGGACATGAATATTGGTCATGCATGTTTGTGTCTTTATTGTTGGTGTGGGAGTGTGTGCTATGCTAAATTAGCTCCACACTCTCATGTTTCACACTGACTGCCTTAATCCAAAGACTTTAATCAAGATCGCAGCCTTTCATTTCACACCCCGGACGGTCTATTTCATCTCTCTTTCTGTACTCACATGCTACATGCAGCTCCATGCAGTTTCCATTGCTTTTCATGCTAAATTAACCTGGCTAATATCTGCAGTGGATGTGTATAAGGAGTGATACGGTAATGCCTCACATTTAGTAATCACCGTGTCTGGCTGTGGCCAGCCATGTCATCACTCAACTTCAGTGGAGCGGTCCCGCTCCATTACTGAAACACAGTCTTCTTTAAGCCAGTCCCATTATGCAAGACCGACAGACACACACCGCCTGCAGATTAGCATCGATATCCCTGTCTGACTTGGGCCGTGCCACACACTAACTGGAATCTACACTAGTCTGTGCTTAGATTACCAAACCAGGTTAGGATCTGTACTAATGTCCTGAGGAGTACTGATAAACAAAGCACAGTGTAAGATATTATGTTTCTAATACAGTCACAAGAGAATCAGAAAAGTAAAAAAAAAAAGCTCATTTCCAGGAGGAAGCACCAAACAACCACCCTCCTCCCCACGTGTATTATATTATTCAACATATGAAGTCTTTTTGTGTTCTTTTATAACATTAGGAAAGTCTACTGAGAGTCAGAGAGAGCAAAATTGGCCATACTCTCACATCCAGTGAGATGCTGGCCGGCATCTGCTAGCCACTTTATCAGAGCCAGAGACCTGCTCCTTTCCTCCAAGTGCGCTGTCTTCTCAGCAGTAAAGCAATGGCAGCAGTTTGAAAAAAGAGGCTGTGGCTGACTTCACATGTATCAGAAGAGGCATGTGCTCATCCTCACCTTCCTAGTGTCAGGAGCATTGTATGTGATAAGTAGAGAGTGAAATGTGGTGGAAAAAAAGGTGTTTTTTTCATTTAACCCCCATTGGATGTAGAAAAGTCAAAGCAGTCACTAATTTGGCCCCTATAGGCAGAGGGTCCAAATACATGCATTTTTCTCTATTTTGTTTTTTTCTCCAATTTACAAAATTCAGATATTGTATGTAACTTATGCATGTCACATCTCTCTCCGGTGCTTCGGACTACACTTCCCATGCTCCTCTGCTCTCTCTCTGGAATGATCACATTAGTGGCCCCATGACTTTCACTCGCTTGCAGTCACCAGAATATTGATCTCACCTGTTTACAGGCCTATTTAAGGATCATGTCATCTCTTGTCCTTGTGCTATACAATGCAGTCTTGTCTCTGTTTACCACTGTTTTGTATTCTGTGTATGACCTGTTTTTGCCTTACCGTAACGACTCCTGCCTAGCACTTGCCTGTTTTACCATTTCGCTCTGTGTGTTGCCCATTGGTTTTTGGCTGATCTCTTGGTATTTTGACTTGGACTGTTTGTCTTCTGCTTTGCAGATTTGCAGTTCTATTCTGCGCATGCCCCCAATCTGTCCGGCCGTGACAGAATACTTGGCCATGATGCAGGCAGCAGAACTCAAGGCCGTTTTTGAGGCTGTGGCTTCCCAGGGACGATTGTTGAGTCAGCACAAACAGTCCTTTCCAGAGTTTAGGAACTAACTAACCAGCAGAGACAGCAACATGATCAGTCCTGCTAACTCCTGTTAGAATTACACAAACTCACTTAGCTTAGTTCTGTCCTAGCAACCCGACAATGCCTAACTGGTGACGTCCTGGACTAGGCCACTGCTGTATGGAACTTAATGCAAATGCATACATACAGTTCATACAGAATTTTAAGCAGGTGTTTGGTGCTCCTGATGGTCAGTTGAAGGGAGAACTTTTATTGGCACTTAAGCAGGGTAATCGCTTTATGGCATTTTATGTGTTGTGGTAGTAGGTCAAATGAGCCCACACTTTTCAGTGCTTATTGCCATGGTCTTATTGCAGATGTCTTAATGGAACCACATGCAGAGACCAACTACTACATAAATATCCCAAAGAACGTAGCAGACCTCTTCTGCTTGGTACCAGTCAGCTACTCAACGCATGGAGCATCTTAGGTCCTAGTCAATCCACTTAACCCATGCAAGTGTGCAAATTCTGGCTATCTCTTGAGGAGCATCTGTTTCCACAACGGTCTCTGTCTGTAATCTTTAGACATACTTTTGCCCCTTTTGTATTGGAGATGGATGCCGAAGTAGGGGTGATACTGTCCCCATAGAGTGGCATGCCACCAAAGCTGCACCATGTCGCACTCCTCCTGATGCACTCTAATGCCAATATCAAGTATAAGTGGTGGACAATGTCACATCTGAGCCAACTGTTATACTCCGTCCTTCAGTAACAGTCTCCTCCATCAGATGAAAATCACAAACATGCACTCAACAGCTGTTTAAAACATGTTACTGGTGGGAAGCGCTCAGGGTAGATGTCCACCATTATGTATCATAATGGTGTATCATCATGTATCATAAGCAGTATGTGGACAGTGTAAAACCCCCAAGAGTCTACCTGCTGGCAAACTCATGCCTTTACCCATACCACAAAGCCCATGGTCACATATTGCCTGGACTTTGTCACAGATCTTCCTAATTTGCATGGGTTCACCATGATTACTATCATAGAACACTTTTCCAAGTATGTCTGGTTTGTACCATTCAAATCATTGCCCACTGCTATGGAGACAGCTAAAGTGCTATTTGAGCATAGACATTTCAGGGTGCCTGATGATGTGAGGATCACCTCCAGAGTAACTGCATTCATGAGCATGCTAACTAAGTTCCTTTTTATATACTGCCATACCTACAGACTGGTCTCAATATTTGGTCTGGGCTGAAATGGCTCAAAATTTCCTCACTTTCAAGTGTGTTCTTGGTTTTCCGTCCCCCGGCACCCTGGACTACTGCACACATGATGTTCCAGCAGTTAACACTTGGATGTGGTGGAAAGAGAGGGTATAGGAAGATGCCAGTGTATGCATCAATGACATGATTGAGCACTATTAGGAAAGGTGACATCTTTTCTGGTCATAAGTAACAAGAACTCATGTTGTTTCTTGTGATGCATTTTAATTAACATGTGTTAAACTACGGTTGTGAAAACCTATGACGGAGTGATAAATGCAGTGTGCTGCAAGGCAAAGTAGCCCCCAAATAAAATATATTATTAATATATACCAAGTCAAAAAAGGTGTAGGTTGAATGGTGAATTTGGCCACACAGAACAATTAAACCAAGCTTTTATATCATCATGCAAGAATAACATGTAAAATAGAAATGTAGAAAGTGCATTCAGTTATAAGGTACATTTACCACTGATTGCATGGAGAATACCCTTCCTCAAGCCTCACACTCCTTTATCTCTTTAACCCTCCATCAATGTCACCAAGTGTAAGACCCTGTCTGACCTGTGACCTTGGACTAAAAGGCAGCAGAATGGAAAATATCAACATGGAGAGCTGGACTGCACTCAAGAATAGCAGACTGTGCAAAGATAGATTGGCTCTGAATGCAAGAGAGTGAGCCCAAGTGTAACTAACAGAAAGCAGGTCTTCTCAAATCCCTTTCCATCTCAACATGTGAGTCAGGGGTTATAGGCATGCAATTTATTAGCAGGCTAAGAGGCCATTATTTCTAATTGTGGGTTAAATTGAGCCAAAGAGACAAATCCAATAAGGCTGCAGTGGCTAGAGACATGCAAAGGGATTGCCTCAGTTGTCGTATCACCATTAACAATGATTCTGTGGCTAAATGTCTACAGGGGGAACGCCCCAAATGCAACGATTATTGTCAGTCTCAGTGTGCTACTGGAGCTTAAAAGATCCTCATCCATGGAGAGCTGCAGCATATGTCTTTTGTGTCACATGGAATTGTGGAGCAGGGGTCTTGAGATATTATTCTTAGAAGTGCTTTTTTGTTAACTTTATATTTTTAAATCTTCCAAACAAATTTAGACAATTTGTTATTTCTAAACAAAAATGTACTTCAAGACTTCATATTCAGACTTCAATAACACATAAAATATGTACATTTATAGATGTTCCCCAATAAAACAAAATAAACAACACAGCCTGCCATGTACTTGAAGAAGAACTGAGATAGAACCACCTAAACTCTAGCAAGGTTCTCTAAGTTATCCCCCTTTGTTACAGTCTCCTCCTATATCATTGTATACTGATGCCTTGGTCTAAAGTGCCAATGTGTCTTTGAAAAAAGAAAATACTTTTTTATGAGAAAAAATAAGATCTTAAGTTTGTTTCCTCCACAGTCTTGCATTTAAAAAAATCTTATGAACTCCTTACTGTATGTCTAAAGATTCTTTGTAATTTCTTTCTTAATAAAGGTTTTGTGAATCTCTGTGGTCCTTAATGAAGGACTGTATTATAGTCTTTGATTTGGTAACTATATAAAGTGTTTTAAAATATATTTGGCTCATAATTTCTTCTTTTTGCATATTTGTTATACTGAATACTGAATGATGATTTGGTTCATCTATATAATATAAATCGATTGGAAGGCTTATACTGCTGGTGACCATACCAAATAACACATTGAAAAGGTGTAGCTCCATCTTTGACTAGAATTAAAAAAATGGTTATTCTTTTTTCCAACTTTATCATCAGAGAAATGATACAGTGGGAAAATAAATTATTTAGTCCAGTCACCAATTGTGCAAGTTCTCCCACTTAAAAGATGAGAGGCCTGTAATTGTTGACATAGGTGACCTCAACTATGAGAGAGACAAAATGCTTGAAAAAAAAAATTGAAGAAAATAATTTTTTGTCTGACTTGAAATTGTTGCAAATAATGGTGGAAAATAAGTATTTGGTCAGCAAAGGTTCATCTCAATGCTTTTTATTTGTATATATATACTCATTTAATGATTAGAAGACGTTTTCTGTAAGTCTTCACAAGGTTGCTTTTTTTACTGTTGCTGGTATGTTGTTGTTCCTCCATACAGATCTCCTCTAGAGCAGTGATGTTTTGGGGCTGTCGTGGGCAGCTCCCTCAAGGTTTGGTGGGGTTGAGATCGGGGCTGGGCCTCCGGACTTTGAAATTTCTTCTGGCCCTCCTTTGTTGCCCCTGGCAGTGTGCTTGGGATCTGTCATGCTGAAAAGACCCAGCCATTTCATCTTCATTGCCCTTGCTGATGGAGGTTTTGGATCTCTGTGCATTTAATTCATTTCTTTCTGCAATGGTTAGTCTGCGTCCTGTGGTCCTTTGCAGAAAACAGCCCCAAAAGCTTCCAGTGTTGCCCCCATATGCTTCGGTTGGTGTATGGTGTTCTTTGGATGCAACTCCGCATTCACTGTCTGCCTCCAAACGACGAGTTGTGTTTTTTACCAAATAGTTCTACTTTGGTTTCATCTGACCATAAGCATTCTCCCAATATAACTTCTGGAACATCCAAATGCTCTCTAGCAAACTTCAGATGATGCCTGGATTATGGACGTTGCCGTAGCAGGGGACCGTCTGGGAATGAATCTAGGTCCCTAGGCGTGTTCGTAGTGTGTTGCTGATGGTGACCTTTGTAACGTTGGTCCCAGCTTTCTGCAGGTCATTCACTTCGTTGCCTTGTGGTTCTGGGATTTTCTCCACGTTCTTGTGATCATTTGACCCCCTGGGCTGAAGAGATCTTAGTGGAGCCCCAGATCGAGGGAGATTAGTAGTGGTCTGTGGGTCTTCCATTTTCTAATTATTGTGCTCCCACAGTAGATTTTCTTCACCAAGCTGCTTGCTTGCCTATTGCAGATTCAGTCTTTAGCCTGGTGCAGGTCTACAATTCGGTTTCTGGTGTGGCTCCTCCGACAGCTCTTTAGGTCTTCCACTACATAGTGGGTTTAGATTAATGACTGTTTGAGGTTGGGCAGGTGTCTTTTATACTATTAACCTTCAAACGGGTGCCGTGTCTGGAAGTAATAGGTGGGGGAAAGAGGGCCTCTTAAAAAGAAGTTATGGGTCTGTAACAACCAGAAATCTTAATTTTCATAATTTCTTCTTTTTGCATATTTGTTATACTGAATACTGAATGACGATTTGGTTCATCTATATAACCAATAATCAAGTCCAGGCTTATACTGCTGGTGAAATACTAACCATACCAAAATAACACATTGAAAAGATGTAGCTCCATCTTTGAGAAACAATTAAAAAAATGGTTATTCTTTTTTCAACTTTATCATCAAATGATATATTATGATCAAATACATTGTCAATGTCAAGCAAAAAACAGTAGTTGCAAAACATTATGATGATTATAACAAATAGAAATGCTCCAAAATGTCTTGGAATACAATCGATTTACACTGACTATCATTGAAAGTTATGTGAAGTCCTGTGAATTTGCCATTTTGTAAATAAAGTACAATGTAAACTTAGTCATTCTAAATTACAATGCTACATGCAACTGGCCTCTGTTTACTGGTGACTTTCAAATACCCTGGGAATTCAGCACCAATGTGAAGTGGCTTGTGATGAAATTTATTCTGTTATGATAATGCAGTTGTTTTTAATTATGTGCCTGGTGAATTAATTAATGTATACTCCCACTGCCTCGCTATCCTGAAGGTCAGCACGGTTAGGGCAACAGACACGCAGATTGACATACTGTGTTGTAAGCAACTACAAGAAGAGGAAAGAAAAGTAAAAAAACAAACAGCATTAGAGTAGCCTGCTTCTCAAATGGCAGCATAATATATTGTATTATTCATAATGTACAGGTATATTATTCATATGCGTATTAGCAAGCTTCCCATATGGTGGACTTTAATGTGTGTGATTGTTTATATTAGACTATCCTGATAAGTGTGTCCCAAGACACTGGACAAATTCTGCAGCTGTTGATGACTTAAGAGTGCCTATGTGTCTGTGCATATGTTTATTAATTAAGAGGGTGTGCTGTGTGTGTGCTTGGGAGTGGGCAATAGCCTTTCAACAGGATGAATGAATGTGTCACCTTTACTGTGAGAGACAACACCAATGCTTCTGACAGGCCTTACACACACACACATGTGCACACACACATGTGCATACACACACACACACACACACACACACACACACACACACACACACACACACACACACACACACACACACACACACACACACACTCGGTGGGGACAGCAGAAGCCACATGGGATTGGATAGCTGGAGGAGGGGATGAATGCGGAAATGTGCTTACACGACTTGAGCACATGCTGGCTCGACACTCTTCCACCTAACAACTGTCCTTCATTGCCTCTGGAGACACCTCAGGGAGGAGAGAGAGGATTAGATGAACACTTTCTCATCACACACTCCATGTCTCCATGACCAACACACACTGATTCAATCATTACCTCTTTACACTGCCAAGTTCACTTTTGTTGGACAACCACATGAAACGCTGATTTTTTAAAATGCATTCCCTAGGGTGGAAGAAGTGTGGAACCAATTGGGTTTTGATTAGTACATGAATCATTGGGGAGACTGTTATTTGGACACTCTTTTAACATAGATTATACAGTTTATGAACCTGTTTTTCTCTTTCTGCATAAATTTGACCTAAAATTTGTGAACACAAGACCTAAAAGTAGATCATGAGAACCAAATTCAAACAAATAAAACTTTACACTTTAAACATTACACTTACAAATGATCCAATATTACACATCTCTGAGTGAGTCATTTGAAGATGAAATTAGAGTCAATTAGATTAGGAATAGAAATCAGAAATTAGAATGGCTCATTCGTCTGATGGACTAGCGCTATGATTCAAAGATTGCAGGATTGAATCCCAAGTCATGCATTTTGCTATTGATAAGAGCAAAATGTTTGTGTAAGTTTGTCTTGGCATGAAACACTGAGAGTTATTGAAGTTCATCAGGCTAGAAAGAGTTTGGACTCCACCAATCCACAGCCAGACAGACGCTCTTCAAATCGAGAAAAAAAAATACCATTATTAATCTTTCCAGGAGTGGATCACCAACAAAGATCACACCAAAAACAAGACCTGTAACAGTCCACTAAGGAACCCAAGGCCTTTCTCATATTGGCTAATATTATAATAATATATTATTATTATTATTATTATTATTAAATTATTGTAAGAGTGTGCCTTATATCATGTGTACTTCTTTTGTTAAAATTTCTATTTACCCCTTTTGTTTTTCTCCCATTTTTATTAGCAGACAGGGGATAGTGTAGGAACCTTGATAGGGATTTTTTTTTCTAAGGAGACAGGAAGGAAAGATAAAGAGAAGAGCAGACACTCTCAGTCTACTACTCAAAATTACAAGCCATAACCTTATATTCTTGAGTGAGACACACAAAGACACAGCAATGTGGGTTTTGTCCAAGCCTCTTTTAAAACCCTTGACCCAGGTGATGTGCATTGAGCTTGATTGCAACCAGTAGGGGCATGGCATCTCCCCCTGGTGGCTGGTGGTGGCAGCACAGCCCTGAGATGAGGTCTTACAGGGCCCCTCCTCCAAAAAATGACCCCTGACATTCCTAACCCCACAGCCCAATCCCATCTGAAAGCCAAAATGAGCTTGGGGACCAATATCTGACTGGCTGAAACCCAAGAGCACTCCTCAGGACCATAACTGTCCTAGTCAACCAGATATTTGGTCGAGCTCTGCACATGTTGGACATCAAGAAGGGCTCTCATGGTGTATGTGGGTGCCCCATCAATGATCCTGGGCATCAGAGGTTGCATCACATCAGTCCTGAAGAGGAGGGGTTTCAGGTGGGAAACATGAAATGTGGGGTTCACTCTGAGAGTTCAGGGAATGTCCAGAAACTGGATTGATCCACTGATCAGTTTTAAAGGGGCAGATATTTCGAGTTGCCAGTTTCCAGGAGGACACCCAGAGTGCCAGATGCTTAGCCAACAACCATACCCTCTGTCCAGGGTGGAAGAGTAGCACTAGCAACTGTCTCCGTTGCACCGCACTTTTGTGGGCAGCCATGGCAGCCACCAGGACCATACGAGCCTGGTGACAAGTCTGGCAATACTGGGCTAATAGGCATCCCATGACAGGGACCCCTACCTCCTGAGATGTGAATATGGGTGGAGCATACCTAAATTGGCACTCAAATGGGAACATGCCCAAGGATGAGTGCCATAAGGTTATGAGCTTACTCCATCAACACTAGATAATCTAACCAAAAGGATCTGTTGGAGGAGGCACCTGGTTCACTGGTCCTTATTGACCCTTTTTTTTCATCCACTGGACTATGGGTGGAATCCAGTGTAGAGACTGGCCTCTGCCCTCAAGGCCTTGCAAAAAAAGGCCCACTAGAATCACAGTATTCCCCTTAGGGAGGGAGTACTGTGAAGAAGTCCAGGGAAACAAGAGACCATGGATGTGAAGATCACTACCCATCCAAGCCCACTGGTTTGTTTCTGGGGTCCTCATTACAGGCACAAACCTCACAAGCAGATACATAGTCTTAAAACATGCTGTCCATACATGGCTACCAGAACCGCCTGTGCAGATATTCCAGGGTTCAGGTGGCCCCAGGGTGTGCAGAGAAGGGGGATGTATGCCCCCTGTGGAGCACCTGATCCCTGATGGATGTGGAGACATACAGCCTATCACGTGGTCCATGCCTGGGTCAGGTTCTTTCCTGAGCACCTGCTGAATGGCAGCTTCTATTTCCCACTGAATAGGAGACACAATGCCAGCCTTGGGGATGACTGTCTCCAGTGACCTTCAGGAAGCAGCAGAAAAACTTGGCAAAGCCGAAGAAGTGCTGAACCAGGCTGAGTCGTGGCCACTGGTTAACAGCATGAACCTTGACTGGGTTCATGTTTGACCAGTTTAAGGAGATAATTAATCCCAAAAAGGAGACCATCTGAGCATGGAAGAGCAACATTCCTAGTTTCCAAAATAGGTGGTTCAGGACCCACCTGATGTGAACTATATGTTTGTCCATGGTTTAGCTGTAATGCAAGGTTGTTCAGGTAAATTAAAACTTAGCAATCAAGGGTCTCCCTGTGCACCTCATTAATGAATCGATGGAAGATGGCGCTTTCATCCTCTTAACCCTGATAACCTTATAGCCACTGTGCAGGCCTGCTGCAGTGTCTCAAAGGCAGAGGGCATAAGAGAGAGAGGGTAGCAGTCCTTCACCATTCTTTTCAGT
This sequence comes from Acestrorhynchus altus, assembly GCA_034509495.1. Lineage (NCBI taxonomy): Eukaryota > Metazoa > Chordata > Actinopteri > Characiformes > Acestrorhynchidae > Acestrorhynchus > Acestrorhynchus altus. The sequence goes on along the minus strand of CM067509.1, from coordinate 10,964,048 downwards.
CCCCAGTAACCTATGCAGGGTCAAAGGCCCCCATCTTTTTTCCCCACAAAAAAGAAACCTGCCCCAGTTGGGGAGGTTTAGGGCCTGACTAACCCAAGTGCCAGTGCCTCCAAAATTACCAGCTGTAGTCTTATATTCTTGAGTGAGACACACACTGTGTCTTCATTCAATCCTCTCATAAAGCCCTTGACCCAGGTGCTGTGTGTTGAGCTTGATTGCCTGGCAGTGGCAGCACAGTCCTGGGCCTAGGCCTTACAATTTTTATTTGGACCAGGACTTCCTGGCATTACAGATGGAGTATGAACTCTGAGTTATACCAGCAAATTCTAAAAGAAAAAAGTCAGGACATCTATCTGTGAGCTGAAATATAATAGAGTTTTGGTGAGACGTCAACCCTAATTATTCTACCAAAGAATGGTTAAACAAGAATAAAGTTCATGTTGTGAAATGACCAAATTAAAGTCCTAGCCTTTATCCAATAGAAATATTGTGGAAGGACCTGAAGCAAGCAGTTCATGGGAGGAAATCCATCAACAAAGTAGAGATGAAGCTGTTTATTCCTAAAATTCCTCTAAACTTTATACTGAAAGCAGAGGTTCACATACTTTTGTCACTCATACTGGGTCATTTTCCTTGATAAATAAATGACAAAGTGTAATCTTTTTGTTTCAATTGTTTCATTTGGTTCTCCCTATCTAAGTTTTATGGCAAGTTCTGGCAGAAATATAGAAACTTTCAGCACATGTGATCACTAATTGTGCCCAAGCAAGGACTCAAACATGGTGTGAATGATCCTGCCTCTGTAAAAAATCTTATACAAGCAGCACAATTAACAGAAGATTGCAGTTTAGCGTAATGGATAAATCTATTGATTGTGACGTGAGCAAGCCATTTATCAGTGCTCCCCAAACCACTCCAAATAAGTCACAAAGTAGGGTCAGAATACTCCACCTTCCTGAGCAATAAAGCTTTCTTCATCACAAAAAGCTGCATTGTGAGGATGTTCATGTATATTTATGGACATACTATGCCAGATTCATATGTACTGCCAGATTTACTGTCACCATAAAGTGCAAACACCATAGTGATAACACATTTTCTCTTTATTAAATGAAGGTTACTTGGTTGTTTTACTGTTTGTGTGATATGGAGGTGACATACTGCAGGTCTCCCTTACTTGCATGCACAATTAGTGATTTTTTAATACCACCCACAACAAGTACTACCTGAATGAGTCCAGAAGAAAATTTCCCCAGTGACAAGCTGGTGTGCATCTAATTATATAATCTATACAATATGTTTTGACATGTATATAATAGGTTTTAACATGCAACTCATAACACACACACACACACACACACACACACACACACACACACAATTAACAAACACATACAGGGTCGGATTCATGGACAGAGATTGTCCATCCATCCATCCATCCATCCATCCATCCATCCATCCATCCATCCATCCATCCATCCATCCATCTTTTTATCCAATTTAGAGTTGCAGTGGGTGCAAAGCTGGTCCCAATCCATCACATGCTGATTAAACCTCTTATTACTACTGAAATATGCTTGAGATGAACTTTCAAAGGCTCTTAATACATGATTTAAAACATCAAATGACCACATCCAGGAAGTTGGTGTATCTATATCTGTGGATGATTTTTTGATTTTGGATTTATAAGATTTATCTGCATTCTGAGCACTTTTGAGGTACAGTGTGATTATGGAAATAGAAAGTTTATATATAAATATTCCCAAATACATACAACTTGAAAAGACATCTCACATAATGTAACGTTTGTCAGCCGTTTTCATAGGAATACCCCCTGGAGATGGCATCAGATAACTGCGGGGTACTGCACACTCTCACACCTAACAGGAATTTAGCTTGGCCAGTTGACCTACAATATGCATTTTTGAAAGGTGGGAGGAAGTAGGGAGGGAGAAACCCTTAAGTACCCTTAAGGAAATCCATGCAGACGTGGAGAACACACAAAACTCCTCACGGACAGTGACACAAGCGGAAATTGAACCCACAACTCCAGGCCCCTGGAGCTGTGTGACACATGCACTACCTGTGGCCCCTTCGGTGCCACTAAAAAGAATCAGTGAATGTCAATTTTGATAACATTATAATTCCAATGAGATGTTTTTCTTCTTCAAGTTTCCATTCCTCAACAAAATTTAATTTTTAGCACTTGTAACCTAGTTCCTTAGTACCTTTTCTTTGACATGACGTCCATTTTGGCACACAAACAGTTGCTGAGCATTAACATAAATAGCTTTGACTATATTTTACTGAGAACATGTTAGAAAACACAAGCAGATCAATATCACTTTCACTAGCATAGTGACGTTAAGAATCTGATACAGTGAACCATATTTATCAAGCTTCTCATAGTATGTATGTGAATCTGGTATCATCTGATGCCTTGAATCCAGTTAGACAGCTGATGAGAGCTGATCTCACATAAGTTCTTCTTCTTTGAGAGGCTTGATAAATGAGTCCCAATATGTGTAAGGCCCCACACAAAAATGTATGTGTGAGGCTGCAGGGTGGAGAGGTATTGGCAAGTGGATTCCAAGGTTGTATCAGGAGTTCAAGGAGATGGTGTGTAAAACACTATGCTGGAGGCATCAGTCAGATTGGAATGTATGGTTACCGAGTAAATCAGTCTTGGCTTGCAGGCAGGAAGCCACTTTTTCTTGTACCTACACAGTAAGGCAGAACAGACAAAAGATCTGAGATTCAAAGAACAGAAAACCATTTTTAGTATATGTTGTATTATTTTTGTGGAAATATACTGAGGAGAGACTGACATCTGCACCATAATTAGCAAGTCTGCAAAGTGGATAGACTTTTTTCATAGAAAATTATTACATATGCCTAAAAATCTTTCTTATGACATAACATGGACAGCAGAAACCACATTCTAACAGCTTGAGATGCCATACCGCTTCTGGTTTGGCTTCTTGTATATTGCTTTTATACAACAGTTAAAAATAAATAAAGTAAAACATGTATAAACTAAACCATGAACGTCATGTTTAATATGTTTTAATATTAGTATTGCCTTCCAAATTAATTATAGTTCATTAACAAGCAGCTTGATACTATGTCACAGTAATGAGTGATACAGTGTTTGAGAAAAAATAAAAAACAAAAAACATTTGGCAGTTCTTGCTTCTTAACCAATAGTAAACATAATCCCCTTTCTGAATTTAATATAGATTAGAAAGGGGAGCGTGTACTTTATGTAGAGCATGGTGTGTTTACCTCACATAATCTGATCGTTTTATTTTTTAAAGGCACTTTAGTATAATATTGATCTGGTTGTGACTTAAACATGTTAGTTTGTGGGAGTCTGGATAATATGCGATCTTGGTGTGTGCATGTCTGAAATGAGGAAAATGTGTGTATGTGTCTGTGTGTTTAGGATTGATGGCATTTTGGAATTCTGTCGCTGAGGTCATATGTGTCTGCTGTCTCAGTCTGTATTGGCTATGACCTTTGTGGATGGGAGGTCAGCTTTAGACTGAAACTAACGGTATTTCATTCATCATACAGCTGACAGACATAGACCCTCCTTATATGAAATGGAGACCACAAAACCTTGCTTTCACCACTCGTTCTGCACTGCAACACTGCAAGCAGCCAAACATGACCCATCCTGGCCAAAGAGAAAACACCTCTTATGAACATGTAGATTTGAAAAGAATCTTACAGAGGAAATGAAGAACAATGTATACAATTTTTTGCTTATGCCATAGATCAACCAAGAAATAATTGGTGTCGGACATTTGCTTAACTTGTCAATGGAACACACAGGTATGCAGACCCTCAGACCTTTCTTGTTTGCTAAACCGGTCGCAACTTTCAGAATTTGGTAGGTTATTTTGATTAGCAATCTACACATCAGTGTGTATGACTTTCTATGCAGTGCTTTTATTCCCACATTGGGGGAAAAGCATGTGCTGGTCTGCACAATAAGCTTCTCAGAGTATAACATACATTGGATGGGCAAAAATATTAGGACATGTACTCATTCCTTTTTCCTTCAGAAATCAAGGGTATTAAAATTAGAGTTTATCCTGCTTTTGTTGGAGTATCTTTCTCTACTGTTCAAGCTTTCTAGTGGATTTTGGAGCACTGCTGTGAGGATTTGATTGTATTCGGTGACAGTAGTTCTAGTGAGACAATGTCAAAAATAGGGGCAACTTAAAGTAGCTAAATGCATTCATTATAAAGAGTTTCCACAGACATTTGGACATATAGTGTAGTTACTGGATTAAAAAAAAATAATTTGTGACATATATGTTTTATAAATCCCCTTAATCGTTGGGAATAAGTCCAGACTTCCCAGAATTTCTGCCTTATTTGCTATTACTCAATAATAAACTATGTGAGGCCATGTGTTACTTTTCCTTAAAAGTGTTTTTTGCTAGTGCCTCTGCAATTTTAAATATTGTGTTGTCACCAATCATACAGCAGCAAAAATGTAATAAGACATATAATGCATTAAAATTGCACCCAATGATTGGAGATCCACTGTTCTAGACCCACCGTAATTACAATGAAGTGGGTAAGAAAATAAATGAATGAGACAGGCCTAGCTCAGTCACAGACACTTGGCAAGACTTCAGATATGTTTTAAATATGCTTTACTTTAGTTTACTTGTTGCAGTTTTACCATTGGCTTCGTAGCAGTCCTTTAGCCTATGAGTTATCTGGCCAGTTCTAGTTGAACATGTGTTGTCCGGTGAGATCTTTGCTCTGTGAGAACATAGCCGTCCATTAACAAAACAACAGATGCTTATATCACTTTAACTTGCACAGAAAACCCAGTTCTCATGATCCATGACTTTTGCCATGTCCTATGAAAACTAAAGAACTTTGCACTGAACTACAGTGTGTGAGGGAATCACCAAACATGCCTCACTCAATCTCTGATAATTCACAGCACCTTGACACAAACAAACTGGCCAGTGATCAGTTGCACTCACAATACAACACCTCATCATGCAGGGTTCTCAAGACTTACCCTGATGTAACCGCTTTACACCAATTTATATACAGTTGTCCCATGACCTTTGTATATGTTTTTCTATATATTTATTATTTATTTATTTTTACATTTTTTTAATATTATACAAATATGCCCAGCAATGGAGGGAGGGTGACACCAGGGTGAAGCCAGCCACCATCTCTTTTTGAACCCTGAACTGCATCATTGCTGGGTCGTCAATGCACTTGGAGGAAAACGCTGGGTCTCCAGCTCTGACAACACCTAACAGACACCTGTGCTCAGCAGCATTGCAGTAGAGATGTAACGTGGAGAGAAAGTGCCATCTAACTCCCAATTTTGATGTCTTGAACTCAAGCTCCTGACGGCAGGCAGTATGACCCAGGATTCACTGAGCCACTCAGTATTTTGTTTTAAGGTTGTTGTAGTGGTTTTGTTGCAGATTTTTTTTGCCAATATCTTGTCTCCAACTTGTCTGCTGTGTACAAACAGCAGCTAATGGCTGGTCAAGTCAAATCAATCTTTTGTGTAAAAGTGTAAAACTGTTGTGGCCATATTAAGCAAAAAACAAATCTGACTTTCTGCTGACAAGTTCCTGTTATGGACAGTGCTGATAGTTCAGTGGCGATCATACCTCATCATTACACTATTATTAATGTAATCTTCAGTGGCAGGCATGGTTAAACTTGCCTGACAGATATATTCACCTGAACACGGCACAGCTTTCTACAGATAGAGAGGGCTTCCGTCTGGCTCTTGCATGCTGGCTGCTTACTGAGGAAATGTGTGAGTCAATTGGGCAGAGGCATTGGAGCTTTTGTTTGGCATCTGTCTCTGTTTGGCATGTGGTGGTGACTGTAGCAGTGGCAGCACGTGGCAAGCTGCAGGAGGTGGCCATGATTGCACTCTAGCACGTGGGCCACAATGCTCTGGGGACTGAAGTGCTACTGGTTTGGCTTCTAAATTGTGCTTGATTAGCCCCTGCGATAAGATAAAGAGGCTAAGTCTTTCCCATGTGATATGGGCTTTGCTGCTGTTCGGGTGTCATGGGGATAGACCTGCCTGTTCTGACACGCTGGCCTGCTGATGTCTGCTCCAGGACTATTTCTGGCTGCTCCAGACTCACCTTGTAAAACAACATGGGACATTATGTCCAAAAACAACATCACTGTTGACCCGGCCAGTCCTTATGTAATACTTAAGTGAAGGAAAAGGTCATTGTAATGTGATATGTACAGCATCTGTGGAAGCCAAAGCAGGTGGAGGTTCAAATGTACAGTGTGTTTTACTGTAAATAATGATATATTCTTTCTTGCTTGCATTTTATGTCTCTTTCCTTCTTGAACTTGAAGTAATGGTGATATAGTGATGAAGGAATGTGCAAATCTAAGCTTGCAATAATAGCACTGGAAGCTACATTTTTGGAGGCACAGTGTGTTAAACACAGGGAATCATTCATCCTCTCCTCCCACACTCTCTCTCCTCTTTCCACAGTGCCTCTGAGCAAACCCTGACTGCACTCTGCTCCCAATCCAAAAAAATAGACCTGAATTAAAAATGGAAAAGAGATTAAAAATACAAAGCTGGAAGCAATATTGAAGCTGAATGAGATGGAGCAGGAGCTTTATGGCAGTAATATAAGCACTGTGGGGACTCAGCATTCAGCTTGGCTCTGCTGACTGCAGCAAAGGGCCACGCTTAGGCTGCACACACAGCTGTCAATCACACACAATCGTCTCAATCCTCAGAGAAGTGTATGGCTCACCCAGGCCTGTTTGTCTGCGGGTGTAATATGTTTTAGTGTCTGAGGTAGTGGCCATAAAGTATGTGATCTATTCCCTTTCATGGCTGAAAGCTGTCAGGATTCAGTTGATTTGCAGAACAGGGTTTAGGGGTGGTCTATTAGGGCTCAATGGTGAAGGTCAGAGAAGGTCCAAAGTGGATTGGAGTGAGTAATGGGAGAGTAATGGTGGAAGAGCAGGCAATTCAGCATGCAGCACAACTCCACACCTGCTGCTATCAGGAGCCTATGCTAATGTCTCACATAACTGTAGGTTCCTGATAATCCTCCCGCATGAGACAAGAGGTGAGAAGAAACTCAAATGCTATGAGGATCTAGAGGAGTTGATGAGAGAAATACAAGAGAGATTCACATAGCCTCAGGTTCAGTCTCATCTCTCAACAGAGGCTGGGGAAGATTTCACAATTTCTCTTTTTCTTTCCCTCTATTTCTTTTCATCTGTTCAAGGGGCTTTACTAACATGACATATAATGCTAGATTTAGGTGGAACATTTGAGAATATTAAAGAAGTGAGAATTTAAAAGATCCAAGGAATCTCTGACGCTCACCAGAGTACATGCAGAGAGCCACACAATGAAAACCACTGGTACATCTTTGAATCAGGAAGACACCATTAAAACATCTAAAAAACAAACAAACAAACAAACAAACAAACAAACAAACAAACAAACAAAAACAAGTTAAAAGCACATGAACAAAGAGAAGAATTACATTGTAATAGAGTGACAGGGAGTATGCATGTAGAGGGGAAGAAACTCTTTTTTAAGGCAAAGAAGTGGAATGTTTTTAATGGCCAAATCAATCATCTGCAAGTAATACAGTCAAGAAAATGCATTAAATACCATTAAATAATCCATTAAATAAATAAACAGAATTTGCAACTAGTTATCAAACTATTTTATAATACCCATTCACTTTTATTAAATGTTAACTAAATTCATTACTGTTTTTATTTTTTTTTTTGTTTTGCTTTCATGCATCATTACTCTTCGATCCAGTTTTATTGAATTTTTGCAAATTTTTGCTGTTATTTTTTATATATATATTCTCAAACATACACAGGTTTCTGTGGACATGTATCTGTGTTTTAAAATAAATTAGAGACATCAGAAAAGAAAGAGAGAGAGAGAGAGAATTTGAAGTGTCCCAGTGTACCGGAAGTGTCATGTTTATCCTCAGGTCACTGACATGTCCATGTGCCAAAGGCTCCCCTCTGTGTCACTGATTGTTAAAAAGACACACTGGCTCAAAAGATATGGACAGGACTTTTGGCCTTTTTCACCTTTTGACCCTTCTGTGAGTCTTCCAAACATGGGTGCACACAGAAATGCAGAACAGGGTAATAGGCTTGAATAGAGAATCTGAGGGGTGGGTAAGGTGCAGAAAGATATAAAGATGAAGAGAATGACACGAAAGCATTATGTTATCAGACTGCATGCACCACAATAGCCCTTCCAAAATAGTTACTTCAGAAATTTCTGCATTAATAGGTGATATTCAAGTGGTAAACAAACATTTATAGCCCGTATGCGAACGAAAACAAACAGAAACCACTTTCAGAGTACTTTTAACACCACCAACTGGATCCACATTAAGAGACCATCACTCAGTCCAGTATAGTATCAGAACACAGCTTAGCTAACAAAGATCACTAACAGCACAAAATGTCATTGGTCTATATTTGTATGAACATGAAGATACCAAATACTTCAAATTTGCTGCATTACCAAACATCTGAAATGAAGAACCTTGTGCTTTATTGAACATTCCAGGTTCCTCCACAGTTTCAAACTGAAGAACCACCAAACATTCCTCAAGGATCTTGTATTTTTAAAAGTGAAAACACTGTTATACCTCAGATCAGTTGCTAGCATCACACCTTGCTGCTTTCAACATACTAGAGGAAAAGTTTTCCAGCAACACCACCACTGTGTACTGATGAACTCTATTACCAACTTCATGGTTGTCTGCTCTTTAAACTTCAGAGCAGTTCTGGGTGCAGATATAGACTATATGATAGAGAGGGAGGGAGAGAGAGAGAGAGAGAGAGAGAGAGAGAGAGAGAGAGAGAGAGAGAGAGAGAGAACGAACATATTCAGTTGGGGCGGAAGGTGAGTTCTTGACCCTGTAGCCACCTGCCCCAGGCCCTGACCTCTGTCTCTCTCTTCCTGCTGTTTGTTGTGTGACACGGTCAGAGCTATAACACTCAGGCAGCCGTCTATGCTGCCGCTGGTATCTAATGGCTTAGTGAGTCATGCTCAGGGGCCGTGTAGGTGAACTGTGAGGAGCATGATGACAGCGCTGAAGTTCCACTAGTACTAGAACTCTCTCTGCGTCTCTCTCTGTCAATGTCCCTTTGCTCCTCTTTCATCTTTGGTAAGCAACTAAATGCTGCCATTGTAGCAAATGAGTTTGAGTTGATGACATGAGTTTGAAACACTGAGAATTCCTTAACAAGTACAGAGAATATCACCACAAATCACTAGGTTAAGGGGCTATACGGTACAGATGTGGCCAACAGAGACACCAGAGTATACTGTTAGAGGGTTCTTTAATGAATTAAATGTGGTTATTCTATTATATTGCCACATAACATTTATGGCAACTTTAATTTAAACATGTACTGGCAGCCAGTGAAAAGCCTACATGCTCTTAACACAGGACTTCTGTGTAATCCACAGTCTATCTTTTCCAGCACTTTCCCTTCCCTCTTTGTTTCACTTTGCTTATCTCCACAAATGCAACACACAACACACATTCAGACACAGACTGGAAGGGTAGGCTAGGGTATCCCCCAGTGGGACTGCCTGTAATGATATGAATGTTAAGATCAAAGCTAGAATCCCTCGCTCCCTTTCCAGAAATGGGGGATAAAATGAAAGGATGATTAGGGGGCAATCCTGAGCCTGGCCTCATAATCTCTCTATACCCATCACTTCCGTCAGATCAGAGAGAGAGCAAGAGCGAGAGTGCATGTGAGAGACAGACAGCATTTTATGTTAGCTTTTAGGTGCTGGGCAGCTTCACAATGATTAATGCCACCAGGTTTGTGAAATTTAGATTTATTAAATTTAACACATGACCTACTCATACGTTCACAGCCTCATTTCAAGGTCCTTCGCCCACTTCCATAAAAATGGATTCTGGTTAAACAAAACAATTCAGAACTTAATCCAAGAACATGACATGGTTACATGGCTCTGCCTGTCAGTGCATGGAAGGAATGTTACTGCAGTGGGAGAAAAACAAAGGTATTCACAGTTGCAGTGAAGCATAACATTAGTATAGTAATCTTTTTGGACTGTGTGTGTGTGTGTGTGTGTGTGTGTGTGTGTGTGTGTGTGTGTGTGTGTGTCTATATAAAATAATATCTATAAGCTAATATAACAACTTGAAATGCAGTTAGAAAGCTATATCACTCCCCTATGATGAATGGACTGCTAGATGATTCTATACTGACTTAAGAATTCATACTCTAAAAAGCCCCCCACAAAGCTGTGCTGCAATTGGAAAGAAAGGACTTGGTGAATCTAAAGAAAAGACTTTGGTAAATCACACCATATATACAGTATTTTCCAGACTATACTTTTTTTCCACACTTTAAACCATGCGGCTTATAATGAGGTGCAGCTTTTTCCTCTTATATATGTTATTTTCCAGGGATTTCTTTTTTTAAACTTTGCAAATGCGGCTTGTATTCTGGTGCAGCTTATAGTCCGGAAATACGGTAGTTTATTACTGATTAGAATAGTCTCATTTGACCCCATAAGTGAATTACTCTTAGCTTACTTCTTCCTTACAGCATGTTCTGAAAAAATATTATCTTAGGTTTAAACCACTTAATGCAATAATTGGAGTTGTACTTGTAGAATTATGCCAAGAGGTCTAGATTACCAAGCATGGCAAGTTAACTGGAATAAGAAGATATCCACTTAAATGTCACAGCATTAAATGTTTTAACAATCTGAGAAGGTGTCCTGACAAATTTGACCAGACAGTAGTGCAGGTTAGGTCTAGTGATGTAGAGTCCCCTTGAGGTGGTTAATACAGCCTGTAGTGTAATTAAACGGTAAAGTGTAAATGTTAGCAGGTTCAATGCCTTTACAATGGCTTTAAGTTTCCACACGCACATTTCATTAGTTGAAATAAGATGATAAAACCAGAATATCAGTGAAAATCCTTTTTCCTGCCTGTCATCCAAAGTTGAGAACAGTAAAAGATAAAGAATAAAGAGTAAAGACTGACCATTTGAGTCAGAAGGCAAAAGATATGAGAGAAAATGAAGAGGATGAGGAGGAGGCGAATCAAACAACATACAGCTTAAGGCTTCTATGTACAAATCAATAAAGTGTCAGTGCTGTAGCCTGTGGAAGTAGCCTACACCATTGTGAGCATTTATATACTGGAAAGTTAAAAGTCATGGGATAGCAACTTGTTATCATGTCCCATGACTTTTGCCGTGTCCCCTAGAAGCTATAGATCACTGCAATGACCTGCAGGAAATGTGTGAAGCCAGTGTTTAACCTCACTTACAAGGTAACACCTCACAATTTTAACTGGTTTGGGCATTCCTAATTCGTTCCACAAGGTACCACTTCCTTATCAATTTACCCCATTTACGCTAACAGTGTATATAACTGCACAAACCAATCAATCAAAAATATACAAAAGAGTATTTTTGTTTTTTAATGGCTTGTCTGTCATACAGCTCTGTGACTCTTTAAATGGAATCATAAACAAACTCAGTCATCACCTCCTCCCCCAAGATTAGATCTCTGGTACATTACATGTGTGTTCACCCTCCTCATTTCACCTTGTCATTGTAAACATCACGAGGAGCGTCCTGCCACTCTTTCTTTCATTAAACTCCCTTCCATTTAGACAGACCTGACACTTACCCAAAGATGCATGAGAGAAAAGGAGGAAAGAAGAGCTAGTACTGATAAAGTTCAAGTTCACTGTGGCTAGTGTTATACATAACCGTCAACCCAGAGAGATGAAATGTGTCAGATGGATGACAATGAAGCCATTCCTCCACTCTTCACACAGCTGTCACCTCTAAAACCCCCAATCTCCATCATGAGTTGAGTTGATGGCAGTGAAGAGGGGGGTGGGCCACTGATGCATGCTTATATCCCAGCTGCCCCATCCTCCTCCATCTCCTCCCCCTCTCTACTCTGGCCTCTTCCCCCCACTGCTCACAGCATCCCCCATCTTCTGATGATGATTGATCTCACTTTTAATTCAGCCTCGCTCTGCCTACATCTGTTTATAGGAAAAAATATATATATTACCCTTATCAAATGCATACAGACATATGGCTCCCTCTCCCCCACTCACTCCTGCTATGACTTCGTTTACACAGAGCCCATTCATAGTGGGCCTGTGCAGTATGGAACAGAATGGTATGGCATGAAGGAGTCTTGGGATGAGCACTTAAATGCAAATGTATGTAAATGGAAGCAGAGATATGGACGCACCCTCTTACAAGGGGTTCTTATGTCTGCAGCTGCTCTAGGGCTCGGAGGATGGCTTGACTTAATTTAAAACCTTCCCTGGACACACATATATGCGGTTGTGGCGAATTTTCAACAAGCTTTAGTCCAGCTTGTTTATATAGTAAAATGTAAAAATTGACAATGCACTTTAAAGGGTCCACCTTACACCAACCACTGGTGTTTATAATGCCTATGTTCCTTATGTGACACTTTTAGATATGGAATTATAGACTGCAGTCACCTTCACTTCATCATTGATCAGTTTTGACCATAGGTTTACTGTCATTATTCTCAGCCGTGGAAAAGCGCCCCACTGATACAACCCAAGATAAAAACTCCTCAGAAGGAGTCCAGGCACAGGCAGAAAGAAAGGCCGAAGTGATACAAGAACTCCAATTATGAACTGAAACTTTAACCTAACCTTAACCTACACCTTAATCTACACCTAACCTTAACTATAGAGAAATGAGGAACCCTTACACATTGGTCATTAATTTTGGTCTATACATTTATTTTATATAAGCGTAGGAAGCATATAAATGGCAGGTTTTCTCCAACATTATCTGTCACCACTGTTTTGTCAATTTTATCTCTTTAAATACATGACAGACTGGTTTTGTATGGGGTTTTTTTTGTATGTGTGTATATGTGTGTATTTCAGTGAACAGTGCTACCAGTGGCCTGGCAAGAAAAACCAAATAGGTTGTATTTTTCAGAAGGAAACAGTTGCCCTACGTGGATGTTTCTTTGTGAGATCATTTTGCGTAACTCATGGTAATGAAGAAACAGTCTCCAATACTGACACTGCCTACATACGAGAGGATGGTCTGTATTTGCATACTAGAATATGATAAGATCTTCGATTTTTAAAATGCTGGATATTTGTCAGTCATATCTTCAAAATTAAGTGGATTTCGAACTGATGGTGTCAGTTGTAAATTCGCTGCAGAGAAATGATGACACTTAATAATTTTAAATAAATTCTGTAGAATAAATTAGCATTGTTGATGCTGTGGCATGATGTTTTACAGAATAAAATTTTGAAATGCTAGATCCTTGTAACATGTTTGTTGGTAGTTCTGCATGTAAAGTAATAGAACAACAGTGGATGATTGTAGTTCAGAAAGGAATCAGATTTTTAGTGCATCTACCCACATCATTTTGAAGAGCTGAAGCTGTTGCTCTTCATAAAACTTCCTAATAACTATGAAATGAGCATTTTAAGTCATAAATACATCTAGTTACTATGTTTTAATCTCATAATTCCATATTTATTTCTGATGCGGGAAGTGCTACCAAAGCTGTTTGTTTACTTTGATAGAAACACCTTCCCACTGCTTGTACACTCTGTTCTTTCTTACTGCTGACAGACGGAGAGCCTGGGGCAGTGTTAGCCTAAGTTGACTCAGTCAGCCCCTGCAGTGACAGCACTCACAACCTCGTCACAACCACTCAGTGTCTCTGTTCTCACCCCAGCCCAGAGTGGGCTGCGGCCACTGTTAGAGCTTCACGGCTGACCCCAGAGACCTCCACACACAGAGCAGGTAACAATTCTCTTACTCTTCCACAGTATGAACTCAGACGCCCAGTGTGTATGACCAGGAGCAAAGACTGACCAGATCAAGAAGTCTGTGTGACATTTAGAATGCAGTTCTAAAAGGTACTGTTCAAAAATAGGAAAATTAATTTCAGTGTAGTGACTCTGACATCTTCATGTGATACACTCTTCATGCATTTTAACATTTAATGTAATTTCAACTTCAACTTTTTTCCTCAAAGATCTGAGCAATGGAAAATGAAAGCTTGCTGTTGTACCACAGAAAGACTCAAATGCCACAATTCTTAATCAATCAATGTCTCCCACCTGTCTTTAAAGGCTTTCACTCACAGACCTCCTTTGCTGCTTACATGTGCTTTCCACCTTCTTCCCCACCACCTCCAGTTCAGTCTTGTTCATCGTCCAGGGGGTTGGCTTCACCCCTGCCTCCACACCTGTCAGGATCTGAGATGGCCTGATGGTTCAAGACCTGGTCCGGCCACGGGGCCAACACCAGAGACAACCATATCACAAAATGCAGGATTGTATCTCTTTACCATCTATTGTAAACAACTGGTCCAAAAAACTGTTTAACTGTATACTTCTTCCAGTAGAGTTGGTTCCACCCTTCTTATGGGTACCCTTCTGATGTCAAATGCATCAATAAAACATCAACAATCACATGTGATACCATAGAAGCCTCCCTAGAAACAACCATTAGAAGCTCCCAACACTTTTGAAACCACCTAAAGTTCCATAGCAAGTGCATACCAACAATATAACAGCCACCTGGTACATAGCAACCAATTAACAAAAAACAATTAGCAATTAGAAGTGGTAGTATTCTCAGTGATAATATCAGCTGTGCTCAAGTGTCCTAACAGGCTGCAGTGATATTTTCATATGGTGAGCAAAAAGCTGTCAAATATTGATATGCATATATATATATGTGTATGTGTGTGTGTGTGTGTGTGTGTGTGTGTGTGTGTGTGTGTGTGTGTGTGTGTGTGTGTGTGTGTGTGTGTGTGTGAATGCATGTGTATGAAAGAGGTTAAAAGGTTAGGAAAATGCACCTGACAGTTGTCACAAGGCCCAAAGCGGCAGGTGACAGTTGTTGATAACTCAACACGGCTAAGTTATGTTGACAGCCCATCAGTGTCACCATATAGACGCAATATAGGCAGAGCAGGAAACCATGTGACCTGTTGTGACAGGCAGTCAAAGAGTATTTACCAGCAGCCATGCACCAAAAAAGAGCAAGAGGACCTGCAGGCAGCATGATAGAATTGTACATGTTCTATATGCAGTGAATATAACATTTCAACATTTTCCCAAGACCAAGGGTGGCTCACATATTACCATATGTGAGTATGTGTTGAATGTCAAATATTCAGTTTATGGTTTATGTGTGTAAGGGTATGTAACATGAGGACTGTCTCTGATTAGTTTATGTAATGCTTTGCGTGGAATCCAAAGTATACTAAGATCAAATGCCATCCAGATTGATGAGCCCTGTGAGAAAAGGCAACAGGCATAGCTGCAGGGCTCTCAAACCATCCAATATATTCATGACATGCATCCCTAAAATTCCAAATAAGACAGGTGTCATTTGTCCTGGTAATCAATTATGTAAATACAAATTAAGAAGGGATTAATTATTGATTGCATGGACTTCAGGCTAGACTTAACGGCTTATGTTAAACATATCCAGCGTTGTGACTGAAAGTTACACTTGTGAAGTTATCATATCCTATATTTCTTATTTCATTTATTTCCACTTACAGTGTTTTTAAGATTTCTTTGCCCAATCTTTATCCAGCCAATTGATTTTTGTTACTGCTCTTAAGACATTACTGTCATAATTAACAATAACTATATACCCAAACTGAGGCCCTATATTGTGTTGAGAGCAAGTGAATAGTTTATTTTATTGAGCTGATGATTTCAGTTGAAGGTAGAAAAATGCAGATTTGGTGGCTGAGGTGAGAGAGTGTGGGTGGCAGGCATATGTTAGACCAGTAGGGGCTAGGGGGTTTTGTAGGGAAGTATTACAGTGTTGCTGGGTGAATTCTAGTTCACTGTTGAAGTAAGTGTCGAAACACTGATGGAGGAAGATTCCTACCTGACAGCCCAGTTGAAAAGCTTGCAAGGTAGTGATTGGAGTATAGGTAAATGAAGTGAATGGACGGTGTCAAATGTGTTAGATATAGTCTTGTAAACCTCCTGTGTCATTTCACAAACAGTAAATGTTCAAGGAAAGGTTGTTGATTGGATCATAAACAGCCACAGCAACCTTATTTGTTAGGTGCAGGATGAGCTTATCTTCCTGTAGCATTGGTTAACAGAAGTGTTGCTGATTGAATCATATATAACCACAGCAACTTAACTGGTTTGGTGTAGGGGCTTGTTTGTAACATTGTTCAAAGACAGGTAGGTAATGGAATGGTAGTAATGGAAATGTTGCCGATCAGCCTGATTCTTGTTAATGGCCGTCAGATTCCTGGAAAGACCTTGTTTTCTGCTGTAGAATGAGACACTAAAAATATACCTGCATTTGATGAGTAAGAAAGGACAAGGAGTTCTGGCTGTTACTGTTTGTCTGCAGTACAGTATTTACGCTGTTCACCTGAGAATGCTCTTTGCAATGTTTCTGTCATTATGGGGACTGATGAAAGAGGTTATTTAAATGGGAGGGGTTGAATTCATTGTTTTTGTGACTAAATGTTTATTTATTTATTTATTTTTCAATAATTTATATTGAATTATTGACTTTTTCACAGTTTATATTGATGATTTCCCATACATTGTAAAAATAAGACTTAAAATTATGAAATAACTGATTACAGAATGTTTTGAATGAAGTCAATTTAGGTTACAAATACCTATAATTTTGTAAGATTTTCAGTCTGTCTTTCCCCTTCCCTTCAATTTGTGTAGGGTTGTAAAGGGGAGGCCATTGGGGCAATGAGAGTTGTGGTTTTGATGGGATTTAATCTTATGCTCTCCCATCTCTTGACAAGAGGACAGCTAAACATTTGTGCCACTTTAAAGCTGAAACCATGTAAAGAACAGGAAGATACATTTACAGAGATTTGTGTTTTCATTTTAAATTCACAATGGTCTAACCTGCCTACCCTTCAAGGGTGATGAGATCATAGGTTCAAATCTCAATAAGAGCTCAGGTCTCCATTGTCAAAAACCTCCCATTCTAGAGTTCATACCTATTGAGAACTCCACCTATCACACGATTACACTCTGCAATTAGTTGTTCTATCATTTTACACAGCCCTTCCCTTACATTTTTCTTCAAATGCTCAAAATATTAAACACTATCTGTTGAATTTCAACTCACTGACCACAAGGTAAAGATTAGGCTTAGGTTTAAGTTAGGTTGAAGTTATGGTTATGATTAGGTTTAAATCTAGATTGGAAATTATTACATTTATAGTTCATTTGCAATTAATAGGTATTTAATAGGTATTTAAGGTATAAATGAAGTAGGTATAAATGGAGAAGTTGGAAATCCTACACTGACTAAAGGTTTTTCAGAGAACTGTAGATCCAACAGCCATCTATTAACGTTTCTTTCTAAGAATGTACGGCTATTTGAGGAAGCAACGCAGAATGGATGGATGTGGAGTCAGGTGCATTATAAGTCCTGTGTGGTCCATAGAGTTTTCAGCGTGGTGGCCCAGTTTGATAAACAGAGATCCTAATTCTTGTTAATGGCCGTCAGATTCCTGGAAAGACCTTGATTTCTGTTGTAGAATGAGACACTAAAAATATACCTGCATTTGATGAGTAAGAAAGGACAAGAAGTACTGGCTGTTACTGTTTGTCTCAAGTACAGTATTTATGCTGTTCACCTGAGTGTGCTCTTTGCAAATTTCTGAGAATCGAATGATGAAACACACAATGGCACATTCCTGCAAATGCCTGGAAAGTACTCCCATTTACATGAATACACACACCCTATTCTGTCAACAGTTCCAGCTAAGTTTATCAGAGATGTTTCTCAGTTTCTGAGTGTGTGTGTGTGTGTGTGTGTGTGTGTGTGTGTGTGTGTGTGTGTGTGTGTGTGTGCATGCATTTATTTTTTTACATCTGGAATGGAACAGTGTGGGAATATGTCAGTAGCCTTCCCTTCCCAAAATGCACTGCTCCTGCTGGAAGTCTCAGGCTCCCCAAGACCCTCTTCCCATCTCCAGATCTCCAACCACCCAGCCTCCTCTGGACGCCAGCCCAGAAAGCTTCACTCCGGCCTGGGTATGAGCATGAGCACTGTCTCCCACACACACAGAAACACACCCAGCATCTTGTTCTCTGCCAAATATGGGCTGTGTGTACACTCACGCACTCCCTAAATATAGCCTGATAAACACATGCTGTGTCATTTACAATCATTTCAGAGGCACATGTGCTCCCAAGCAGGTCATTGTGAGTGTGATTGGCAGATTTGCCTGAAGATCAAACTTCCTGCTGTGATTTAACCTCATACGACACAGTTCATGCGCTGCCCCAAGCTCTGATCTGCCTGCCATAATGATCCCACAGCTTATCCATGGGATATGCTTTCTGTTCTAATGTGAACAAACAAATAATGAAGGAAATTAATCTTGTTTTCTTCTGTGTGAGCAGTTTTTCCCTGTGAAAGTTTTCTAATTTCTATCTGTCATACTCATTCTCTCTCTCAATGTTCCAACACCAGATTGTGGGATTTGACAATCGGATTTTGAATGTATAGTTTCCAAATAGTAACAGGTTTTAAAATGCATTTTTTCCCTGTTTTAATTAATTGGTGCTAAGGTTTGTGCACCTGTCTTATAACAACCACCTAGCAACACAATAGCAACTACCTAGAAACACTATGTAGCCATACATAGCCACCACATAGTGATTCCACAGTAACCTCCTGGTATACCATAGCAGTACTCTAGCAACATCATAGCAACCACCTAGAAAAACCATAGCAACCACCAACTAAAACAAACTCAACAAAAAACTACTAAAAAACAACTAAATCCATAGTAATTACCTTCTAACTGCCTAGCAACCCCACAGCAACCACAAGAAACACCATAGCAACCACCAACTATAACACTATCAACCAACTAGCAAAAGCATAGTAACCGCCTTCTAACTACCTAGCAACCCTTTTGCAAGCACAAGAAACACCATTGCAACCACCAACTTAAACACTATCAACCAACCAGTAAAAGCATAGTAACCACCTCCTAACTACCTAGCAACCCTATAGCAACCTTCTAGGAAGAACTACATGAACATGTGGCAATGGCCTGACTTCTGCCTGGATGCTAAGCTTCCTTTACAAATGCACATATCAGTCTTAAAGGCACAGTAACAAAAACTGGCTTTAGGGAAACCGAGCCTTTTCAAATCTAAGGGAAACAATTTATAGAGGCTGGAAAATGGTTCATTTAATATGTTCTGCCTCGAAAACATGAGAATAGAATATATAGCTTTGTGAAAGTCTCCCCATGGTGAAGAACTGTAGCATACTATATTAAAAAAAACAACAAAAAAAAACTAATATATGTTTTTGAATTACATGCGGCTAAAACACATGAGATGGTTTCCCTTAGGCCATGCTAGTGTAGGAAGCAGAATGCATTACCACACATGTTTGCTCCAATTTGCACCAGCCTACTCTGCACGCACACATTATCCTCTATTTACCCCAAGTGTCACACGTGTCACCCCAATTACCCCCACTCTAGTGCAGCGCAGGAGAAAGAGAACTATGTATTAGGCATTAAACAGCTGGGTCCCAGTGGTCAACAGCAGAGCTTCAGAGTTAGAGTCCTGATCTAGGATTATCTCTCCCAGTAAGCTAATATTGATTAAGGTGTGAAGAGCAGCTACTGATCTTCTTTTGGTGGTATGACACTGGATACTGCCATCAGGTGCTGCTCAGTGCATCAGTGTGTGTAATGGTTTCACAAATACTGGAAATTTGTGTCTATCTATCTATCTATCTATCTATCTATCTATCTATCTATCTATCTATCTATCTATCTATTACTATGCTTTTGCTACTTGGTTGATGTATTTGTTGGTGGTTTTAGTTGTTTTTTAGTAGTTTTTGGTTGAGTTTGTTTTAGTTGGTGGTTGCTATGGTTTTTCTAGGTGGTTGCTATGATGTTGCTTCCTGACATCACAGAGCCTATTCCAGCTTGAACCACACCTTGCACACAGTCCACATTGAAATCTTCCTGGCTGCGTAAATTTAAACTTTACACCTCTTGGGTGTCCGTCATCTCCACTTGTATAGCATGCTGGCAGCAGTGTGTATTGGAGCAGTGTGTTTTGGATGAGTGTTTACTGGCTCATGTAATAATGGAGCTGATGAATGTGAAATGGGAACAGTAAGCATATGTAAGACATTTCTATTACAGCAGAGAGGCCTGGCAGGCTGGATAGAAGCACATCCCCCCAGGCCTACCTTCAATCTCTCTGGGTCAGAGTTGACATTACATGTTAATGACCATTTTAATGGCTGTGCCAAAAGCTTCATATCACCGCAACAGCACAAACTGTATTCAGAGCGCAGCTATCTCTGCCAGCACTTTAATTGCCACTGTCTACATCTAAAGACCCTGTCGCTCTGCAGCTAATATTAATAAGAGTAAAATTAAACCAAGTATGCAAATATGATAATGATGTGTTTGTCTGGGGAGTTGCATGAATGCTCTGAACTGGTTCAAGAAGCAAAAACAAAAACTGTAAAACAGTAACACAAACACAAACCAACAGAAAATTCATCAAACATCATCCACTGCTTAATACTGCTGTCTCTTGCACCAACAGCGCATTTTGCTTTTGTTTATACTCTCCAGTGTCGGCCCGGAGGAGGATGGGTACCTCTCTTGATCCTTGGTTCCTCTCAAGGTTTCTTCCTCCTAGTCTGAGGAATGAGTTTTTCCTTGCCACTGTTTGCCCGTTGGCTGCTCATTTGAGGCTCGGACCCAGATTTTTGTAAAGTCGATTTATGATAACTCCTTGTTGTAAAAAGCCCTATTTAAATAAACTTTGATTGATTGATTGATTTTGCTCATTTTATTTGAGCTGCCATTATGCCATCACATAACATTGCATTGGGATTTATTTTGATCAGACAATCTATGCTAAATTATTGTGGGTTACACTTTATGTTGGGGAGTTTCTGAGCCTTGATGAGGTTTGTTTTATCTGATTCATCCATAAAACATGGCTAATAATAGAAGCATTCTCTCCAGTACTGTGCTGTTTATTTACAGTGCTAATACTGCTCTTCACAGTTAGGATGCATTGCATTAATTAAAATGTACAGGTATTACAATGAAATATCAGATATTGAGTACACTTCAGTATTCTCTCAATAGGCAATGGTTTTGAGCCAAAGTATTTACAGGTTACATGAAGCAAAGTACGTAGAGTATGTGGGAAGTGGGTATATATATATATATATATATATGATAATTCTCTCTGACTTGTTTTCATGATTGTGAACGGAAGATTAAGAGTAAAAATTAATTAATAAGTGACGTAATCTTGGCTAATATTCCTATTAGAATGATGAAAAATCAATAGAATAAACAAATAACATTAATATTCAAATATAGTACATTTCTTTCACTATCCAAATCCACCCGGCATATTTATTTTTGCATTTGTAATGCGTTTTGTGCAAGTGTGCTCAATTTTAAAATGGGATAAAGAGAACATGGGGTAGAGAGAGCGAGAGAAAGCAGAGAGAGCAATATGTATAGTATAGTATGTTGATTCGGGTCATAGAATATAGTGTATACAGTTAATTCATCCATGCTTTAATTAACACCCCATGTTCAATTAAAAACATTCACTTAGCACAATCATTCTTTATGAATAATTTAGCCCTGCTCCGCCCTTATCATGTCACCGCCTGCCCTTTGTGCTTTTCTCCCCATGTTTCTTTTCCTGCCATCCCTCCCACCCCCCTCTCACGTGCACACACTGAGACATCCATATGCCAGTCTCACAATGGCTGACTACCGGAATGTGAGAGAGATTTCTTTCAAGGGACAAAGCATTGCTTTATGGGAGGAGAGAAGGATTTATCCTGAAGTGACCTCCAGAGATGAAGAAAAAAATGAAGAAGAAAAAAAAACAGCTAAAACAAAGAGGAGCTGTGTGTGTTATGAAATACATAATTACATCTTCTGAGTTCTAACATTACAGCCATTTTGGCCGTGTTGCTACAGTGTAGCGTGACAGGGTGTCATTGCTGTTGTTGTTTTTTAAAGATCACCTCATTCTTAGTCTCTCTTATGCTCATAAACATACGCACACACACACACACACACACACACACACACACACACACACACACACACACACACACACACACACACACACACACACACATTTCTATATTCATACACATTCAAACACAGTGACACACCTCCCTCTTGGTGAAGAGAAACTACAGCAAGGACAAAAATATCTGTTTTTGTCTCACTCATCTTAGTGCATCTATTCTTTATCTGTGGGCGGTGGAAATAGACAGGTTTACTGGTGCCTTGCACAGCTGGTTGGTCTCCATACTGGGAAGGGATGCAGGGCAATGGTAGTCATCTACCAGACGAAAGGGCGCAATTATGTCGACTCATCAGTGCTTCTGTCTGAGAAACTACCCACAAATATGAACCACCAGAAAAAAAAATGCTGGCATCAGATTTCCTGTAAACTGCTTTTTTAGATGGGGCTGTGTTTGTGTATGTGACAGAGTGGAGCATTAGTGTAGCCTTATGGAATGTGCTTTTCATTTCAGGTCTTAATCTTAGCCTTATTCCTAGCAAAACAGTGGTATCATATCATGGACCTGACTATACACACACACACACACACACACACACACACACACACACACACACACACACACACACACACACACACACACACGTGTGTGACTAATATGTATTTCCAGGCTACCGTCTGGGAGCCTGTCTGGACATTGACTCTCTTACTTCACTGGTTAAAAATGTTAAAGTTCCATTGCTTTGTTTTTTTTTTGTTTTGTAATATTTTTTCCACCTCTTTGGCTATTGTGAAATGTTTAGCTTACTAAACCAGTAATAAAACACTTGCCCACCATCTTTAAAACAGCATGATATGACACGCTTAGATAGATATCTAAGAAGGTTTATGCTTTTTGACTTTCAATGGCTGATAGCTTCACAGAGTATCACTTGTGGATTAAGAAGACTTTATAAGAATACAATGGATTCGTTGGAGTTTTCCTTGCACCAGTTTTTGATGATTTCAGTTTGTTGAAAGCTAGAGCTATGTCCCAAACCAGGGGTGGCATCCTTTGAAGGACACGTACACTGTGAAGGCTCAGATATAAATAAGATGATCTGAGCTACAGTGTAGTTCCTGTTTACATTTCAGCACTGCTGTTTCTGCCCTTTCATTTTGCATTGCATCTTGGTGTGATGCTTTTGTCACCCAACAACCCTGACAGCTGCTAAATCTCTGGATATTGTGGTGACAAAAGTTCCACCAATTGGATTTTTTGTTGCCATTAAAAAGGATGCATTTCTT
Source organism: Acestrorhynchus altus (assembly GCA_034509495.1). Classification (NCBI taxonomy): domain Eukaryota; kingdom Metazoa; phylum Chordata; class Actinopteri; order Characiformes; family Acestrorhynchidae; genus Acestrorhynchus; species Acestrorhynchus altus. The sequence goes on along the minus strand of CM067509.1, from coordinate 10,940,598 downwards.
GATAGTATACGAAGGAGCCTTTGGATCAGGATGGATTAGTCATGCTAAAGTGACACAAATGGTCTTCAAATGCTTTGAATAATGCAGCCCCTGAATTGAGACACATCTTAGGAAGAATTAAAAATAAAGGTGATACATTAGTTCTTGAATTATGTCTTTAGGTTCCCTAAAAAACTAAACATTTTTCCATAAAGATTATAAAAGCTGTGTTAGTATGAAGAGCAAGAACATGTATGGTCAAAAGACCTTGATGTGAGATCTAGTGATGACTGAAAGTCCATCATTTGACGGAAAGGTTTTCAAGGTACAACGAGCTGCTACAGATTCTTATTTCAGTCACATCACCTGCCTCTTTTTTTGTGGGCATGATTGTAGTTAAATTTAGGACAACCTATGCGTAGTCCTTCCAAGATAAGGTAACAGTCATATGACACAGTGAAAACCACAAGTACATTTGAAGAACAACATTTGAATTGAAGAGGAATTCTAAATTAATAAAAGAAATATTTTTCATAGAACACAGTTAAATTCCTCAGGAAGTCAGATTATACCGCATGACCGTAACTGACTGTTCGAAGGGCCATACAGAACATATGGGAACTGGTCCCTGGTTGAGAACAGGGCACACCTGGCTGTGACTTGTGGAGACCCAGGACAAAAATGGTGAGTTGAGGGAACAATGTGGAATTCTTCTGATTTTCCCTGAGAGTGCTTCCAGCCCTGGGGAGCCAATCTCTAGTCCAGCTGTGGTGATTTCAGCATTACTGGAGTTTACTCCGTGCAGTTTCTTTTCCTGCATCTGCACAGCAAATGGAGTCAGTTTGGCCAATGCAGGGTTGTTCAATTCCTCTCTCTCCCTTCTGAAGGTGCTCCTTCGCCACCTAAGGTAATGTTAACTAGCTGGCTGAATTAGTTTACTAACAAGGCTTTAGATGCTGGACAAATCTGCTAATCTTGTCCCAGGGCCATGATTTACATGTCTGTGACAAATCTATTTTTGCAGACTAATAAGAATCATAACTGAGAATGTTTGACTACATTAAGAAGTGTTGGATAAGTGTCCTGAACTCGGGTTAACTAAGTTACCTTATGTTGCCTTGTAAGCTTTGTTTTAACTTTTTCCCAAAACACACACCTGGTAAGCTATCAAGCCATGCTGCCTTTCTTCAGCTGAAGAACACAGAAATGATGGATAGAATGATTCAGTCTTCAGTTTGTCCTTCTGTTAATTATATATCTTTATAATCCAGCTATTTGGTAAGAGTTCCATGGCTTGCCTGTATTAGAGGACAAGAACTCCAGTACATAACTACTGTAAAAAGTCTTTTCCCCAAAACATATCTTTACTTTACTTAATGATTTCCATTTTAGGCTCTTTTTTGCCCTCCTGTATTTTGCAGTCTGCAGTCTGGACATTATCATATGATGTAATCTCAAACTGAACAGATCATACCACACCTTTCCAAGTTGGCACAAAACATAGCTGTAATACGTATCTTATTCCACACCATTCACTTTCAAGAGAACTTCCTATGTGACAGCAGATCCATTGAAGTAGATTGCAATCACTGAGATAAAAAAATGTACAGAATCAGCAGTATAATGTGCTCAGTTAGTGGGTGTCACAATAACAGGAAGAAAATGAGAATTTTGTTTGAACATCAGTGTTACAAACTGCACATGAAAAGATCAAAGTGTAAAGAGGCCATCATTTAACTTAGAGGCCATGTCTGGTCAAATCATTTTTTGGAGGGAAAAATTAATTCCAGAACATCCCTTACCAAAGAAATGACTCTGCTCTTAAGTTCTGATTAAGTGGACGTGTTGCTTGTGAGGTAGTCAGGTAAAGAGCTAGACAGTTTGCTATGTCCCAAATAACTCTTAATCTACAAGAGCTTCAAAACAGAGCAATTTTTCTGGGTACAAAAGCCCTGGTGTTGGTTTCACTCCACAACAAAGTAAGACATTTGGGTGGACCATAGACGCAGGTCCTCTATTGTTTATAATTTGTGACACCCTCTAATTGAGCATAATATACTGGCCATTCTGTATGTTTAATATTGCTGTGGTTGTAATCTATATCCACTGGCGGACCAGACACTCTAACACAAAGTAAAAAAAGAAATGGCCTCCCACATCGTTGTGATGCAGAATCAGGGGAACAGGAGTAACAGAATCTCTAAGTTGTAGAGATTTAAAGTTTGTAAAGTGTATTTTGCAAACTGTTTTTTTGTGTCTGCAGCCACTGATGTCTGAATAGAAATTTAAAATTGTATACAGTAACTAATATCTAAAATACTTAAGTGCTTTTCTTGTAATACTTCATCTACCTCTTCAACTCCCTGGAACCCCTGGTGTTCATTGTTTTACTCCCTGTTATTACTCAGGAACAACTCCAGGAGTATGGGAGGTTAAGTTAAGAAGGTGGTACTCAAGTGATACTTGTACCACTGCTGGTATGTGAAGCATCTCAAGCTAAACCAATAGATTAATAAGTAATTCCCAATAGTGTCTGCAGTAGGATTATTACCTGAATATTGGGTTTGTGTGGATGGAGGGTTTAAGTGACCTTAGTCTTTCTCAGTAGGTCTGCTGACCAGAAACAATAATGAAACATCCTACCGTGCTAGTATGATCATGGAGGTACATGGTCTAAAACACTTGAGATCCACCAAGTTAAGGCACTTTAACTTGAGTAGAAACAGAATTGCAGGGCTTACTTAAGTAATATTTTGCATTTTATCCACCAATTGACAACTGGTTTGAGATAAATCCTCTTTTATGGCAGTCCTTCATGTATGAAGATGCACTAAAACAGTGTTAGATCAGTTCACCTACAGTTCCAGGTAGCAACTAAAGGTGAACTTCTAGATCAAAGCTCTCTAAATACTTCTTACTCAGCCATCTTGATACAAGACCAACTAACCACTGCAGTGACCCCATTGTATCACAGGAGACCCAGATTCATATGATCCATTTGGTACTGGTTCCCCTATGGCCCGATTTCCTCCATGTGTAATTATCATGCGTGACTCCTGAAAAAGGTCAGCTTTGGGGAGGAACTTCCATCCTCGTTAGCAACCAACACTAAACATGGTACATGTGAATGTATGAATTACCTCATTGGAAAATCCTCAAATCCATGCAGGTGGGTTATACAGAGGGCCTGTCATAAATGTGTGCTCACATATTTATTCTTTCTGACCCAAGAGAAGTCCTCCATCTATACCCTTCATATATCCATATCAATATTCTTCACAATTACATTCCTTATACCCCCACTGGCCTACTGAGGCATTTACACATTAGACATTTGCAGATGCAACCTCACATTGCAAATGCAGAAATGTACACTTACACACACCAACACATGCACAGCAGCCCTGCTGGGGGTTACATTAATGGAGACACCGATGAAATGTCAAGCAGTTAGAGATCAGTACCAATTCAGGGTGACCCCCAAGACCTGTCTCAAAGAAAATGTCACAGACTGAATGTGATTTATTCATTTCTGCCATTCATTTTCAAATCATTTTCAGTGTGTCTGATGCAAACTCAACTTTATTCATGAGAAACCCTCTCAACCATGAAATGTAGATGAGCCATAAAAAGCAGTATAAATACAGTTTGTTCTGTCTCCAACCAACTTTTTCTCTTCAACTGTCCTTCTCTAGCTCTTTATTTACCTCTTGACAACAGCACTTGTCTCAGCTTGAATCCCTGGCCTCATGCTAAGCTCCTGGTGGAAAGAGCATGTGAAAAATATGCAATATGCACTGTCACATGTGAGCATGCTCATGTACTGAATGATTTGTGTGAACGTGGGCTGTAGGGGACCAACCTTTAGGTCCAGCTTGGACTCCATGAACATGCCATCCATCATCTTTCATAATTATGCATTGTCTTTGGTCATGTGACCCCAAGCAAATGCTGGTGATTTATGGCTTTTATGCATGATGACCTCGAGGGAATTAGAAGGATAATTGCAGAAGGAGGATACACAGGCTATAATGCTAAACACTGTTTGTCTAACCTTGTATATCTTATTGTATACCTTATTTCCCTCATGCCTCTGAGAAATAAAGAGCAATTCTGGGCTAACGGGATGTTAACCAGTGCTCTTTTCTGTCCCTCAGGTGGGAAATGAGAAAAATCCATTCAAAGAAATACAAACAAGCGCAATACCAATGTTGAACAGCAAACTGCGTGGTAAGAATGAAGCATTTTAATTATTCCGTAGGCTGATGCCTTGTCTGGCTGCATACAGTGTGGTTACAATAAAGTGTTGTAGGCTGTTGCCACATTTAGCAGAAAATTGTACAGTCAGAATGAAGCATTTGAATACTTCTGTAGGTTGTAACTTTGCTCCTCTCCAAAAACTGACTATAGCTACATGACCTCCTTTCTGGTCCTCAAGCTCAGTGACATGCACACACCCCTGACCTCCCACTCAGCTCCACAGTCCACCACTGAGCATTCACCCATGTGTTCTACTTACATCTAGATTTAAGTCAACATTTAGAAGTTAACATTTAGAAGAGTAAAAAAAGCTCCCATCAGTGATCACTGCGTGGTTTTTTTCCTTCTGTGCACTCTCTTCCTTTTCCTCTTCCTGTGACTAAATGAGTCATATTTCACATATGTCATCTCCACATTGATCAGGTTGGGATTATGTGGGACAGAGAGAAGTGCAGAGGAGAGAGGAGAGGAGGAAGAGAGTGGGATGAAGAGGAAAGTGTAGAGAACCACCCCCACTGATGAATAAGAGAAGTTGAATCTGTTCCAGGAGCTGGCTTGTGCCTGTTTCTGAAAAATGTGAAAAGTGGTGGCTTCTCCAAATACTAACCTGACACAAATTATACTTCAATACCACAGCAAGATCTGACCAAGTAGCCAGGAGAAAAGCCTGTAGAGATTTACATATACTCGTTAAAAATAAAGATACTAAAAAGACATATTTGGACTATTTTTTGAGAACAGTCTGAGAACCATTATTGGTTATCTAAAGAAATGGTAATGTCATTGTGGGTAGGGCTGGACTGGTAAGTTAATTCAGCCCTGGAATTTTTCAACCAGTTGGGGGCTGGGTCCCTTTGGGCCAGTTTTTATTTTTGCATGCTTAACCCTCTCAGCGGCCCACACCTATAGCAGCCCACTGGGCCAGTCCATTGCTGTCTGTTGGACAACATTTATAGATTCATGAAACCTGACATAGCTCTACATAGCCATTTATAAAGATTATAAAATATATGACTGTTTACCTCTTTTAATTATTTATGAACAAATGATATTTTGAATAAACATTTAGTGCCCTAAAATGGTGCCCTACAGTAGTTCTACATTTTTTTCAAGTGAATGGTAACATGTACTAATGTGATTCAAAAATGAAAATATCATGATGATGTTCATAATTCAAAATATCATTTGTTCATAAATAATTAAAAGAGGTAAACAGTCATATATTTTATAATCTTTATAATCATTACAAATGAAGTGATATATTTATAGTTGTGATAAAAATGTTTTACATACCCCAGCATACAAGTTTTTGCTTTCTTGGCCTTTTTCAGAGAATTTGAATGATAACAAAATTTTTTTCCACTAATGGTTAGTGGTTGGGTGAAGCAATTTATTGTCAAACAACTGTGTTTTCTCTTTTTAAATCATAATGACAACCATAAACATCCATCCAAATGACCCTGATCAAAAGTTTAAATACCCCTGTTCTTAATACCATGTATTGCCCCCCCTCTTACATCAATGACAGCTTGAAGTCTTTTGTGGTAGTTGTGGATTTATTTTATTTTCTCAGATGGTAAAGCTGTCCATTCTTCTTGGCAAAAAGTCTCCAGTTCAAGTAAATTCCTGGACTGTCTTGCATGAACTGCGTGCTTGAGATCTCCCCAGAGAGGCTCAATGATACTGATGGCCAGAACCTTCACTTTGTTCTGCTGTAGCCAATGCAGGTCAACTTGGCTTCGTGTTTTGGATCGCTGTCATGTTGGAAGGTCCAAGTATGTCCCATGTGCATCTTCCAGGCTGATGAGTGCAAATCTGCCTCCAGTATTTGCTGATAAAGTGCTGCATTCATCTTTCCTTCAAATTTGACCAGGTTTCCTGTGCCTTTGTAGCTCACAGATCCCCAAAACATCATTGATCCACCTCCGGGCTGTACAGTAGAAATGGTGTTCCTGCCATCGTAGGCCTTGTTGACATCTCTCCAAATGTAACGTTTATGGTTGTGGCCAAAATGTTCGATTTTGGTCTCATCACTCCAAATTATCTTGTTCCAGAAGTTTTGAGGCTTGTCTCTGTGCTGTTTGGTGTATTGTAGGTGAAATACTTTGGGACATCCCAAATAATTTTCCTAGCAGTTGTGGCTGAAACTTTTGTTGGTCTACCTGACTGGGGTTTGGTTTTTACAGAGCCTCTGATTTTCCATTTGTTAATCACAGTTTGAATGCTGACTGGCAATATCAATTCCTTGGGCATCTTTTTGTATCCCTTTCCTGTTTTATACAGTTCAACTTCCTTTTCCTGTAGATCCTTTGACAATTCTTTTGCTTTCCCCGTGACTCACAATCCAGAAACGTTAGGGGCTAGATGAAAGATGCAAGAGACTGTCTGAATCCCAGAAACTCACTCAGCTTTTACACACTGATTACAAGCAAACAGGTCACAGGTGAGGATGTTACCTTTAGTAGCCATTCAAACCCATTTGTGTCAACTTTACCAGGGTATGTGAACTTTTAATCGGGGTCATTTGGATGTTTTTGGTTGTCATTATGATTTAAAAAGAGAAAGACATAAATAAACGGCTTCACCCAACCACAAACCATGAGTGGAAAAATTTTTTTGTGTTATCATTCATGTTCTTTGAAAAAAAGGACAGGAAGGCAAAAATTCTCCTGGGGGATGTAAACTTATCATCACAACTGTACTTTGCTCAATATGTCTTTTAAAGCTTGTAAAATTTAAATCAAATCAAATCAAAACAAATCAAGTTTATTGTCACATCACATTGCACAGGTATGAGGGTGATTGAAAAACTTAGGAGCAAGTCCCTCGTAGTAGTAAAACAGATGCATAAAAAACAGGAGAAAACAAAAGATAAAGAACATACCTGTAGGTAATATAGAGTATTTACACATAAACTATACATACATTATACATACCTTGCACTGAAATATATGCACATTGTTGTATACATGAAACAGTGTGTGAAAATCATACACATACAGTAGTATAAAACTCTTGTAGTGCATTTTAGTATTATATGTATGTATTTTTGGAGAGCTTGATGTCATGAGTTACCTGTGCATTAATTTTCCCTTTCCAGACAACTTTCCATTAATATTCTTTGATTCAGCAATCTGAGTACCACCAGCTTTTTCAGCAATGACCTTTTGTTGTTTACCCTCTCTTTGGAGGATGTCGATGATCAACTTCTGGACAATTCTCAAGTGAGAAGACTTTCCTTGATTGTGGCTTCATGTGCTGAAGTAGACATGGTATTTATATTGTTTGAAAAGAAATTTACTCTAAACAAAATATGCTAATAATTTGAGAAATTAGATTTCTGAGCTATAAGCCATACTGATCATGGGTTAAACAAAAGAAAAGACTGACTTGACTTAAACTATGGAAAAAACTTTTTATGAAATTTGTTTTTTTAGATGCCCCAGTATTTTTGAAGATATACTGTATTGCAATATGATGATATGACTTTAGTGCAATCAATCCTAATATATATATATATATATATATATATATATATATATATAATCCTTTGTGTATATTTTAGCCTGTATTAAGCACTATTAAGCTAAAAGATGGTAACAGAAGCTTGATCTAATTATTTACTAATTCACTTCATTATCAATTAAAATCTTGTGTTTATTATACATTGTAATTTTGTGGGCAACTTTTATTTAGCACTGGGTCTAAAGATGCTTATTTGCCTTTGAATCAGGGAAATTTCTCAATGGTAAAGGACCCCCAACCCCACCCCCCATTTGTCTAATAAAAGAGCCAAATGTTTGCTTTTAGGTTTTAGAGTAGGGCTTATGCTTATGACTACGGTAATGGCTCAGCTTTGTGTGTATGCATGTGTGCATGTGTTTGTTATAGCATAGATGTTCCTTGTTCTGAAGGAAGAGCGATGGAACAGGTGTTATCCTTCCCCCACTCTCCGCTGACTGTAAGTGAGCTTGTGACGGATGTGTATTGAGATGCTTCCCAGTGCTCTCCAGCCATATGCCAAGGCCCATAAATCAGACACGTACAAACAAAAAAACATCGTAAAAACAAAGTGGAAGTGTGTGTCACCACAAGGACTGAAAGCTCCTTTTTTGATTATATTGCGTGTGTGTGTGTGTGTGTGTGTGTGTGTGTGTGTGTGTGTGTGTGTGTGTGTGTATACACATGTGTGTCTGTGTGTGTGTGTGTTGCACATATTTCACCCTGAGCACATAAAATATATATTACCTTCCTAAAGTGGACAGGGTGCAGTCATTCTAGTGTTCTAGTGAAGATGTAGCTCTAGAGCTCCAACAGCACTGTATTGGGCCATAATCAGTAATATCCAGACAACTGCTGAGAGACAACATGACGAGGTTAGAGAAACTGCTTTAAATGGAGAGCAGATCTAAGTGTTCCAACGGCAGGATGAGAGGGTTAGGGGTAAGAAGGCCTCAAGGATGCAATGATGTTGCCTTTTGTTACTGTCCAGCCTTGAAATGTGAGAAGCAGCAGGTGAGGTCCTGAAAGACCGTCTGGTTAAGCAGGTAAATGGATAAGGTCTAGCGGCAACTTCAGGCGTGTTGTTTTCCCATAAAGCATTACTCTTTTTCTCCAGGAATGCAAATGGCCCCTAATAGAATTCATCATGGCTATAGCATTGATTAAATCCTGCGCTGCTCTGGAGCCACGTGCCCCCGTAATGGGGCATGAATATTGATGCCACTGGTCGAATATTTGATGAGGAAAGGAGGGGGCTGAATGCTTTAGGAGCAATATAATTGAATGAAATTCATATTTCACCATCCCGAACTGAGCACTTTGTTGTTCTGTCCATAACCCTTGGGAGGCAATGCCCTGATGAGGCGAAAAACAAAACAATGTCAATGGCTCCCTGAGGGTGTTTGTGCATATTCTTTAGCCACAGAAGGCCTTTCTTGAGTAAATGGAAAGCTCTCATGTAGATTGGACAATTTGTAACAATGTTCTATCCGTAAAGAAATTGTGCTGATTTTAGTTGAGCCTCTGGCCCATTTACACCAACTGAGCTGGTGTTCCATAGACAAGGATGAATGTTTATCATGGAGTAAAGAAAGGCAATGAAAAGGTCAGAGAAATTTGCATATGCAATGTACTCAGTTTCTTGGCTTCTCTGATGAATGAATGTTTGATGTGCTTGACCAAAACGGGGTTTCTGTAGTAGGATATTGTTACGTAGTGGTATTTTACTTATGTAAGATCATAAGTATATACATGGAGATGCACTAACATTTGTTTGTTTCTCTTAGTCTAATTACTTGATTATTTATCTTGATTAAATGTTGAGACAGTTATGAAACCTTTCCATATAAAATCATTAGTTCAGCAACAGTGTGAATCCTCAACTGAATAGAGAATGGAATGTTTCTGTGTAGGCATGTAGAACAGGAATACTTTCTCAGTAGTAGAAGAGGAAAGTAAAGAGTTGGCTGGAGCAAATTCCTACAAAATGGCAGTTGTAAAGTTGTAAGTTGTAAAGGCAGAAAAGAGATGTTCAAACCTATTTCTAAACAAAAATGTAAATAATTCTATAAAATAATGAAGTAAATAAATATACAGTGATTAGTAAGATTTTTTTACTTTATTTGGACCACTGTCAACTATTTTGAGCAACTTATAATTGTAATTATCCTTTTCAATCTAATAATTAAAAAACAAACCTTTTGCATTTTTAACTCAAAAACACACAGGAATTCTGAGATGTTTTTAGTCCTTGTAAGTCAATGCATATATATTGTAGGCGCAAGTAATATTATTTTTTTCTATCAAAACAAGGTCAAGTTCATACAAATATTTAAATTCTGTTAAAATCTTTACACTTGAAATGAAGACAAGTAATATAAGAAATGTGGGGAAATCAACATTAATCTAGTAAGTTTGGATGTAATGGTCATGTAATGTTCCATTTCCATGACCGGAAAGAAAATAGATCCACAAGCTCATAAGGTATAAGAGATTAATTTACATGAGGACATTCTCAACAGTAGTTAGATTTACTGTGTAATTAAACTTATAAAGCCATTGACAAACCCCTAGAAAGGTTAATATGCTCATCAACGGAAAGGTTAACAGTTGCTTAAAGACATTTTCATGCATCTATCTATTTTTTAGAGTCGAGATCTTCTAGGTGATTAAATGTAGGTTAAACAGTTGCTAAAAGGTAATGTTTGTGCTTTTAATACCAAGCCCTTGTTCTTTGCACTTCATTTTGCTCCCTGGGTGTAAAACACAGCATTCTTGCATCAATACAAGGTAGTGGAAATTTGGAAATTCCAATCAAGGGTGTACTACTTAAATACTCAATGTGACACTTTTTCAGGCACTGCTGTCATGGCTCATTGAGTGTTTCTTCAGTGACATCAGTGAACCAAGCTGGATAAATTAACCTTGAAAGAACCTTTTTCATCTTCTTTCAAAGCCTTTTAAATTCCTGTCTAGCATGTCTCCACACACACACACACACACACACACACACACACACACACACACACACACACACACACACACACACATATATTTATACAGTATACAGGCAGAGAGAGCCTTCAATACTGGACATTTACAAATTAATCTAAAGTAGATTAAGTCTAGAGTGAAAAACTTAATTGAAGTGATCAAGGGTGTAATTACTAGTCCATTGACTGAATGCTAAGGTGTGCAGTCATGTCTGATACTGGTCAAATCATAGACAGGCTCACTGATTGAACTCTGTGGCCTTGGGCTGGCTCAGTCCAGATGTAATCAGCCAAAAAAACAACCATATATACAAAGCCAGATGAAGGACATTGCTCAAACAGTGAAGAGCTTTAAAGATGTGTATGAGCTACTGTAAATGTCAAGATGATGAAAGATATTTAATACTGAAGTCGATGCAATAACATTTAAGACTTACTGTGAGTGTACTGTCCACATTATGTGACCATTCACATTTGACAAGCCCCCAAGCGTATAACATCATTCCCTCTCCCACAACCGCTCCCCCTCACGTGTTTTATTCTGAGGCAAAATAACAGAGTTAGGGTCTTGGGTTCGAGGCCCTATCCATGTTCAAGGCACTATCCATGTTCTCTCCTGTGTGGGTTTACTCCCACATTCCAAAAACATGGATATCAGGTGAATTGGCTACTTTAAATTGCCCCGGTGTGTGAATAAGAGTGTGAGTGAATGTATGTCATGGGTGAACAACCCCTTCACGGTGGACGATCATTTCTAGGGAGTATGTGTTGGTAGAGTGCTGAGTGTGTTTGTGAAGAGTGTTAATTGTAAAGTGTGCTTGGGTATCAAAAATGGCACTATAAGTATAACTTTATATATGTCAAAGGACAGCTTAACATGTTGCGCTAATGCTAATATTTTACATTAGGGCACATATTTTGTCGAGTTGATACAAGGCGCAAATAAATATTCATGCTAAATTGCTACTGGCTGTTGGGGTGACTAGAGCCTCATATTACATTACCAATGCCCTTTTGACTTTTTAAGCCCTGATTCCTCAAAAACATAGAGCATAAGCCCTTACCACCTTACTGAAAAACAAGGAGACGTGATTCCTCCAAAACAACATCAACATCACACTACACACCACAGCAAAACAAACACATATGACAAACCAATACGCTTTAGATCTGGTGCCAACACCACTTACACAGGGGTGGGGTGGCAGGGGATGGGGGGAAGGGGGGCTGAGCACAAGAAGTACAGGGGTCAATGGTGGTGTAAGAGGGCTAAAGCTCATCATTGCCCACACATACATGTTTGAGCTTAGCTTGTCAGACTGACTATTCTAATCTGCTTTGAAAGAGATTATGAAACCAATTGTAGTATTTGATGAAAGGACAGAGTGAGTCATCATCTAAATAGCAGAAGAAAAAAAAAAACATCAGCTGAATTGTACAAAACAAATCCTCCATAAGTAACATCTATGTGTAATAGAGCTGATGGTAAGGCTTCACAAATACATGCATAAAATACCTAATTTAGAAATGTTTCAAAATGTAATAACATCTGTATACATAGACATAATATGTATAGGTAGGTTAACCCTTAAGAACAACAGAATTGGTTTTGGACATTACATTTTAAAGCATTTTGAGAAAGCCACTTACCATAAAATGAATAGCAAGTATACATAATTTGCTTTAGATTTGCTTTAGATGGCTTAGATGGGAGATGCAACTTTTATGAGAAATAAAAAACAAAGACTAGTAAAAATGATAAATGAAAAATGATGATGAAAATATTGTATAATGTAAATAAACTATTTGAAAAGTTCTAAAAAGTAATTATTTTGCATGATAGTGACATTATGTATAATTTTGTGTAGCCTAAAATGTGTTAATATGATTAATCATTAATAATATTACATTTATATAATTAATTTAATTAATTTTGAATGATTTGTAGTATTTTAAACAAAGGAAAAATACAGATAAAAAAACATCTGCACAGAACCCAGATAATGATGCAGAACAGATGCATTTGGGGTGGGGTAGAGCAGGTAGTGCATTAGTCACACAGTTCCAGGGGCCTGGGGTTGTGGATTCGATCCCCACTCGGGTCACTGTCTGTGAGTTGTTTGGTGCATTCTCCCAGTTGGTTTCCTCCAGGTACTCTGGTTTCCATGGTAAGTGAATTGGTAATACTAAATTACCCCCTAGGTGTATCTGTAATTCCTAAGATAGACTGGTGCCCTGTCTAGGATGTGTATATATTATTTATTTATTTTTCAAAATTGCTTTGTTTGGATCATAGAAAGCACATGCTAGTTTTTTAGTCCTGACTAGGGGCTGAAACTTGGTGAAATTACTCAACTGTGAATGTGTTCAGGTGGTCACACAAATAACCATATTAAAAGCTAATGTACTACATCTACTTTATAACTTGTAAGTTGAATTGTAATATTGTGCTGTTAGCCATCCAGAATGTGTGGGTGTGGGATAAAGCTATAAATAAGACCAGAAAATAAATATTAAGAGTTAATTAAGAATCTGTGAAGGGTTAACACACTGAAAGCATCAGAGAACGAAAGGCAGGGTGCTGAAACATTTGACTTAATCCTCCATTATTGTTTTATTGTTTCTCATTGATGCCACACCTTGAGTTTGATGGCAAACAGAGAGGAGCCCTAATGGGTGCACACAGAGCTTCATGACAGCCTTCTTTACAGCCGTATAAATAAGAGTTTGATGGGCATTTAATGGACTCATATATTAATGCATCATGGTGTGTAAATCTCAGGCCAATACATATGCATACATCAATAAAGAGCCCACAAAGACGAGGGGGACGAGCAGATGGACCTGAGATAGGCCTTATGGTGTGGGTTGATGCGTGTGTGTGTGTGTGTGTGTGTGTGCGTGTGTGTGAGTGAGTGTGTCTGGGCCTGTGAGTGTATGTTTGTAGTTTCACGGACGAAAGAACCATGCACCTTATTGCAATTTTATGGAGGCCTGATTTGCATTTTGCAGTAGAGTGGGTAAAGTGCAAAACAAACACACACAGCTCCTGTGCTCAGCTTCATCAGGGATGGGGGGAATAACACACAGGGGAGTACTCTTAGTCCTCTCTCTCCCTCATTACTTTACTATTTACACAAACTAAAATGAATGGCATCTAAATTGGACCCAACATGCTGTTAAATCTGGCCAGTCACCGTGGTTACTCATATTAATGCAATTTTCAGCACTTTTTTTAATAGATGTCTTGATAAAGGCAATGTATATAAAGTAATTCAAAGTAGTTTGATAAGAATGCCCCATTATAGAGAAATGTATAGTCACAAAGTGTGTGAGAAAACCATGTACATGGATTTTCTGAAATTCTAATGTTCAAACTCTGAATTATCTTGAACTATTAACATTTACCAGACAGTTCAGCAATTCTCTGTGCAGTTTCATACACAACAGTCAATGATGAAGCAGGAGTAAATGCCTTATATAGCCTACATTTTCAAAACAACAATTAACACATCTGATAATATGTTAACAGGACATTTACACCATTGTGGCCATTTTGGATTCTTGCCATACATAACATATCTTTTTCTATATGCTATAAGTAATTATACTGTTTCATTCTTATTAAGTGATAAAAAAAAATCTCAAAATAAAGCTGCAACATCACTGGACTAAAAACTGCAGCCCAATCGCTTGACCTATGCATATCTGTTCTTATGAAAGACTGAACACTGCCATACGCACGCACCACACTGTGTACAAATGTTACTTTTCTGGCATGTTTAATCATACAAATACATCAACATACATACAAAGGTTATGCCTCTATCTTTTATGCACCTACACTTACACATTCAAAACACTAACAATCTCCACACAATATTCCAATTGCTTAAAATGAAACAAAATATAAAAAATTGTTACAGATTTGAGAAGTACATTTTGATATTGCATGCTAGAGAGAGTGAGAGAGAGAAATTATAATTTCAAGTTTGTCATTTTAAGAAATAATGTAACAATGTAACATAGTTTAAGCAGCCTGTAAAAAAATGAAATGAAAACCAGGCTTTCAAGGAAAATGGCAATCGACCAATTGAAGTCCAAACACTGTACAGGTGTGTTCAAGAGATAGCCAGATCCTGTGTCTACACTTGAAGGTTCTAAATTTAAAACATCCACCCAAACATCTGCACATCTCTCAACCATTCTGTGGGAGCGAAACCTTTATTTAAAATTTGTTAAATGAATAAAATAACGGGTTCTTTTTTGACAAGAGTCAAAAGAACTCCAATAGTTGTAGATGAAATAGATCATTTTATCCATATCATCCACATCATGCAGCAGGACAGCATTTATATTACAAAACCTAATTTACTCTCATTATTATTTTAGGGGGGTTGTGCATTTTAAAATGTATTGTAGACATTGTAACTCCTAATTTCTATCATCATTATAGTAAAGACGTTTGGAGTTGCAAAGCAAGCCACAATTTCACATACAATATCACATGTAATAGATTCATTGTGCTTACATCAGCACTAATTTATATAGACATTTTGAATAATTAGTAAAATTCCTCTTCAAATGCAAGACAGATGACAGTGTTGTGTTATGATTCAAATAATGAAGGAACGCCTGTAACATCTGTATTTAATAGACTAATGATAAAATCTATCCATTTTAATGCTGACAGTGTGGGACACCTAACAATAAAGCATTTATGAGCACCCCGATTATAGTTATACCTATAAAACAGAGAAATACATTTATGAGAATACAAAAAAAGAGAGAGGAAAATATTAAGTCACTCAAACAACCTTGCTGAAGGACGCTGATTTACAAATGAACCATGCTGTCTCCTCTGTGCTTGGTTAAGGGGCACTAACCAAATACATCACTCAGCCTTACCATTTGAAAGTGACAGTGTGGAAATCAGATAGATTAATAAAGCCTCCCTAGGCTCTCAGTCACCCCGGAGACTGGGCCCACTGAACTGCTCCAGCTCAATTGAGTTATTCATGTCCAGTGGACAGCAGCAGTATGGGAGATGTCATGCCATAATTTGATTCTATTTCCACAACTATACCAGCCAAATCAGTGGTTTTGTTGGCTTAACCGACCCATGCACTGCTCAAGCTTAATTGACCTTGCCATTGAATAAGCAGGTGATAAAGTGAGCTGAGCCAGCAAAAGCCAGAGTGTTTAATGCACAGAAAGGGTGGAAGAGGCTGGATTTCCCCATGGGACATTTAAAAGGCTTCACAGCAGATTTCAAAAAACACAAAATACCGAAGGTGCCATGTTTGTCATTAGTTTAGATTTTAATGTGATGTTTAGTAACTTAAGGGACTACAGCTCAACATTAGTATAATAAGTCTAATATAAACCTGTTGAATCTATCCTTTAACCTTTAGTGCCCAAGACTAATTTTGTGGGATGTTTTCATAGTTTGACATTTTTATTCATCAAAAATTTAGAAGAGTATTTATAAGAGACAGTCACAAAAGACACATATTGTAATTTTCAAGAGATCCTAGGCTACTGAAATTTGACATGTAAAGATGAACAGAATTTAAATATTTGTATGAAACTGACAACAACAACAACAAAAATAATAATAATAATAATTAATTATTTATTTGTTTGTTTATTTTTTTCAGCTGAAGATGCAACAAATGTTTGATTAGTTATTTGTTATTATTAGATGGACAAAGATATTTATAGTCTGTTATTCAAAATACTTGAAAGTAGTCTAAATAAAGTGCAAAAAAACCCCAATATCTTTTAATATTGTTGTTATTTATGTATGTATCAATATTATCCCTTCTCAGAAAACTTGAACACTGTGTGAGGATAGAAAGTGAGCAAATAACCCCTCTCTTCTCATTATCCTCTGTAACCCAATATCTGTGTCAGAGACATCATTAGTCGAGCCTCCTCTTCCAGATCACAGTCTGCATGCAGATTGAACATGTACACATGAACAGAGCAGTAAACTAGAGGCTGCTATGGCATTTAAACTGAGGTTTAATTCAGTTAAAATTGAATTTTAACTGATTTCCAAGCTGGATTACTCACTGATAATTCATCGCACGATCATAAGACAGGATAAGTCTTGTAGTTTATGATATGTGACTACCCACAAAGTGTGGCTCATGGGTTCTAAGACCCAAAGCTTCAATTATTTTCTATCTTCTGGGTTTTAAGTAGATCAAAAAAGGAAAACCACATTTTCCAACCACCCATGTTCTTATCTACTTATCAGGGTCAGATGATCTCAGAAATTTGCTGTTAAATGCTATTAACATGTATTAACCTGAACACCTCAGTAACTGCTGAATTCATATATAAGCTGACAGTGACTTTATTTTGCCTAATATATTTCATAGTTATTGTACTTATTGTATTGTTTCTCTGCTGTTTTTGTACAGTTGTACATCTGCTTGCAACAATGTATGTCTATTTGCACTTCATATGACTTTTTTAATGTTGCTCTCACAGTCCTGAAGAAACATCATTTTGTTTTACTGTGTATTTGTCAATGACTGACATGGCAATAAAGGTTATTGAACTTGAACTATTATCACATTATACAGAATTCAGTTTCATGGGTATACTAAAAAACAATTGTTCTTTCCAGTTTCAGATGATATTTATTGATGGATTCTTATTCTTACTTATTAATAACAAACTAAAATGATCATAACAGATAGCTTTATTATTTATAGCTTTATTATAATGGGGTTGTATGTGACACCCTATAGTAGGAGGATTCATTCTACAAAGAACAAACTAAATATTTTAAAGAGCTAAATATACCCATGTGTTCTTCCAAACACATGTGCAAACTTACATTTTTACTCAAGTCAAATACTATGTTTGTTCCTAATAGTTTGTTGTTTTGTATGAATCAAAGCATTCTTAGATTCACTAGAACCAGCATGGAGGTAGTAGAAGCACAAAGTGGCAGAAATACTCAATTAGAGATGCTTCAAGTGTGTTTGGCATGACTCGCAACATGACAAACAATGACAATGTTAAATCTAGAATGATGGAGTCAAAATGTGCAGCTTTATTTATGATTCATATAAATAAATACAGGCATCATTAAGAAAAGCATTTTGTACATTTCAGTTCACATCACATCAACACACACACACACACACACATGCACACACACACACACATACAGAAGGAATTTACCCCTCTCCCCATCCCTAACCCCATGAATGCTACCTGTCAGAAATGGGTGAATAAGATGGGTGTAGAAGTGGATCAGGTGTATAACAGAAGAATATTAGAGGGTCCCAAATCTAATTGAATGTAATAAGTTTATCCTTAAACCTAATTTTATTTTTTAATAGGCACTGGTGCTTATTTCCAGAAATCAAGAATATGTTTATGTGTTTATTGGGAATAATAAGCTATAGAAAACCAGCAACTTCTCTAATAAGGCTTCAAATTTACCAAAATAATAAGGCCTGGGTCAGGCTCCACCTGTGCTGTGCAGATAAGTTTGCTGTCCAGGAAAGTGACCCACGTGCAGTTCTTAAGGGGACCGCTAGGGGCAGCAGTCTCCAACTCTAAGCACCAGGCGTTACGCAACTCCGAGGCTCTGAACAGTTTCAGGAGAAGACTTGCAGCGCAGACGAGTAAGAGTCTGTCAGAGCTGTGCGGGACGGGAGGCGCTGCGCTGACAGGGAGAGGCGGAGCCGCTCCTCACAGCCATGTGGGAAACGTTGTTTACAGACTGTCAGAGGGGACACGGGCTGTGAGACCTGCACACGCGCCTTTCACACTCAGATCACCATTAACGCAGTTCGGCAGGGACGACCATAAGCAGGCGACACTTAAGGGCTGTTTCCTTCACACGGTCCGAGCTGTCGTCTGAAAGCGCGCAGCAGAGCCACGGTGAGACGCGGCTGTAGAGGCGGCAGAAGGGGGCGGGGCGAGGGGCGGGGCTTTGTTCTCCCCGTGCGGCGCGTGCTTCACTACCATTCACTCGCTTTGACCAATGAGCCGAAAGAGTTGTGTGCGTGTGTGTGAGAGAGTAAGAGTGTGTGTGTGTTTTCTAACCGTAGCTGGATGTGTAGGACGTCACATGTTGTTTTCCCCTCTTCCCTCCAATCAGTGGGCGGTGTGTGTTATTTACTGCTGAAGCTCTGCTCCGGCCGTTAAACGCGTCTGAGTGTGTGACCGAGCGGCCGTGCGCTCCTGCCTGTCTGCTCGCGCATCTCCTCGGTCATCTTCCCAGCCGAGCCGACGCTTTTCGGGACGCGAGGATGTCCAGCCCGCCTGCGGCCGACGGCGGCCCCGCGCCCGCGGACCCAAGCGTGAAGAAGTGCGGCTACCTGAGGAAGCAGAAGCACGGCCACAAGCGCTTCTTCGTGCTGCGCGCGGCGGCGGACGGCTGCGCGGCGCGCCTGGAGTACTACGAGAGCGAGAAGAAGTGGCGGAACCGGGCGGCGGCGCGGCGCGTCGTGGCGCTCGACTCGTGCCTGAACATCAACAAGCGCGCGGACGCCAAGCACAAGCACCTGATCGCGCTCTACACGCGGGACGAGTACTTCGCCGTGGCCGCGGAGAGCGAGCAGGAGCAGGACGGCTGGTTCCGCGTGCTCGCTGAGGTGGTGAGCGAGGGGCGCGCGTGCGCGGGCGGCGCGCGAGCGCACTCTGCCTCGGCGCTCGTGGGCTTCGACGAGGCGAGTTACGGCGTGATTTCGGCCGGCGGCGGCGCCGGCGCCTACCGGGAGGTGTGGCAGGTGAACGTGAAGCCGCGCGGGCTCGGACACAGCCGCGGTCTGTCCGGCGTGCACCGTCTGTGCCTGTCCAGCCGCGCGCTTAGCTTCGTCAAGATCAACTCGGACGTGGCGGCGGTCAGCCTGCAGTTGATGAACGTCCGCCGTTGCGGCCACTCGGACAGCTTTTTCTTCGTGGAGGTGGGCCGCTCGGCCTCCACGGGGCCCGGAGAGCTGTGGATGCAGGCGGACGACGCCGTGGTGGCGCAGAGCATCCATGAAACCGTGCTGGAATCTATGCGCGCCATGAAGGAGCTGTGCGAGTTCCGGCCGCGCAGCAAAAGCCAGTCGTCGTCCACGTCGTCGGTGTCGGGCGGCAGCAGTCAGGTCACGGTGCCCGCGAGACGCCACCACCTGCACAACCAGCCGCCCAGCCGCACGGGACTGCCGAGGCGCGCGCGCCCCGAGAGCGCGGCGGCCGCGGCGAGCAGAGGCGCCCCCTGCCGCGCGCGCACGGCAAGCGAGGGAGACGGGTCGTCGGGGGCGGCGGCGGCGGCGCGGTCAGGCTCCGGGAGCCCAGTCAGCCCCGGCGTGGACCGGACGTACCTGAGCCGCTCCAACACAGTAACCGGTCGCCCGTGTAGGACGCCCGAGTCCTCCTGCTCTTCCCTTCAGCACAGCAAGTCCATGTCCCTGCCCTCCTCCCGCTCCCCTCCTTCAGCCACCAGCCCGGTTGTTGTGCCTTCTGGAAGCACAACTCTAGATGGCATCTCCCGCCCTGCGACCACAACGTCTGGGTCACCCAGTGATGCTGGCTTCATTTCCTGTGAGGAGTGTGGCTCCAGCCCGGCAGACCACCTTCGCCATCTGCTCATGGCTCACCACCGCAGCAGCACACCTGAGTCCTTCACGAACACGTCACCATCACAGGATGGCAGTGACCTGTATGGCTACATGATCATGGAGAAGCAGAGCTGTGGGAATATTTTCCTGCGCTGCAACGGGAGACGTGGCACCCCTGAAGGGCTGGGGGACCTGGAAAAAGCCTACAGAAAGAGGACATACTCTCTCACCATGCCTCACAATAAGAGGGGGCCATCCCAAGTGTCTTCTGCCTCGCTGGACGAGCATACGCTCATGAAGGCCACTTACACAAACGGAGGGCATTCAGGGTGCGGTTCACACACTGCTTCCCCAAAAGTCACTTACCCTGAGGACTATGGGGATATTGAAATTGGGTCATTACAAAAAAGTTCCAGCAGCACCCTGGAAAATGATGGCTACATGCCAATGGCACCTCAGGGGAGCAGGACTGAAAACTACATGCCCATGAGCCCTATGTGTGTTTCAGCACCAAAGCAAATTGTCAACCCCAGGACACACCCCCTCACAGTGGCCAATGGCTACAGGACCAGCTCGCCCAGCAGCTGCTCTCTGGATGACAGTGGTTATATGAGGATGCTGTGTGGTTCCAGGTTTTCCATTGAGAGTTCGGATGGAAAGCTGTCCAACAGCGAGTACCTCAACATGTCTCCTGTAGACCCCTGTGTCTCAGTCACTCCCCCAGACTACTTTCTCACCACTGTGGGCAGCACAGAGCAGCTCCCTCCTCTCAGACAGCCCTGCTCTTACAGCTCTCTGCCCCGCTGCTACAAACCCCAGCAGAACTCCAAGAATGAGGACAGTGATCAATATGTGCATATGAGCCTTCAGAGTCAGAAGATAGTGGAGGAGCCATCAAAAGTGACACCAAAAAGTGGGCCCTCTTCTCTAAGGCAAGGCAGGACTGATCTGCTGCACAGGTCCAGAATGTGCCGACCCACTCGGCTCCCTTTGGACTCTCTCCGAATGCTGCCCAGCATGAATGAGCACCCCATCCTCCCACCTGAGCCAAAAAGCCCCGGTGAGTACATCAACATAGATTTTGGCCATGCTGTGGAGAAGCATTCCCCATCCTCCACTGAGAGCCCCGCCTCATCCCT
The DNA here is from genome assembly GCA_034509495.1 of Acestrorhynchus altus. Classification (NCBI taxonomy): domain Eukaryota; kingdom Metazoa; phylum Chordata; class Actinopteri; order Characiformes; family Acestrorhynchidae; genus Acestrorhynchus; species Acestrorhynchus altus. Next base: position 10,919,145 of record CM067509.1, on the reverse strand, counting down.
TAGCTCTTCCAGTGAACAGAGGAGGTCCCCCCTTTCAGATTATATGAACATCAATGTCACAGAGTCTCCCAAATCTGTAGATGCTGCCCCATTCAGTCCTGTGGATGTGGCACCAGAACTGCCATCCTGCCCCGCCCGAACTGAGGAAGAGGAGGAGGTGGGGGGAGTGAAGTGCTACCACCTCACAGCACAGGTGGCACCCGCATGCAAGGCTGGTACAACCACAACTAAGGATGATTACACAGAAATGACATTTCACGTGCACGCCTCTCCTCCTCCTTCTCAGTCCACGCCTCCGCCTGCTGAATGTTCCCAGACCACCAGCCCATCTTCCTGTGTGCGGAGGTTAAATCTGGGCGACACTGTGGGCATACCTCCGGTTGAATCTTTCCTGCTGAGGGGTGCCACCACTGTGCCATCTGTGGACCCAGACCGGGGTGCCAAGGTAATCCGTGCTGACCCCCAGGGACGCAGGAGGCATAGCTCAGAGACTTTCTCCTCCACCACCACTGTCACACCCGTTTTCCCCTCCTTCGCACATGACACCCGCCGACACGGCTCGGCCTCTGTGGAGAACGTCTCAGCACTGACCAGGAATGGCGAGCTCCCCGAAGATGAGTACGGCAGCCCCATGTGCAGGGAGACGTCGGCAGGCTTTCAGAATGGACTCAACTATATCGCCTTAAACCTTATGGATGAGGGGCTGGCTAGCTGCGATGCTCTTGTCAGGTTCAAAGCTGCCAGTTGCTGCAAAGGGGGCATCAATGCCATACATGCCAGTCCATATGTTAGCCTTGGCTTCAAGGAGACTGCAACAGTGGTAAAAGGTTAGTTAGTTATGTTTCACTTCTGACGCAGGCTTTTTCTTTCTTTTGCATGCTGCAAATGTCAGGGTTATATTCTTAGCTGTTTCAGGTGACTGCCTATGTTAATACAGTTACAGATATGTTCCTGAGGAACGACAAAGGTTAACAGGTCAAGCTGTAAATCTTATGTCCACAAGTGACTGCGGCGATGGGAAGGAAATGCAGCGTAGGTGACTGAAGTGGCATTGCTTTCAGATTACGCAGCAGTTTGGAGAGTATGTGGCTGCTGCTGGGAGTCATTCAGCTTTAGTGTGTTTATGAACTTGCTTCCAGCAGTCTTTCAGCAGATTTCCTGATTCAGAGGGGGAAAACCTCAACTGTGTGTGACGTGCTGCAGAAGCAGACTGTAGTGTTCATAGTACGAGGCATACACGGGGCTGTGCGTGGTGGCATGTAAGCGAGAGGGCGCTGTATGCATCACAAGCTCTTTCTCAGTTCAGTAAAGAGCAGATATGTTCTGTAGAGAGATATGTACTTCTGTACATAAGGACCTCTGTTGCAGTTGCTTTCAGTAGTCATTAGTTTTACCTTTGTACGTTGAATCCAGTCTCTCTCTCTCTCTCTCTCTCTCTCTCTCTCTCTCTCTCGCTCTCTCTCCCCCTCCCTCCCTCTCTCTTTCTCAGACACATTCTGTGTGTAGCATGCTTGCTATTGCCCCATTGGTGAAACAAGCGAATCTGTTGTTTATCAGCTGGCAGGTACTAGGTTTCAGGGCAGGAATGCAGTCTGTTCACAGCGGTCGGTCAGGGATGTGAATGCCTGCTTGTTTTCCCAACCTGACAGTTCTTTTAAGAGGTGCTCAACTTTTGTGCGACTCATAAATCACAGAAAAACATTTTTTATGTTTACATGAAGGGCACTTTTAAAATCAGTCAATGGCACAGTGCAATGCTGTATATAGAATAAGCTAATGGTAAAGTGTGTTGATAGATTTACCTCTCTTCAGTATGTGTGTGTGTCTGTTTGTGTACATTTACATTTACAAAAATGAGTTACACTGTTTTAAAGGATAGCGATGATTACTAGATAATATTTTCCCATAACCTGACATTAAATTATAATGTCTAAAAACAAATCTGTGAATGTGACTGGGAGGGAGTGTGTGTATCTACTTGTGGGTGTGACTGTGAAACCCCCCCATGCCGCACAAAGTTACTCACAATATTTGAGGAGCAGGATCCAATGAAGAGAGCACGTGTGTACACTCTCAGAACAGAGTTAGTGATGAATGAGCCTTTAAAGGGGTAGCTCTCTCTTCTAAACAGCACACACACACACACACACAAACAAACAATAACACTCACATGTGATCAATCAAAGGCCTTGACACAGTTCATTTCCTGTGCAGTGTGTGTTATAAGGCTTTGTTTTCTTGTAGGTGAGTGTGTGTTTGTGTGTGTGTGAGAGAGAGAGAGAATGGGTGTTTGTTGAGCTGGCTAGAACAGGTGTACATGTAGTACTCTTTGTTTACGTCAGACAAGTGGGCCGAAGATAAAGACGTAGCCCCAGGCTACGGAGCCTCTAGAACAGTGGGCGGAGGCCACAGCAAAAAAACACACTCACACACCCACTCATGCACGCATACTAATGTTCATCTGGCAGGCTCTGCCTTAGGTTAGGGCTAGCATTCCGTAAAAACAAAGGATCAGCCGAAGTGAAAGAACAGGGTGCTGTTATTCTTGTTTTCCGGAAAAGCCTGATAGGGAGAAGTGCCAGAGCTAGTCTAATCAACATGCTCCATTGAGTAGAGATGAGAGCAGAGATAGGCAGTGTGTTTACTACAGTCGGCCATATACACTTACTGTGGCTCTTCCCTCCATCATCACACACAGAAACCTTTTCTGTGTTTTCTAGGATTTTTTCAGTTCTCTAGGAGATTGAAATAGGCCTATGCACACACACTCTGGAGCTGTTCTGTTTTATATAACTTCCATTTAAAGTTAAGAGGATTTTTGCCTTCTTCTATAAAGTCACCATTAGGACATACATGTTTTTCACTGGACAGTGAATATAGTGCTTTCATCTGTACATCCCAGTATGAAAATGTTTGATATTGTAATGTGAAGGGAACCTCTTGTTGTGTCTGAATAGAAACTGCTCCTCAGCTGTAATGGGGACAGGGTTTTATGAATGCCAAGCAGGGGCAAGAGTAAACACTCTCCTATTAAAGATTTAGAGCCAGGTCTTGGGGAGAAGGCTCCTTGAGAGTTGTGTGTGTGTGGATTTGTGTGTGTGGGTGTGTGTATGTTTGAGCAGGGCCAGCAGATGGTGGGGGCCAGGGTCATGCACCTGTCATTCCAAGCAGTGCTCAGTGGTTATCAAACCCATCACAGGCACTGACAATACACTAATGACTACAGACCATCTGCTGCCTCATACAACAGCAGAGAGAGCAAGAGATAGACAGAAAAGGAAAGAGAAAGGAAGAAAGAAAAGAAGGAAAAGGGTGTATATTTTAATACCATATCCAACAATATATAAAATTACATTATTTGAACCAAAAGGTGCACTTACATAATGCTCCAGTGCAGTTATCTAAAGCTAATGTGCTAACCACAAAAACAAAACAAAACAAAAAAACACATTAGACACAAGCTAACTTGTGACTGTGACAATACAGTGAAACAGTATGATTGTTCTTTCCTGATATATGTACAGTGCCTTTGGAAAAGTTTATTTTCCCAACTGACTGAGTGATAATTATATATTCTGTGACAGATATTAGTTAGCTAGACCCCACCCCCCTTCCTCCTCACCTCCCCCCAGGCAGTGTGTTGTTGTTGTTGTGTTTGGTATAGACACACTGTTGATGGGAGACAGACATAGGTAAAGCTGTGTTGGAGTTAAACTAGGCCAAGATGTTCTGCTAAAACACCTCACTGTTGCCCACTTTTAGCAGCACCGGTAAGACGGATTACACATTGTTGAGCAGCTTTGGTTTGGTGTCCGAGGAAGGGGCGCACACACTTTCACACAAACATGCACACTCTCTGTGTGAGTCACTCTTATTCTCCATATACCCCAGACTGAGCTTAGGTCATTTCTACTAAACATCTGAATTTCTTCCCTGCTTTTCATCCCTCCATATCTTTTGCATTGAAAAATTAGGCCTTTGCTCTTTGCTTATTATGACTAACTGTATGTTTGGCTCACCTTCCAGTGGAGGATTCTTTAAAGGAATTAACACACTGTTGACTTAAAACACACAAATACACAAAATGATCTGTGTGTTTTGAGGTTCCAGACTATATGTTTGTTTACTAGGTATAGAAGAGTTTCTAAAGAGTGGTTTCTCAGACAGGGATCAAGTCTGGTCCTGGATTATATTTTACTTTCAATGGAAAAATCTGTATTCAAAATGCTGCATAGTATAGGACTAGGACAGGAAACCAGCCATATGGTAAATGACCACATGCCATAAACACAACAGATTTAGATTAGATTGAATGACACTGGAGTATTCCCTTAAAGAACTATCCAGTGAAAGGTCATTTAGGGAATCAGTAGAGTTGGTTTGGCAAGACCTGTAGCCTGTTGGACTCTTTTACATTATGAGTAAAGGATGTTATCCATGGTGTGTGTGTGTGTGTGTGTGTGTGTGTGTGTGTGTGTGTGGTTGAAGCATGTGGTTGAGTGAGAGTGCTATGATGGTATGAGGAAAATGCAGCAAATGAGCAGCATGTGCTGGTGTGATAAGGCGGAAAGAGTGTGCACAGTCTTTCTTTTAACAACGGGTGTCATGCGTGGGAATAATTGTATGGCATGTGACATGACTGTGAATGAATGGTGCCTCTTCTCCAGTTCCAAGCTAAGCGATCTTAGTGTGTGTGTGTGTGTGTGTGTGTGTGTGTGTGTGTGTGTGTGTGTGTGTGTGTGTGTGTGTGTGTGTTTATATGTGCTTGGGCTAATGTGTCGTGATGATGATGACTTAATATCATCAGATGACTTGCATTGTCATAAATGAACATTAGTCTTAGACTTCATTGGGACTTTTATATGTGCTGTTTCTCTTTGGAGGACCACCAGGAGAAAGCATATGCCAGCTGAGCTCAGCTGTCAGTCATGGCTAGGATTTCATTTAGATTCCCACAAAGCCTCTGAGCTGTGCCTAGCTTCGATGTTAACACATAGTAAGAAGAATAAGGACATCCTGAGGAACATCTCAGACTAGGAATATAAAATTTAACTCCAGATATGAAGCCTGCTAATGTCCATGCCCAGTCAAGCGCACTATGCTATATCAGTAAGAGTCCTTGGGGAAGTCTCATAAGGTTTTAAACAGTGAATGTAATGAACACAAAATTCTTTGATTTGCCGTCATGTATTGTACTTCATTCAGAAAGCTATGTGGCCTGAGGCACTCCCTTTTCTTCAGCTTAAACACAAACAAGTTGGTTGTCATGACATCCAAAAGTTCATGGGAGTTTTAAGTGGACAATGCAGGACAAATCAGAGCAACTGTAGGCCAAATCTACTATTATTTCAATATTAATATATAAATTGTAATGAATATGTAGGCCAACAATTATAATTGGGTGTTGTTTATATTAAAAAGGGAGTACAGTTTTGTCATTAAATATATAATTCAGATAGCAATCAAAATGAAGTGAATGTTATGGGAACTTTGTGATAGATTGTTTTCATTGCAGCAGCGACCTGAAAATTCTGGCACTGTTAATGGCAAAGGCAGTGGAACAACTCGCCGTGTTCAATTTTCCCACTTTTGCCATCAAATTCAGTGGTGACCAGGTGTTATTTTTCTTACAAGTACAAACCACTCCCAAGTAGTAACATTGCTGTCAGTTTGGAACAGCATTTTGCCTCACCTGTAAACTGTAGGTATGGATGTCTGACTTGAGGGGGGAGATTTAGGGAGTCTGAGCAAGGGCATCAACAGTGTTGCTCTTCTGTGTGCCTCTTGAATGAGAAAGAGAGTGAGAGAGAGAAGTCCTAGTGAATGGCCTCTTGTTTTGCTCATGCTAATAGTATAAGGAGAAGCGATTAATGGTGACAGTGTTAATTAGTCTTATGTAATGCTCATTATTCTTGTTCCAGTTTATTTTACACCCTTCTGTCCTGCCTATTCACACCAAACCACTTTGCTGCTTTACCCCCTATACAAACAATGGCTCAGATAAAATAAATTAGTAACACGTTTACTCAGAGCCCCAATACTCGCTCTCCCACTTGCACTGTATGTGCTTGTCTGGCCGTGTGTGTGTGCGTGTGTGTGTGTGTGTGTGTGTGTGTGTGTGTGTGTGTGTAGAACAGCATGTGTGTGGCAGAGCAATTGTGTGTGTCGATGTGTGTTAAATTCATGTGTGTATGTGGGTTAAGACAGGCAGCACTCCTGGCTGGTATAAGTGTGGGAGACTAATTTTAGCTCATGTGAAATAAATAAAAAATGAGCTGAGGAATGTGTGTGTGTGTGTGTGTGTGTGTGTGTGTGTGTGTGTGTGTGTGTGTGTGTGTGTGTGCGCGTGTGTGTGAAGAGGGGTAATTCGGGGGAGAAGCAGGGGGGATTAAGGGCACTGGGTTCACTCACAAGTGACTTCTGGTTGATCTGAGTGTATTGCAGGGGGTATGAACTTGAAAAGCTTTAGATATGTGCCTGCACTGAGATTTCACGTGGCCTTCCTAGGAGCGTTGTTATACATTTCATGTGTGTTACATTTAACACTCACTATGTAGTAACTGTGTGTGATGTTGCATTTGGAAATGTTGTCCAATCAATAATAAAGGCCTATTAAAACAAAATTCAAGGGGGGTCAGTCACACACACCCTACCTCTTTCCACCACCTCCCCTTGAAATCCTCGACCTATTCAGCATATTCATAATGAGACATGTGTGAACTCGCACAGCTTGGAGGGTGAGAATATCCACAGATTGGACAGGGGAGCAGGACACAACAGGGATGGATAGACGATTAGAGGACAGATTAAGCTGTGCAGCAGTGGAACTGTGTTCTCTGGAATCCTAATACTTTTGGGATAAGTTGGGGAGTTGGATTGCTAAAGCAAGACACATTCTTTTTTAATACCATTGGTTTCAGAAGAAACAGTGAATAAGAAAACTTTTTTCCATATAATGTAAACAGATAAATCATCACTGTTCTCATTGTTTCTCTATTCTGTCTATTCCCCTCACTGGGTCTTAGCTGTTTTCTGTTGAACAGTCCCATGACCTCATAGCTTTCGCTCCCTCTAGCCCCTCCACCTCACTGCTTTTTCCGCCTCTCTGGAGCGGAATGGGGCATCCATGGAATTGCTGGGCTTCCTTTTGCTTAATTAGCTCTGTGAAATTCAAACTGCCCTCCTGACCCGACCACCCCCCACCTCCACCACCACCTCACACATATACACACGACAGAAAAAGCAGACACTCATATGACTCTTGTTCCATGACGTCAGTAATGTGTGCATGTTTGTATGCGTGTTTGTGAGTACATGTGTACAAGTGCATTTGTGGGGTTGTGGATATTTATAAGGAAGACTAAAACAAGACCACCTGCCATGCTGTGGTCAGTGTCAGGATGCTTATCAGTCTATCTCAAGATGAGAGTCATCCTCTTTTTGGTTGTTTGAGGCCAGCTTGTATTTCACTGATGTATGGGCCATGTTTGGATATCTTGTTTCTCTGTTCTGTGGTTTCGCTGTTGTCCTTATGCAGACACACATTCAGGCCTTGTTAATCTTATTTAATGGAACAGTCACTTTTACTGCCATACTACTGTGTTATTTGCTATGTAAAATATACTACCTTCGTTGTTGGATGCACTGTGGCCATTTGGGAACATTCTGAACAGAACCAATTCTGAAACAAAAATCAACAAGGGCCAATTGTTATTGATTTAAGTATAACTTCAGAATAACAATAAAAATGTAAAAAAAAGTAGGAGTATAACAATTAGTTATGGTAGAGTTATGGTATTGTCTTGATTCAATATATTATTCCAATACAGCAGAATGAGGAATGCATTATTTTAACAAGATGAAGTGGCTGTTCAATGGTTATTACAACATAGAACAATATTAAATATGATTTCAGAGGTTTTGCCCCAAAACAGACAATTTTCTGACAATATCACAATCTATGATTAATGTAGTGTCCAGGCTCAAACAGGAAGACACTCTCACTGCTGCTGTTTTCCACAGATGTGTTAAGCGATGAGAAGAAAAAAGGATGAGAGAAGCCCTTCTCAGTTTCTCACACCCTCTCTTCCGGGCTGGCTATTAGCAAACACATTAGTCACTCCCTTTACTGGAAGCACAGTGACAGTTAGTGGGGGCTCCTAGGGAGAGAAAGAAGGGAGACAGGGAAGTAAACACTCAGATGAGGAGGGATTGATGAGGCCATTTTTTCCTGTTGAACTCCATCTCCATGCTCTATCTGAACACTTAAACCAGGACTGACATACTGCCCAACTGTGTGTGTTTATATATATATATATATATATATATATATATATATATATATGTGTGTGTGTGTGTGTGTGTGTGTGTGTGTGTCTGTGTGTCTGTGAGAGAGAGAGAGACAGAGAGAGAGAGAGAGAGAGAGAGAGAGAGAGAGAGAGACAGTGAAGAGGCACTCCTGGTGGGCTTAATGCTAGTTATTACTGAAGCAGTACAAGCAGTTCCTCTGTGGTATGGCCTGCAGTGTGTGGATGTGGTGATTCTGGGCTTTCATGCAGAAGTGTGTAGACAGCATGCAGGCCGGCAAGATAATGGCTGAGATTGTGGCCCACTGTATAGCCAAAGGCGCTGAATCAAGGGGTTGTGGAGTGTGTCAGTGCCTGAGTCCGGCCCAGTGAAAACAGCTCTTGTTCTCAAAGGGGAAAAAAAGCTGTCGAGGAGGTGGGGGGGTTGGGCGCAGGGGGTCTGGGTGAGCGGATACTTCCGCCCTGTGCGAGGCCCTCATGCTAATGAAACCTCACAAACAAGTACACAGGGTCAGAGGTCAGGCCAGCAATCACCAAACAGACACACTGTCACAGGAACAATGTGTTATTTTTGTTTCATATCTGTACATTACTTACTTGCTTCTATGATTATGTATCATTTTAATTTGCTATAAAAATGATCTTATGGACAGTGCTCAAAAGTAGCCTTGAGATGCTCTTAGAAAACATTTTTTCACCATTTATTCACTCAAATTCATTTCAGAATTTTTACCACCAGCATTAATAACCAAGTTTACTAACTGTACCTCCGAATGATCACTGGAATTCATTGAAAACCTATCAAAGGCAAGTAAAAGTTCTTAGACATTATTGAGAAAAATATCAGTGTCTCTTCCTTAAGGTTAGTATTCAGCGTTTTAGTTTTGATAGTATTTTGCTGAATATTGTCTTTTGGATGACAGTTGGACGTCTTCTATGCATGGAGTGGATGAGTTTGGCTTGTTGGATTTTCTTAGATTGCAGCTTCTTAGCAGTTCCAGTCTCTTTCCATTACTTAAATTCATCTTCCATACAGTGGAATCTTCAGTCTTTGTCTGTGTTCTTGTGACTGCATTTTTAACAGATTTTATTCAGAATGGTAAGGAATCAGGGGTGACAAATGGTGGCTTTGCGGGAGTAGCACTGAAGAGCCTTCAACATAATGTCTGTGTTAAGATTTGGAATAAAATTAGGGGTTAGGTGAAAGTTGTCAAATGACACAAGTAAATTAAAACATTTTCTGCAGGAAACATGCTTTTCAAAAAATCATTTTAGAGTGCAGTTCTATTTTTTCTGAATTCAATATATTGGAAAGAAATTAACATAATGTAAAGTTGACCAGGTGCTCAAAAACAAGGATAGACGTATCCTAAGACTTTATTTCTTAGAGATAAATGTATTGACTTCGACCTTTATTTATTAATATATTCTGTATCAATGAGATTGAATAGGGGTGGGCAATCGTATTGCCCTTCATTAGGTTTGAATACAAACCTCCAACTTCTTTCCATTGGTTTTAATGTAAGTCATTGACAAAAACATACATTCATACCACTGTATACTATCCAATAATACCAATAATCAAATTACAACCTGCTCTCTGATATCAGTGGTCATAACTGCGCCTGCTAGGGACTAATAAAGTTTTCCCATTGCAGTTCTTCTGTGCCTCGAAGACAGTGTGCATGTGTCTGTATTTTTATGCCTGAGAACCAGGGTGTGTGTTGTATCTCAGTGTTTTTGAAACATGGGAGCATGCTCACCGTCAGCTGCACAATGCTAAATGCCAGCGTCTGTGTTCTCTCACAGCACCTGCCACTTCAGTTGCTCCCAGCAAAGGAGATCACATTCCTTACTTGGTAAAGGGGAGAGGGAGGGAGAGAGAAAGACATTGGAGAGAGAGAGAGAGAGCGAGAGAGAGAGAGAGAGAGAGAGAGAGAGAGAGAGAGAGAGAAAGAAGCATGTAAACTTTTCACTCCTTCCCTCTTTCCCATCTCTTGGATATAAATCAGTTATGAGATGGAGAAGTCAGTAGTCAGGCACATGTAGACACAGAAGCGAGTGAGCAATGTGCTACTAATCAGAAAGAAAGCAAGGTAGGATAAAGTTGGCCATAAAAGGCAGCTAGCAGATGAGTGTAAAGTGTGAGCGTGGCTTTCCTCATGCTTGGGGTGTTGCATCAGCTTTGTTCTCAGAGGGAAAACATGTTTTATTACTTGTTTTGTCCTGCTGTGTTTTTTTGGCCTAAGCTAAACAAGGGAATGCCTCTTTGTCTGCGTCTGGATGTGTTTATGGATGTTACATTAATCTGTTGTCTCTGTCTCTCTCTCTCTCTCTCTCTCTCTCTCTCTCTCTCTCTCTCTCTCTCGCTCTCTCTTCATCTCTCTCTCTCCTAGACTAAACCAGCCAGGCCATGTCCTGTGTTGGGTCTCTCCCTCCAACATAGTGAATGAGGCATGAGAGGAGGAGAAGTGGTCATGCAGAGAGATGGACTGTGCATTGACTGCTGCTTCAGCTCTCCCCGACCATCAGAAAGTCCCTGGGTGTGTCCGACTGGTCGTCGTCTTGACAACACAGACACTTGACCTCTGACCGAACTTCTCTACCCACCCGCTGTGTGCCCCTAACCCCATCCCACCCACTGACCAGCACCCTTCTCCTGTTGCTGCTGCTTTAAGAAAACTCCCAGAAACACAAAGGCTAGACTCCACATCTGAGTGTCACTCCAGAGGCCATTCCTTTTGGACATTGTAGTTCTTTCTCTTTTTCAATTTCCCACTGTTGTTGTTTTGTTTTCAAGTGCTCTGGACTTTTAGAGAGGCCAGTGTTCCCCTTAGCCTCTGAACCTGTGAACCAAACCTGGAATGTAACATCTGAACACATACCTTCTTGCACGCACACACACACACCCACACACACACACACCCACCCACACACACACACACACACACACACATACACACACAAACACACACACATGCACACACATGTGCACACAGTTATTGCACATGGTACGTATTTATTTATTTATTTGTGTGCATTATAGCACGTGTGCTTTGAGCGCATGCGTGTGCATGTGTGTGTTTCTGTGCGTGCTTATGGATGGTTGCAGTACTGCACCAAGGTGGCATTTCATTTATCTCCACAACAACCAACTGAAAGAAACCCCAGTTGCTTGAAAAAAACCTACCTCAAATGAAGCCAGGTTTTAACTTGCATACGGAAAAATATATATTGAAAAAAAAACTATTTATTTTCAGTACTGAATGTTTTCATGATAAAAAAATGCCAATCCAAAGCCTTACTGACTGTACTGTCAAACAGTGTTTTCTTTGAGGACATTTGTTTATGGACCTACACACACTCACAGAGTATCAAAGATAGGCCGCTCGCCATGGCAACCGAAACTGAATGTTTGTCCGTGCAGTAGGGGTGAGTTTTTTTTTCACCCACCGCAGATGATAGTGATTTCTTCTGCAATCAAAGATTTCTTATATTATTGCTATTGTTATTATTATTCTTTTAAGTATTACACAGATATTTAAAGGATGTTAATATAATTCTATTTATCAGTGCTGGGAAACGGCAGCGCAAGGAGCAGCACAATGCTGCCTCACACACGTTCACTTATGCAAAGCAGCCTTCCAGAGAATGGAGAGTTATTAGCTTGGAACAAAGCCAACCAGACAGACACAGATACCTGCACCGTGCACACTCAAGACACACTGCAGTGTGTGTGTGTGTGTGTGTGTGTGTGTGCACTTTAGTCAATGAGAACGCCACAACGACAAGCCTAGGCACACCTGCAGTCATCAACCTTTCGATCTTTGATGACCCAGAAGACTCTGCCACCAACCCAACCCCCTTTCGTTCACCACTACTATCCTCACTCTGAAACTGCAGCCTTCCTTTTGCCTTAGATCAGCACTGTTGGCTGAATGTTTGTACTCAGTGTCTACTCCACTGATGGGCCTGCGGCAGCACCCAAGTGGCTCTGCTGCATCCCAGTGGGGCAGGCAGTGAACAGGAGTGATGTGACATTTTTCAGGGAACGTATTTCCAGAGGCTTTAGACCATCACTGCTGCTCCGTAGTGTCAGACAAGGACACAGTGTCAGTACCATTGCTTTTGTCTTGCACTTACAAACTCCTTAGATTGTAAACACAAGACACTTTTGAATGTAGAGTATTCTGGTGCTTGCCCACGAGCAAAGCATGGACGAAAAACACCCATCAAAACGAGACAGACATGAAACAGATCAGATGAAACAAACAAGCAAACCGAAAACATGAACAGACATGACTCTTTTTAAGCATATGAAAATGCCTAAAAATCTGTAAATAATGTACATACAAGACTAAATAAAAGATATGTGCAGTTGTGAAAAAGTTTTTAAGTTAAATGTTTTTTGTATATAAGCAGTAAACATTTGAATGGATTTCCCCAACCAGTTAAAGCACTAATGAAGGTACTTGCCAAACGCCAATGTTTGGCCTGGAGGTTTTCTTTTTCTAATTTTTCTGTAGGTTTTTAAGAGTATGCACACTGTATGATAAAATGCCACTAAGGAAATATTTTCTAATGCTGTAACATTAAAAAGAGAACAGAAAATCTAATTGAATAATACTTGCTATTATGAAAAAAAAACCTAGCTAAATAGGTACAATTCACAAATGGCATATGCAATATTTACATTTTTTTAAATTAGTTTACAGAAAGAAACCAAATGTATAAATACTGTGCTCATAATGTTTATTAAGGATGTTTTGCTGTACACATTTTTTCTGCCAACTTTAAAATGAGAACTGTTTTCTGTTTTTGCTATTGGATTTTGATCTTACCAGTGATTTTCAGCAGTGTTCTTATTATGATGATCTTTGTTATTTCTCAGTATGAAAAAGATGACTATTTCGAGGCCTGGCTTATATATACAGTATATATATATATATATATATATATATATATATATATATATATATATATATATATAACTGTATTATTATTATTATTATTATTTTTATGTGTCTTCATTGTACATATTTCATATACTGCGCATTGTGATGCTATTAAGAGATAATTTAAATGTAGTGTAGTTAGTATTGCTTTAGAAACTGTAATGATTGAATAGCCACATGCAATAAAAAGGTAACATTGTTTAAGAATATCAAGCATCTGTGTGTTCTTAAGTTGAACAGGGTTAGATTTCAGAGCCAAATTCAACTGTTGGGTTGAAAAACCATTGGTTTTTATTTTCGCAATAAAAAATGGGTATCTGCATTCAGTCCATGTTACGTTTACATTTACATTTTTATGAAATACATTTAGAATGCCTACCTAATACATTAAAATACAAATACAACATTATTACACAATGAATGCAAATTTTGTGGCACTTCATAACACTGATGTTCAAGAAAAGGCAAAGACTGATAAACAAGTATGATCGGTTATTTATCTCAGTGTTGTTGGGCTCTGCTAAAGCATAAGGAGAATAATTAATTACTGAGTTGATCACTTATTTATCTCAGTGCTACTGAGCTCTTCAAAGCAGGAGTAGTCTGATTATCAGTTATATATCTCAGTTTTAATGCAGTATTTGGAATTTGGGATATGTATCAGAATCCAGCTTGGGCTGGTTGTGGGGACAACAGCCTGAGCAGATGTGAGAGATAGTATGAACAAATTATTTAGTCAGTCATTATCTAAGTAACTTGTTGTTCCTGAAAAGGCTCCCGCGGTTAATCTGAGACACCATCCTGGAGTCATTGGTTTGCAAGTAGGAATACCCCTAATTGGGGCACCAGTCTATATGAGGGTACCACACACACACACGACACCCTTGGGGCAATTTATTATAATCAGTTGAACTACAATGTGCATTTTGGGAGGCAGGAGACCTTTGTGGACACAGGAGACACCAAACTCCTCACAGACAGTGACCCCAAAGTGGGAGCTGGACACAATCCAGCTGTGGGGGCATGCCCCCATCATAGGAGAATCATAAATAAACATTGTGAGTTTCATACATGGCAAACTAAATAAACTTAAGTGTTCTAGTACTTCATTTCACTTATAGTCTGTATTACTATATTTGAGTGTAGAGTTTGTATTCTGCCATTGTTACTTTTTTCAGAGGTAACACTACTCAGCTCATGTTATAAATAAATGCTTTGTTTTGTCTGAGGCTAGTGAAGTTGAAAAGACTTCATGGCTAACCTGGGCCTTCCAGGCGGCAGATGTCTTCATTCATCGTTTCTTCTCAGGGAAGTCGGAACATCATGATATCCAGAGCAGAAACAATTTCACCACTCTTTGATTAATCTAGTCTAAACCTTTTGAGGTCTATGAACATGATATGAGTTGAAGTCCTATTAAATGAATGGAAGCGTCTGTGACAGCACACAGTGGGTCATTAGGGCTTTTGCAGTCTGATCTACATTGTGCCCCAGACTGTGGCAGAATATGTAATTGGCTGACGGGATTATCATTTTCTGCCCTAAGCCATATGTTGAAGGATTATTAATTCTTGCACCCATGCTAATTAAAATGGTAATTAAGTCTGGAATGAGATGGAATTGCTCAGTGTGGTCTCTTCCAAGAGACCTGTGTGTGTGTGTGTGTGTGTGTGTGTGTGTGTGTGTGTGTGTGTGTGTGTGTGTGTGTATGCATGCGCGCGGAGTTGGAGTGGACAAAGGCCCAATGAAATGGATAAACAAGGTTGGAATTGTCAAGTATGTGTGTGTGTGTGTGTGTGTGTGTGTGTGTGTGTGTGTGTGTGTGTGTGTGTGTGTGAGAGAGAGTGTGTGTGTGTGTGGTCTGATAAGGTGTAGGATGGGTGATTTCTTTCAGTAGTTCTACTGGACTGGAATTTTCCAGGAATTTTCCAGAATTTTTCACCTTCTATCTCTGACACAGCATAATCCCACTTTATATTAAGTGTCTGTAATAACTGTGTAGTTACACATTAACATCTCATATAATAACAGGGTAACTACAACTTCTGTATTCACTGTTGATATAGATAGATAGATGAATTATCATAGCACAGCTTACATTTTTACAGCACACATTTATTATGGTTCACAAAGCTACACAAGTCCACATTAATAACTTTAGTTATATATATATCATCTTATTAGTTGTATAATCATCAAGGCAGAATATGCTGTTAAAGCTATTTGAATTACACAAATATTTACTTTATTTGTCTGCTGTGACAGTTAATACCTCACAGTTACACTGTGGTTGCCTACATTATTAATGTGTAACAACACAGCAATTAAAGACACTTAACATAAAGTGGAACCTAGAATTGCAAATGAAATAGGAAGCAGTCACAGAGGCACTAAATAGATGGGGTGGAAAGCACTATTCAAAGGGCTTCAAAAACACTGCCTGAAGGTGGTATTTTGTACGTAATTTATGTCTATCCAAATGTGTCAAATGAGTTTCTGCAGCAAAGGGGGGCAACTTTCTTATTAATACCTTTGATTGCAGTTGTCTACAAATGTCTGTACATACAATTCATAATGAGAACATTTTGAATAGCTAAGCTGCTTTTGTGTTAACACAATATGCTTAAAGAGCAACACCAGTAAAATTAGCCTGGTTGCTGGTTGTGTGTTCTTTTAATTGTGTGTGACTTACACAACAACAACAATAATAATAATAATAATAATAATAATAATAATAATAATAATAACAGTGAATAAGCCTCATGACAGCACTGGTTGTTATGACGTGACAACCATATTGTAATTGCTACAAGACTGGGTCACAGCATCTCCAAAAGGGAAGCAAGCAGGTCATGAGGGGGATTTCTGGTATGCAGTGGTCAGTACCTACTAAAAGTTGACCAAGAAAGGACAACCACTTAACTGGTGAAGGGTTATTAGCACCTAAGGCTCAATGACGTGAGCCATGTTGGCCCCCGTCTCACAATTTACATTTAAAGGACCTGCTGCTAATGTCTTGATCTATTTTGGAAGCATAAAGAAGTACTACACAGTATTAGGCAGGTGGTATTACTGTTGGACGATCAGCATAAACCAATTACAGCTAGTACACAGTGCTGCAGCACAGGTTTTCACCCGAGCCTGGATATATATGCAACCTAAAATTATTGTTGTTGTTTACAGGTACTTTCTTATATGTTAACATCCAACTATCTCTCAAGAATTCTCAGTCAGCCATAAAAAGCAGCTTTACATATATTTTTTTTACATAATGCCATGTCTCTGTGTTCTAGTCCTGTTCACCTCTTGTCTCAGTTGTTATGTTTTCCCATGTGCTCCTAGCACATGCTTTGTGGTCCTGTCTCCTCCCTTGGTCCACCTATTCCCATCTGTATCTCATTTGTAACCCCGCCCCTTTGTAATCAGTTTGTTCCAGGTGTGTCCAATGTTGTCTTGTATTTAAGACCCTTCCTTTTGGCCAGTCTTTGTCAGTGGTTTTGTTTCTGTCATGGTTTGGTGCTCAGAAGAGCTTCTGTCAGTTTTTGTGTTTGTACGTCTGTTCCCATGCTGTTCCTTTGTTTGTCTAGATTTAGTGCTAGTGTTTTTTGTGTCAGTTTGAGTACCATTGTTTGTTAGTATCCCCGGTTTGTTCTCCTTTATCTTATTAAATTCTCATCCCCAGCGTTTACCTCCACTTCCCTAGTCTTTGTTTGTTCAGCTCACAACCCCGACACATTAGCTTGTATTTTTGCATTATTGTTTTATTACTTTTTACTGTTTAAATGAAATATGATTCTTTTAATAATTCTTATAT
Organism: Acestrorhynchus altus; assembly: GCA_034509495.1. Lineage (NCBI taxonomy): Eukaryota > Metazoa > Chordata > Actinopteri > Characiformes > Acestrorhynchidae > Acestrorhynchus > Acestrorhynchus altus. Next base: position 10,902,070 of record CM067509.1, on the reverse strand, counting down.
CTTTTATACTGTCACATTACTATTGTACATCAGTAAATATTGATCTATTTTTATATTTCCTCATATAAACCAGCCATTAGGGGTGTACTTTGTGTACTTCTGGGGTCGGTCCCAAGCCTGTATAAATGATGAGGGTTGCATCAGGAAGGGCATCTGGTGTGGTTTACTTGTGCTAAAACTACAAGGCAGATCACAAATATGATTGCCATACCAGATTGGTCAAGGCCCGGGTTAACAACAACTACCTCCAGTGCTGTTGACCAAATTGGACTACTGCATGTCGAAGACCATTGAGGAGGAGAGGAGGAAGGCGGGTTAGAAGGCAGTGAGAGAGAAGGAAAGGCAGGAGTGTGGAGGTTAGAGTAGGGACTATGAATGTAGGGACAATGACTGGTAAAAGCATAGAGCTTGCAGACATGATGGAGAGAAGGAACGTAGATATTCTGTGTGTTCAGGAGTCCAGATGGAAAGGAACCAAGGCCAGGAACATTGGGGAATGATTCAAATTGTTCTATCATGGTGTAGATAGGAAGAGAATGGAGTAGGGATCATCCTAAAGGAATAGTTTGTGAAAAGTGTTTTGGATGTAAAGAGAGTGTCAGAAAGGATTATGAGTTTGAAGTTGGAAGTTGATGGTGTAATTTGTAATGTTGTCAGTTCATATGCACCATATTGGTTGTGAGTTAGAGGAGAAAGAGGAATTTTGGAGTATGCTGGATGAAGTGGTAGAAGATGTCCCTAGAAAGCAGAGATTGATGATTGGTGCAGACTTATATGGACATGTTGGTGAAGGGAAAAGAGGGGATGAAGAGTTGCTGGGTATGTATGGTGTGAAATATAGAAATACAGAAGGTCAGATGGTTGTAGATGAGAATGGAAATGGCTGTGGTAAAAACATATTTTCAGAAAAGTGAAGAACACAGGGAAACATACAAGAGTATACAAGAGCTGAAGAAGGAGGATGGTTGCAGGCAGTTCAGCAAAAAAATGCAACAGGCCCTTGGGGGCAGTGAGGAGCTACCTGAGGACTGGGAAAGTACAGCTAAGGTGTTGAGAGAAACTGGCAAGAATGTGTTGGGTGTTTCATCTGGTCAGAGGCAAGAAGACAAGGAAAGTTGGTGGTGGAATGAGGGAGTCCAGGAGAGTATTCAGAAGAAGAAGGCAGCTAAGAAAAAGTGGGATAATCAAAGAGATAAAGGAAGTAGGCAGGAGTACTGTGAGGCTAGTCGCATAGCGAAAAAAATGGTGGCAAAGGCAAAGGCTCAGGCCTATGATGAGTTGTATGAGAGACTGAACAGTAAAGAAGGAGTGAAGGACTTGTATCGTTTGGCTGAACAGACAGATAAAAGATGTACAGCAGGTTAGGCTGATAAAGGATAGAGAGGGAAATGTAGTAGTGAGTGAACAGAGAGTTTTGAGTAGATGGAAGGAGTACTTTGAACTTTGAAGAATGAATGAGGGAAATGAGAGAGGGAGGAGGACAATGGGGGAGAGATAGTGGATCAGGAAGTGCAGAGAATTAGTAAGGTGGAAGTGAGGTCAGCTTTAAAAAGGACAAAGAATAGAAAGGCAGTTGGTCCAGATGACATACCTGTGGAGGTATGGAGATGTTTAGGAGAGAAGGCAGTGGACTTTTTGACCAGGTTGTTTAACAACCTGGAGAATGAAAGGATGATATGCAAGGGTGATATGCAGAGGTGCAGTGACTACAGAGGTATAAAGTTGATGTGCCACACAATGATGGTATGGGAAAGAGTTGTTGAAGCAAGGCTAAGGTAAGAGGCTCAGGTCAGTGAGCAGCAGTTTGGTTTCATGCCCAGAAAGAGTACCACAGATGCAATTTTTGCATTGAGAGTGTTGGTAGAGAAGTACAGAGAAGGTAAGAAGGAGCTACATTGTGTCTTTGTGGATCTAGAGAAGGCATATGACAGGGTGCCAAGAGAGGAACTGTAGTACTGTATGAAGAAGTCAGGTGTGGCTAAAAAGTATGAGAGGGTGGTGCAGGACATGTATAAAGATAGCGAGACAGAGATAGTGAGGTGTGCAGTTGGAGTGCCAAATGGTTTCAAGGTGAAGGTAGGGTTACATCAGGGGTCAGCTTTGAGCCCCTTCTTGTTTGCAATGGTGATGGACAGGTTGACAGATGAGGTCAGGCAGGAGGCTCCATGGACCATGATGTTTGCAGATGACATTGTAATCTGTGGTGAGAGTAGAGAGCAGATGGAAGAGAACCTGGAGAGATGAAGGTTTGCTTTGGAGAGGAGAGAAATGAAGGTCAGTAGAGACAAGACGGAATACATGTGTGTGAATGAGAGAGAGGCAGGTGGAAAGGTGAAGATGCAAGGAGTAGAGGTTGTAAAGGTGGATGACTTCAAATATCTTGGGTCAACCATCCAGAGCAGTGGACAGTGCAGAAAGGTGAATAAGAGGGTGCAGGCAGGATGAAGTGAGTGGAGACTGGTGTCAGGGCTGATGAGTGACAGAAGGATAGCAGCAAGAGTGAAAGGGAAAGTTTATAAGACAGTAGTGAGACCTGCTATGATGTATGGTTTGGAGACTGTGGCTCCGTCTATAAGACAGGAGGCTGAGCTGGAGGTGGCGGAGATGAAGAGGCTGAGAGTGACAAGGATGGACAAGATTAGAAATGAGCAGATCAGAGGGATAGTGAAGGTGGAGCAGTTTGGCGATAAAGCCAGAGAGGCCAGGTTGAGATGGTTTGGACATGTGTTGAGGAGGAATATATTGGACAAAGAATGTTGGAGATGGAGCTGCCAGAAAGAAGAAGAAGAGGAAGACCTCAGAGAAGTTTTATGGATGTAGTGAAGGTGGACATGGAGATGGTTGGTGTAACAGTAGAGGAGGCAGGGCATAGGACAAGATGGAGGCAGGTGATCCACTGTGGCGACCCCTAAAGGGAGCAGCCGAAAGAAGAAGCAGAATATATTACCTCATATACAATGTATATGCAAATATTTGGGCACCCTGGGTCAAATTACTGTTACTATGAAAAAATAAGCAAGTTGAAGATGAAACAAGTACAACAATGTACCACAACTCCACAGTTGTGGAGTTACCCATAGGGTCTGATTTGCCTTTCTCAAAATCCTAGGAGCAGCTGTCTCTGAATTTTTTTCTTGATGTTCCAGACCTTATCTTAGCCTCCACTGTTATCTGAACATTCAACTGCCATTTCTTCATTGCATTTTAAACTCAAGAAACTGCAACTTGAAAACACCTTGTTTTTTATAGCCTTCTCCTGCTTTATGAGCTTCTAGCATTTGTCATTTTCAGAGTGCTAGGCAGCTGTTGAGAAGGGGACAAAGTTAGGGTTTCCATATTTTGCAGCTCCTTTCATTTTTTTGTTAATAATCTGGATCAGGTGTGATAGAGCATCAATAACAACAGATTGTTCACACCAGGGAGGATGGGGAGATTCCAGTCCAGTTGAAGATTTGGAATCAATGATGCAAACAAATATATTGTGTGCTGCACTGAGACTGATGTAAGAAGAGCTACTGCTGCTGCTTCTGTGTGTGTGTGTGTGTGTGTGTGTGTGTGTGTGTGTGTGTGTCTTTGAATGCGTTTTAGAATATTTTATTTTTTCTTTGGAGACATAGAAGCTGTCAGTATAGGAGGAGACACAAGGAAATGGGATGTTTCAATTTTATTACACTACAGCTCTCATTGTGTGTGTGTGTGTGTGTGTGTGTGTGTGTGTGTGTGTGTGTGTGGGGTTGGGGTTGGATGGGGATTGGTGGCTGTCTCAATTCACCATCACTCCTTCTTCTCAGCCAGAAGCCCCATCATTGCCATGGAGATGGTTGTGTACACACACACACACACACACACACACACACACACACACACACACACACACACATACGCTTTACTGGAAATATGTGGCTTCACCTCAGTAAACACCTTGTCCCTCCCTGACAGAGGTAAGTAGGGGATTTGTGTGTGTGTGTGTGTGTGTGTGTGTGTGTGTGTGTGTGTGTGTGTTTGTAGTGTGTGTGCGCACTGCTGGGTGTGGGGGTTAAGCAATAGTGGCTTGAGGAAAGAAATAATAACCAGTTGCACTCCACACTGAGAAGTTCACTAACCCTGACTAGACCCTAAAAAGCTAGTGTGAGAAGAATGAAAGCTGCAGTGGTTCGCCTCATTCTTTCCCAAGTAATGATTATAATGTAGCCATATATCTGAAATTGGTCTACTGTAAACATAATGTCAAAGTAAATAAATTAATGAAAACATACAGTCTGCTTTCACAAAAATGTAGTTCTGCAGTTCCAGGATTAATTTTTTGCTCTGTTTGCTGGTTAGAAGTTCAAAGGGTCACCTCAATCATATTTACCAGGAAGCCTCAATTACATTAAAGCTGAATCTGAATACAGTGGATTACAGCCCAAATGCAGCTATAACCTCTGTCTCTTTTTATTCAAAGGATAAAAATGAGGGGATATGAGGCTGGGATGAAAATGTAAACTGCAGTAGAGATGGATGTGTGTAAGACACTGTGTGGTGCTATGCTGACAGAAAATGGAGACAGGAGGTATTAACCTCCACAGAGTGGATTTAACCAGACTCATCAGAGATCAGTGTTAGTGTAATACTGTTTCTGACAGTTAAGGCACTGTGTGTCCCAAAGTCACTTGATTGTGTGATATATATCCTTTGCAATGGAACTCAAAATCCACTGGGCATCTTTCAGAAGTTTCTACAGCTTGATTGAAGCACACCTGTGGCAGATTCAGCGGATTGGACATGATCAGCAAAAGCACACATCTGTTTAAATAAGGTCCCATAGTATACAGTGCATGTCAGAGAACAAAGCCATGAAGTCTAAGGAATTTCCTGTAGACATGATTGAATTGAGACACAGACCTGGGCAAGAGTACAGAAACAATTCTGCTGCATTGAAGGACCCAATGAGCACAGTGGCACAGTGGTAATCTGTAAATGGAAGAAGTTTGGAACCACCAAAACTCTTAATAGAGCTGATCATGGTAGAAGTGCCTTAGTCAGGGAGGTGACCAAGAACCCAATGGTCACTCCCGACAGAGCACCGGAACCTTACAGGATGACAACTATTTCTGCAGCACTCCACTGAGCAGGCCTATATGGTAGAGTGACCAGAAGTAAGCCAATCCTCATTAAAATGCACATGACAGCAAATCTGGAATTAGCTAAAAGGCACCTAAAGGACTCTCAGACCATGAGAAACAAAAAGAATTACATTTTTGGACTGAATGCCAAGCATCATGTCTGGAGCAAACCAGGTGCTGTGCATCACTTATTACCAATACCTTTCCTACAGTGTAGCATGGTGGTGGCAGCAACACACCTTGAGGATGTTATTTTGTAGCAGGAACTGAGAGACAAGTCAAGGTTGAGAGAAAGATGACTGCACCTATGTACCAAGACATCCTTAATGATAACCTGCTTCAGAGCGCTTTGGAGCTCAGACTGGGATGAAGGTTTATCAATCCTAAAAACATAGCAAAGATAACAAAAGGAGTGGCTTCAGGACAACTCCTTGAATGTCCTTGAGTGGCCCAAACTTGAACCTGATTGAACATCCCTGGAAATATCTAAAAATGGCCATGCACCAATGCTACCCATCCAATTGATGGAGCTTGAAAAGTTCTGCAAAGAAGAATGGGATAAACTTCCCAAAAACAGATGTGCCAAGTTTTTAGCATCATACTCAAAAAGACTTGAGGCTGTAATTGCTGTTGCTTCAGCAAAGAACTGAACAAAGGCTGTGAAAATTTATGTATGGTATATTTTTTTTATAAATTTGCAAAGATTTCAGACAAACTCTTCTCACTTTGTCATTGTGGAGAATTGTGAATAGAGTTGTGAGGGGAAAAAAAATTCATCCTTTTTGGATGAAGGTTGTAACATAAAATATGCAAAAAGTGAAGTGCTGTGAATACTTTCTGGATACACTGTAGATGTAGTGTAACAGTTAAAGCAGTTAAATGGTAAATATGGTGATACAAATATAGTGAAACAGTGTATTAGTGACTATAGTGAAATGACAAATATAGTGAAACAGTGAATTCAGTGTATTGTTGAATATAGTGAAATTACATAGGCAGTGATGCAGTGATGTGGTGAAATGATGAATGTACTGAAATGATGGATATAGTGAAACGGTGAATATGGTGTAATAATGAATTATGGAGATACAGAGTGGATGGATATGGTCAAAAGCTGAAAATAGTTGGAGGAGTAAACATAATTTTAGTTTGGTTTCTTTAACCTTAAGCCGCCTGGGAAACAAGTAGATTCATTCATTAGATCACCTCTACTTTTGAAAATTGTCTCCCCCTGTTTCTTTAATACCCATGGCCTGAGGTAACATGTTCTCTGTCCTCTGTCTCACCTTGAAGTGATGTCTAGCAATAACACAGAGACAAGTACAATCCTCCATAGACAGGTACAAAGAGAGACCTCCTGAGACACCTGAAAAGGTCCTGTGTGAGATGAGTCAGTGTAAGTTTGGCAGAGGTTCAGGAGATGAGCTCATTGGTGAGCGCTCTCTCTCTCTCTCTCTCTCTCTCTCTCTCTCTCTGCTCTGCACTCTTTGTTGTGTTTCCCAGAAGTAGCATGGAAGCAGCAGGAAGGGGTGTGGCTCTGCCAGGATCCACTCACACCTCACCTGTTCAGCCAACACACAAACAACCACTTGGTGTGTGTGCGCAGGTGTGTGTGCTTATGTGTTTCTGTGCGTGTGCAGGTGTGCATGTTTGTCTCCACCCTTTGGCCCAGTTTATGTTGATGGATCGTGGGAACTGTGTGAACTGTACCTGCTGCAGCTGGAAAATATTACAACACACCCACCCACCCCAGTACACGCATAAATAACAAAACCACAAAAACAAGTACACACTAAAAGCATACAACAAGTACACTGGGATGGTAGATGAGTAGTATTCATGACTGTACGTGTGAGGAATATGAGTTCAGAGTGTTTTCCATTAGAAATTAGTGCAGAGTTGCAGTCCGGGTGCAGGGTGACAAAAACAAACTAACCATCATTTCAACAGTTGTTCCCCCCAAGCAATACGACCACAATGTGGGAATTAACCAGTTCTCTGCCCTTCCCCAGTATCTATTTCTCACACTCTCCTTGCTCAGACAAGCCTTGGAATGTATCATCTTTCTTCCACAGAATTGGGTCTTTCCCACTTGTTTACTCTGAGCTGGAGCTGAAGGCTCACTCCCTTCCTCAACTGAGGTTTGGGGGAATGTTTACAGCCAATTCCAGGCTATAAGGCCTGAACTGCAGCTTCATTCCCACCTCATCCGGCCAGAATAAATAACGAACAATGATGATGACCAATACCCACACCACCACCTTTCCACAAAAGCCAGTCCCATCTGATCAACAACATCTCACCCAACCCATAAGCACTAAAGCATCCTGTCTTGCATAATCATCTTGAAAAATATTGATACAGTTTTAAGTAAGCACTTACATTACAAACACCAAGGACAAAGAGTCTGCCAGGACATCCATAGTCTAATGACTGACATCTTGGCATAAACTACACAACCAATAAAAAACGAATGCGTTTTTCAAATATTTTCGAATATGTTGCACATTTTGAATGCACAGTTTTAAGAACAAGTAAGTGATGCCTTTGGAATTACACTGATTTCTGCATTAATTACTAATACAGTGTGGTCTCATTATTATCTCCATCACAATAATAGACAAACACGATGTAACATATCTAATATCACACAAACTTGTACTGTTCATGTTTATAATGAACACTGAGTAAACAAAGTGCAGGCTAGAAAAAGTAAGTGAGTGAAACGGATTAAGTGTGCTGAGCAGACAAAACAAGTACAAGGAAAGTGGATGTATGTGCAGGTTGTTAAGGATTTAATAAACTAAAGAAAACAAACTGTGGATACAGACAGACAATGGTACTAAAACTAACAAACTAACACAAGATAAACTTACACTGAACCTAGATAACTGAACAAAGGAATCACATGGGAACAGACTTATAAACAAATAAACCAACAAGATCTCTACAGACAAAAAAGGACGGACAAAGACAGACTGATACAGAGGGCAAGGACAATATTAGACATACCTGGAACAGGGTAATGAAGGGGCAGGGTTACAAATGAGACACAGATGAGAATGGGTGGAGCAAGGGTGGAGACAAGACCAAAATAAAACAAAACGCTTGTGGTCAGAAGCACATGGGGGAAAGAAAACACAAAGACAAGATGGGAAGACAAAAGGAAGACAGGACTGATACATGACACAAAACACAAGTAAGTTGCAAGTTGTTCACTACCAATTAGAAAATAAAAACTTGCAACTAGTGTACCTTCTATTTGTAACTGTATTTGTAGCTGAAAACATATTATCTGATCATTTTATACAATATATTCGTTTGTTAGTGTTCTTTTAACATTCTTTTAACACACTAATGAAGCATTTTCTTGCTATTTAAATGATTTACTAAGTGTTCTTGCAACCATTTGTCTTTACTTGCATTCGGGAAGGGGTGGAGCCTTTATTAAAGCCCCTTGTAATCTCTGTACCCTGTTTCTGCCCAGGGCAGAAAGACGTTCTCATATTCACACAGAGTTTGATAAAAAGGAAGTTTCTCCTTTGATTGCGATCTGATGGAGCCAGAAGCCAAAAGGCCAATGAAAGGATGACGAAACTGAGTTCATTGCTGTTGTTTACTACGCTGTTCTAACTGAAGAGATTGTGAAACTCTCCGACAAGGAACTTTCGTTGTTTTTCTCTCGAGTTCATTCTTTTGCTTTCTCAGTCTGACAAACTCAGATAAAACTGATGTTATCAATCAGTGTGTTTATAAAAATGTTCTTTCTCTTTATTTAGCATCCAGTAGCAGGGCATGTAATGTATCAGAAAGCCAGAGTCCACTGTTTCTTGACCCTCTGCTATGTGTCCCTATTTCCCTATGCCTATATGTGACTCCCCTCTTTCATTTTTTTTCTATTCCCTTATTTCTTTCACCCCTGTGTGCCTCCCTTTGACCCTTGGTATGGGGGGGGGGGGATCAGAGAATCCTTTGTTTTAAAGGATTGATGTCATGGAAAACAAAGGCGGCAAAATCTGCAACGGCAGCCTGTTTTGACTGTTTTTGCAATGTCACAAAAGAACAATGCTGTTCATACCACAGTTTTGACATTGTTGTTCAGTATAATGTGAAAATGGAGCCCAACTCTTTATTTCCTTTGAACAGACAATTGTGCAAGTAACCCCTATCCCCCAAAGTAGCTAGCTGTAATGTATTAAAGCATTATTATTAAAGAATTTATTTTGTTAAAAACAACAAAATAAATATAATAATGAAACAATAAAAAGTACTTTAGCATGTCTGTTTGAATTTCTTCGACTTTTACATTTACATTTAAGTCCAGCTCACTGTCATGTATCTGGCCCATTTGCCCCTCTGTCTGTCTCATATCTTGTCTTCCCCTCACATCATCATTGTTCATATTTTTTCACCAGTTGTCCCTTGTGTTTTTTAGCACGTGTTTAGTTTTGGTCTTGTCTTTGTTCTTGCTCCACCCATTCCCATCTGTGTCTCATTTGTAACCCTACACATTTCGTTATCCAGTCGCAGGTGTGTAACGTTGTCTTTGTATTTAGTTCCTCTGTTTCAGTCAGTCTATGTTAGTTCTTTTGTTTGTTACAGCATAAGTGTTAGCCTCTGTTTGTTTTTGTTTGTTACCTAGTGATCATGTAAGTTTGTACGTTTCATACCAGGCATTTTTCTTTGTTACTCCATTTTCACTTTCATTGTCAGTGTTTTTGTTCTATGTTTGTTTTTGTACCCTTGTTTTGGTTTCGTTATTAAATCTGTAAAACCACATCTGCCTCTCTTTGTCTTCATTTGCTCAGCATGTGACAGAAGTGGGGTTCTCGAGTTGGGAGGGAACTCGTTTAGCAATCCACTGCAAGCCCTTTGGTGTGGGTTCTCTGGAGAAGGAGAATGTATCCGAGACCCATGGCTGGAGGAAGCACTGGAGGTGGTGGACAACCCCGTAAAAGGTGGGGAAAACATAAGACAGACAAGGCTTGCTGGAACAGGGTGAATGGGGCTTCAAAGTATGGAGGAACACTGGAGCTTCCTGGACTTTGTACACGCTGCCGTCAAGCCAAACACCCGTGTCCCAGTACTTTTAGCTGTGCCAGCTGTCTGTGCTCCAAAGTCTACAGTGATGCAAGCTGTGTGTGCTCCAGTGTCTGTGGCACCAGGTGCATCAGCTTCAGTGTCAGCAGTACCTGCCGCATCGTCTCCAGTGTCTGCAGTGCCAGACACATCTGCTCCAGTGTCTGCAGTGGTCAGCCGCCAGTGTTCCAGCTTTAGAGGCGGAACCCACCACCAGTGGTCCAATGTCGAGGGCAGAACCCTCTACCATCGTTCCAGTATCATCGGCGCCTGCTACACCTGCTATAATCAACCTGAGCAAAGCTCAAATTTAAAGATCCAACTTGAAATTTCATTGCTTATAATAATCTTCACACATTACCGACTGTTTTTCAGTATGACTGCAAGCACTGAACCAAAACCTAGGCACTGTGAGTGTATTTTACCCTTATGCATCTATTCATACATTTACTTTTTTTTTTTTGAATGAATGAACATTATCTCATCTGTGTGTATTAACTCTACTGTATGTGATGTGTGTGTGTGTGTGTGTGTGTGTGTGTGTGTGTGTGTGTGCGTGCACACTGTGTGTTTCTGGATAGTCTGTTAGATTAATTAGTACTGATATTGCACGGGAAGCACACAAAAAAAAATGAGTCACACATTCTCTTCATTGCGACTCTGAGTGGCACAATAGCTGGTTGTGGAAGAGCTGACCTGCTCCAGTGATGACCCACATCTCATCAACATGTTATGCAGCTCAGTAGAAGTACACTGTTTAATGCTTAAACACAGTTTGCTAAAGTGGGAAAGCCCGCTGAGCACTTGACCGTTGACCATTAGAAGTGGGTCTAAGTGTCCAAGCTTCTACGTTTGGCTTGAAATGTAAGAAATGTAAGAAAAGACAGACAGTCAAAGACAAATTGACAGATAGACCACTAACATAGAAACAGATAACCTGGTAGACAAGTAGACAGACTAATAAACAGAGATGGAGTGATAGACAGACAGACAACTACAGACAGCCACTGATAAACAGACAGACAGTCACTGACTGAAAAGTAGATGACAAATACACTGACAAATTGACAGTCACAGAAATAGACAGAGACACAGACAGACATAAGTAGATAGACATACAGGAAGACAAACAAACAAAGATACAAATACTAGTTGATAAACAGACAGAAAGACAGACAGATCGAAGGTGTTACAGACAAAGACCCCAGCCGACACAGACACACAGGCCGACAGACTGACAGACACAAAGTCAGACAGATAAACAGACAAAGACGGAAAGACACAGATAGACTGTGTGTTGTGTCTGTGCTGAACTTTAATCCTACTACCCATGAGCCTTACAACCTCACGTTTACATCTACAGGAAGTGACGCCATCTTCTTTCATAATGGACTGTTATTAACAGGTATGTGTGTGTGTGTGTGTGTGTGTGTGTGTGTGTGTGTGTGTGTGTGTGTGTGTGTGTGTTGTGGCTGCAGAGTGACAAAGACAGAGAGCCAGTCACACACAGTGAGAGGTGGGGGTTGGGTGAATGGGGCTCTTTGGGGAATTAATGTTTTATTGTGAGGGGTCGTGGTTGGAGGGGGAAGGGGGCTAAATAAATAATTAGGTAAACTCAGCCTGCAGCTGCACACAGGAGCCTGTCCCAGTGGAGAACATAAACACATCTACACAGTGCTGTAGGAAGGAGTGAATGAATAGAACAACACCATCCATCAATATCCAACTTTCATGATACATCACCATTCAGTTCATCAATCAGGAAGCTGTTATCGTCAGTGCTGTGTTGCGTCTGCCAACTGCAGATTTGACAGAAATCATGTTCCTTTTCTTCAATGGTAGAAACAAGTGATTAGACCAAAGACTATCTTAAATAGAAGCTGAACTTAAACTATGAACTAAAAATTGTGTGGTTGTGTGCTTTTCACAAAGCTCGTGTGCAAGTTCACTGGTAAAAACAAAACAACTCTGCCTCTGAGGCAGAACAAACACAATTGGTTCAGAAAATTAATGAATATAATCAGAAGGCAGAGCTTAAGAAATGTGTTTCTGCTTCTCACAGCTTTATATGCAGGACCATTGCATGGAAGGTATGTAATTCAGTTAGAAATTTTGTTGTTTGTTTTTAAGAAATTAGTTTTATATGCGGTTTCTTAGAAAACTGGAAAACCAGCTAATTAGATTTTAAGGCAGCATTTCACTGGTTTCAGTTTTTTTTTTTCCAGGTTGCTTTTTCAGGCAGATGTATGAAAAATCAACACCATAGAAAAAGTACAAATTTCAAAAATTATTTGCATACTTTTCATCCACATATCATTGCTGTTCACTGAGATCCATGTATCTCCATTTTTGTCCATTTTTAGTTTTCTCCATAATATGAATCTGACAGTTGTATGTCTTTATATTGTTTCAGAATTGCATGACCAATGGTCCAAAAGAAAGGCTCTAAAATGACTTTAATCACTCTTATTTTACAGCGACATCAAAGTTAAGAGCATTTCTGCTTTCTCCTGAAAAGTCTTCATTTTGGAGATACATGATTTGCATTGAACAGTGACAATATGAGCAGAAACATGTTTCTAAAGATCCGTCTGCTGGTTCTTTTATTAGGTTATACTATATCTTACCACAAGAACATTTTTGGATAAGAGGAATGTTAAGTCTCTTTGACCTTGTTTAGATCTGATTACTTCATCTAAGTAGTTTCTGGGTTGTATTCTGATTTTTATCACATGCACTTACACATGGTAGATAAATGGTTAGTCACACAGAAGTCTGATTTCTGTGTAGAATGGATATATGCAAATCCACTTGTTACAAGGTAATCAGTTGATTATCTCTTCAGCCTCTGTGCTGTGCTAAAGATGGCCTGCTGCCTCAAAATTCTCAATTGTACATGTCATCGCACATTTTGAAAGAATTGACTATTTACACAGTTTCTGTGAGTTGTCTCACACAAGTCAATATTGCTGTTAAGAAAACAAATGCAACTTCAGAAATTCTGCAAAATAGCTCACAAAACGCAAGTGTTTCTAGAGCATACTGAAAGTGACTGGAACCTTGAGGTCATGTCTCATATGATATTAGTGCACTAAATAATGTGTAAATATTGTACATCATCATTAGAAATGTTTTCATTAGCGTAGTATGTAAAGTACAAGGTGGAACTTAGCCTGAGGCAATGTGATATGTACACGGATCTGGCACAGAGCAAACTAACGTTATTTTCACTAACTATGATTACCATGATTTTATGAGTTTATGTCAGTATCAGTGATTGACCTCTTGTGCTCTGGAATTGATCTTTCCACACTTTAAATCTCTCTCTCTCTCTCTCTCTCTCTCTCTCTCTCTCTCTGTGTGTATGCAGAGTGAAAAAAAAACCATGGAAGCATTTATAAGAATATCTTAGAAAAAAATATCTTTATTATTTATGTATGTATCAGTACTATCCCTTTTCAGGATGTTTATTCTGAAATCTGAAAACTGAGTGAGCAAAGAAAGAGATCAAACAGCCCCTCCCTTCTCATTTTACTCTATAAAACAATATCTGGGTCACTGATGTCACTCTCACTGACCAGTCAGAGTCTGCATGCAGGTTGATAATGTACACCAAAGCAGTTTTTGCATTTATATTAGGATTTAATTAAGTTAGAAACAAATGAATTTTAGATTTATTCACTGATAATTCATCACACAATGATGAGACCATGGTTATATGGGGGAAGTCTTTTTGTTTGTTATGTTATCTGTAACATGTCTGCATGTAACTAGAAAATGCAGATCTAAGAGTTCTAAGAGTGAATGCATGTGATTAAAAACAAATGCATCAAGACACGAGATATGTGAAGTGACCAAGTATAAATATTATCAAAAATACACAGGCCTCTATACCCAATGAAACAGCAACTCCAAACTGAGCTATAACTGGAATCACAGTTACTGGCACATCACAGTACTGTGATGTTCCTTTCAGTGTTTAACACATCACATTTAGCTGCTGTCAGTTTCAACATGTTGTTGCCAGACTCCGCACAGTGACTTGACCTGCGGTATCTCTTTCCCTTTAGTACATCATGGAGCATTTATAAGTGTGTATGTGTGCCAGGCATTGGGTGTGGACTGCTCGCCTGACTGCTCTTTGTGGACACAACATTACATCCCTGTTGACATTCTCTCCATGGGGGTCACCTGCCAATGTTTGAAAATCAAATGAGGCAGAACAAGGAAAATAAAGAAATGCGGATTTATTTCCCCACACTGACGTGCCCGCCACAATGATCAATAGATCAGTCACACACAGCAGAACTATCTGCCTCTGCTTATCACACTTATCTCCTAGCACTTCCGTTGGCACACTCACTAGAAAGCAAACTGAATATTATGTGGAAGAGCTAGAACTAGTGTTTCCAAAACTTAAAACAACTAGAGTGCTCACAGCCCCTAATTACTGGTGTGTGTGTGTGTGTGTGTGTGTGTGTGTGTGTGTGTGTGTGTGTGTGATCCTACATGCAGAATCCTTTCAACTGTGGTGTTTCTGCATCAATCTTTGTATAGATGGTCTTAGATTTTCCTCAAGCATCCTCTGATACAGTAATGATTTCATAGTTTGTATGAAGGAGAGCTCTCATGTCCTGCTGCTGCAAAGGTTGTTCTAACTTTTTCCTCACAAGAAAATTGTTTTTAATAATTACATTACAAATATTTTAAAAGACATTGCTATATCACCTCTATCTTGCAATATAGTTAAAAATGAAGATTAAATGTCCATATGTTTAAATGTGTATAAAAAATATCAAGGTTTTCATAGGGTGTCCTCATTATTTCACATGATTGTATATTAGATAGATAGATTAGATAGATTCAACTTTATTGTCATTGTTCAGTACACGTACATTGCAAAGAAATGCAGTTAGCATCTACCAGAAGTGCAAAATAGTAGCAAAGTGCAAACAAGAACTGTGCAAGTGTGCAGTGTGCAATAAGTAGGCATAGTGCAGGGGATCACAGTGTAGACAGTTATAAAATGTGCAATGTGCAAGTTATAATGTGCAATAATGTGTTACCAGAACAAAACTGAAGAACCATTTAAATGGTTCTTCTCCTGGTTAAAGAGTTCTTCTCTATAACCCAGCTCATTACCAATGTGAATAAACAGTTGTTATCTTGTAGAATATACATTGTGACAATGGGTGACGAAAATTTACTGTCCAGATTACGTCAATTTGAGAAAATATTGATGACACCTGGTGTTGATACACTATATGTTCAAATGTTTGTGGAAACTCCTTCTAATGAATGCATTCAACTATTTTAAGATGCACCCGTTTCTGACACAGAAGTGCAAATTCAGACACAAACAATGAACAAGCAGGTGTCCCAATACTTTTGTCCATATAATGTATTTGTTGGTTTCAAGTTGCGATGTTAAGTAACAAAATTTGATGTTGATGCTAACTTCCAAATGTCACATGCCAAATTTATACTGAAGTAAAATTCCATCATTTCGTTTTTTAGTCGTAGTGACTAAAACTCAGTGTCTGCAGAATTTCATGATGTCTGTCTAACACTGGAGATTGATGTTAACCCAATGTTGCTTTGACAGATATGTCCAGTGCCTACTAAGATGGATGATTCTTCTTTAAAGGCTACAGTAGCAAAGGAGTCCCCAGTTGTTAAGAGTCTTGTTGAATGTCTCAACAGCCAAAGAAAAGAGCACAGTACTGGGTTGAGCATGAACAGGTCTAATAGTAGGAAACGGTAAAAAAAATGGTATGATTTAAAAAAAAGATTTCTAAAATGTTCTTCAGATTTCAAGATATTGAACCAAATATAATTATTATTTATATATTATTTTTATTTACATAATTATTATTATATATTATTAAATTACATGTATTAAATTATTTATGACATATTACTGACTTAATATCTAAAAAAGTTATTAAGATGTTGTTTTGTAGAACGTCTGGTTTGTTGATGTCTCTGCGAACTCCAAACATCTCAGTTCCACCACTGCTCACCTGATTTGCATAAAAGAAGGATTATTTAAATAAACTAGGCAATGCTTGGTAACTGTAAATACTTGAAAGTTGAAAATGGTTCATATATTGAGTCATAATTGAAACTGCAACAAATTGTGGCAGTAATATAGTAATGAGGCTGTAAAACTGAAGTGTAGGCCAACCAACAGGGGTGTAAGGGGTTAATGTATCCCACATCAAATTACACTGTACTTTTAATTAGAATTTATTTTAGTGTTAATATTTTGTCAAAGAAAACATTAAAATATTTATATATTATTTTTGCAAAGGCCTTTAAACTTTGTTTTTACAGTATAGTATATAAATTGACTAATTGAAATTATTGCATCAACCATATTGTATTATATCATTAAAAAACAATAACGTGTCAACATACTTTTTAATTTATATTGAGTTCAATAAAGCAGCCAGGTTGCTTGCATTTGAAGTTCAAAGATAACTTCATTTTTTTACAGTGTGAATGTGTATGAAGGGAGCAATGATGGATCCAATGAAAGCTCATCTTACTCTCACTCATGTACACTCTCCCATCCCCCTCTTCTTGTCCATCTGCGGTGTCCCCAGTGTGGGGTGTCAGACAAAAGAGGCCAGCCGCAGGCCTCCATCCCTCACTCGTCCAGACCTGGCAGGGACAAATCACTCACTCCACACACTTTGAGTGAGGAATAGGCTCACAGCAAGCTCCCACCTTTTAACTAATGGATCTGGAGCCCTTCGTTTCTTCCTATTGTTCTCTTTCTGTGTATACCATGTTCTCTACAAAAACTGAAGTATGGAGGAGAAGGAATAAATTAATAATGTGTTTGTGTTGTTGTTTTTTTTTTTGATTGGTGAGAAATGTATTTTACAACTATATCTGGAATATGGTGGTTTAGCTTTTGATCAAAAGTTCATAAACTTTTTAGACCACATACCACCTATGAGCAAACTAAAACCTGAGTGGCTCAGGGTCCTAATGTGCTGGTACTATGCGGAGGATCACAGAGTCGAATGTTTGCCATCAACAGTCTGAGAGAGCAAATTGGCCTTGCTCTCTCTGGGTGGGTAAATAGCACCCCCCCAACACCCCCCACCCCCCACACACACACACACACACATCACAGGTGCTGGCACAGAAAATTGGCTGTTGTATCAGAGCAGTACACTGGCTAACTGGCTTCTCGTGCATCTGAGGATGCATGTGCTTGTCTACATCCTCCTAGTGTTGGGAGCATTGTATGTGATGAGAGAGAGTCCTAAAAGATTTGGGTAATTGGCAGTTCCAAATGGGGGATGGAATTGGAATAAAAAACTCAAACCTCATTTCTACATTCCATATCTACCACACACACACACACACACACACACACACACACACACACACACACACAAACAAACAAACAAAAGGCTAGATGTGGCCTCCAAACATCATTTATTTCATCTATTTTGCTAAAACTACAGTGGTAACCAGTTGGTTTAATGTATGTTGTGAAGGTCTACAGGATTCTACTGATATTAATAATTGAAACTGATATTAATAATTAAAGTACTGTAGTTATGAAAGTGTAGCAGATTTGCTGAGGTCATCTGGCATATCGCCTTGGGATGCTTCAAGTACCCCTAGTGGTACATGTACCACTTATTTAGATAAATGAGTATTGAGGGTTGAGGGGGTTTTGTTTGTTTGTTTATTTGCTTATTTGTTTGTTCATTTTGCATTGTGCTGCTTTAAATAAAGGACAAATTTGGGCAAACCATAAATGGAAATTCTAGGTATGCATGGAGGTGGCAGCGTTGGTTCACCAAAGCATAGAAATTATACAGTCTGGATTGCAGATTGTAAAACATTTGTATTAGCAGAGCTTGTCTAAATAAGAGCTCTGCATTTCAATTCTAAGCTATTCTAACCAATCGTGAGCTGAACTTTGCTAAAGCCTTATACGCTTTCATGCTGCAAACCCAGGCCCATGAAGGGAGCAAGACCTCACTCTGAAGAAATTTGTTGTAGTAAAATGTAGCCTTCTTACTTAGGATGAGAGTTCAAAACAACCCACTTTGTCTCAAACCACAAATTATTGGATGTAGGTGAAAAGACCAAGTGGGCCAAAACCAGAAAACACCTATGAAAGACCCCCAGAGAGTCTCCAAATGAGTAGGAGAGAGAGGGAGAAAGGGAAAATAAAGTAAAGACAACATCTTGAGAAGAAGAATTGCACAATGTCTTAGTCCGACCTGAAAACAAACTTAATGAGAAGCAGATACTTACCCAACACACACACACACACACACACACACACACACACACACACACACACACACACACACACACACACACACACACACACACACACACAGAAATAAGCTATTTTGATCACTGTCCTAGACTCGGATCATATAATTTCATTTATTTTAGTATGTCGTATGAGATTCTTTTATAGAGCCTGCAGATCACAAACAAATTCCAGTGAGCATTCCTGAAGCAAGAAAAGCAGCAGGAAAGGCAGTAAAGACATCATCAGCCTCATTTGTTTTTAACCTGACACTTATGATTCTGTGTAGATGTGTGTGGGAATGCATGTGTGTGTTCTTGGAGTGTGTGTCAGAAAAAGAAGAAGAGGGAGAGTCAGATCTCTTTAATTCCTGGATTTCTACTCTCTCAAGTACCTCATTTATAAGGTTTGGTTATCAATTGGCATAAAAGATGCCTGTAAAGTATATTCACCTTAAATAATGAACATTCTAGACACTGACATACAACAAACAACAAAAAACATGTAAGTAAAAATGTCAGTCTTGACTCAATTATTTACACAACCCAAAAGTGATTTTTAATTTCCTTCAAGTAAGACCATATACAGTGTGTATGTTTAAGCGTGGGAAGCACGAACATACCTTTAAAACATACCGTACAGTTGTAAATTGACATGTGAGCACCAAAAGAACACCACCCCTCCTCTTTTCTCTCATTCCCCTCTTCTTAACTCTGTATTGGTGTTTATACAGTGTGTAGTGTGTGTGTGTGTGTGTGTGTGTGTGTGTGTGGGTGGGGGGGGTGGGGTCACAGGAAAGTCAGCGATTAGCACTTAACCTTGTGAGTGTTTCATACAAAACAAACAAGCTAGAGGGGGTTCATATGCTGTATTACCACACACACACACACACACACACACACACACACACACACACACACACACACACACACACACACTCAAACACACAAACAAACAAATATGTTCTTGTGTCCTTGAAAATTGCTCCATTGTAAAATCATGAAAGTTACATACTTGTAACTTGTGTAGAAAGCTACATTTGCAGATTTCATGAAACAGAAACAGGCCCGCTCTGTACTGGTCGTCTCATGTTTGAGAGACACTGCTGTAGAAAAAGACGCCTATCTCCCTGAGTGACAGCTGGAACAAAAGGAAACATTTGGGCCGGCTCAGCCTTCCCCTTTACTATAAATATTTCAGTTCCTACCGTCTCCCTTTCACTCTCTCTTCCGCTTTCAGGGCAGGATACTGCACACTTCCCTGTCAACCAACCCTGACAGATCAGAGCCATTTTATAGTCTACTGTCTAGGATATAGATGGGGTGAGAAAGGAGAGAGACACATTGAAAACAAGGGCCGGAGAGAGGGAGAGAGAGGGTGTATGTGAGAGCAAGAGAGAGAGAGAGAGAGAGAGAGAGAGAGAGAGAGAGAGAGAGAGAGAGAGAGAGCAGTTAGTACATCTACAGGAGATCTCAAAGGTCAAAAACAAATTTGTGTCTGATGAATGACCATGTTTAGGATCAGATATGATGTAGTAATCACACTCATACTGGGAATTTAACTAATTTGTGTATTGGAAGGGAGGGTCAGTGGGACACCCGGAGGCCTCGTGATTTCTGGGAATTTAAAACCTACACAAATACATTCAAATTTAATTTCTCTTCAGTAGACTCAAGCTTCTTTATGTTAACATTACAGTGTTGGCTTTTTTCACTTCACTTTTGGTTAGAAGCAAAAAGGTTACATTTATGAAAGATTAAACTGGAAATGTAATTGAAAAAGGATTTTTTTCTAATGGTCGTGGGTGGTAACCTGTGATGGACTGATGACCTATCCTGCCTCGTGCCCAATGATTCCAGGTAGGCTCCAAACTCGCCGTGACCCTGAACAGGACAAAGCAACAGTAGCATAGCATCAGTGACTGTCTGTATTCCAGGACTCTTTACTGAAAAATACACAGGAGGTAAAATGATTAACTCTTAAAACACTAGGCTTTAGATACCATATATCATAACTAAGCTTATCTAACAAAGATGGTCGCATCATTCTATGATGAATTATCAGTGAGTAATCCAACTCCGATAACAGCTACAATTCATTGATTTCCAAATGAACTAATTCCTGTCCACTCAACCTGCGTGCAGACTGCGACTGATCAGCAAGAGGGGGTGGGGCTAATGACATCACTGACCCAGAAATTGGGTTATAGAGGACAACGAGAAAGAAGGGGCTATTTGCTCTCTTTTCTTTACTCAAACAGTGTTTCAGAATAAAAGTCCTGAGAAGGAATAATATTGATAAATACAAAACTAATAAAAGACTTTCAGGTTATTTTTTATTTTATTATTATATTAGTTTTAAAGTACTAATATTTTATAAATACCCTTGTCAATCTTATCATTACAAATAACACAAAGTTCTTCAATTTTCAGCTCAAAAACACCGGATGATCAATTTCCCACATGTTTCTGAGATGCAAAGTTTTTTAAGTTTTATTCAAATAATAATAATCATTTGATCAAAACATTGTCAAATTCATAAGAATATCTAAATTATGTTAAGATTTATCTCTCAGATGAAGAAAATTTGAGTAGTCTAGGATCGCCTGAAATTAACAATATGTGATATGTGTCTCCTATAAATACTTATATCCTATAATGTTTTGATGAATACATCAAAATTGGCCTCTGGTTCTAAAGTTTAATGGTTGACATAAGATCAAGATAATGCTTAAAATTACTAAAAATGTTCAAGTGTATTATTGTTAACTTTATACTAAAAAATTCCTAAAAATGAGCATTGTTGTACGGGTGTTTTCTTCCATTACCTTTGCGTTCATACAGAAGTCACTATAGTAGAAAGGTTTACACACGATTTTAGGATTATGTATGTAATAATGCATTGATAATTTGATAATATTAACAATATATTTGTTTAAAACAAAACTTGTGAATTAATTAGTATTTGAATGATTTAATGAAATCAATTTATTCAGCTTTGTTCTGTTTATTTACTGCAAGTGTTTAGGATGCTATTAGGATGTTATTAGCAGCTGTGAGGATACAGCGCCCATCCCCCCATTTCCCGTTGCACATCCAGAGGAAGCAATTGGAATAATGAGAGAAAAGGGAGCTGTTTGCACACACGGCAAACCTGGAGAGAACTGGCCTGCCTCCAGAACACCACCACTTACTACTGTCACACTTTCCAACATTTGATCAATGTTTGAAAATAGGAGCATGTATGAATGCATTAATGTATGTATGTATGTATGTATATTCACTTCACAATAGACGCTTCACAAAATGGATTACAATCATTTTTACCCTCAGAGTTCTACACACAGTACCCCGTGATTGACAATGATTAAGAACAGTTTGTTAAATCTTTGTCAGTCTGAAATCTTTGCAAATTTATTACAAATAAAACTGTACAAGTATTCACAGCCTTTCCTGTGCCACTCAAAACTGAGCTCAGGTTCATCTTGTTTCCACTGATCATCCTTCAGATGTTTCTACAGCTTGATAAATTCGTGTGGTAAATTCAGTTGATTTGACATGATTTGGACAGGTACACACCTGTTCATATAAGGTCCCATAGTAAACAGTGCATGTCAGGACACAAACCAAGAAGTGTAAGGAATTGTTTGTAGATGTCTGAGACAGGATTGTATCAATCCAGGGAAGGGTACAGAAAAATCTCTGCTGCATTGAAGGTCCCAATGAGCACAATGGGCCATCAGGTTGGGTATGTGACCACTCTTCTTGTCTGGTTACCAGAACTGTTGGAGTTTAAATGTATTAGTTGTTTGCCTAGCATGGAGTGTATGAAATTGCTCTCCATACCACGACACCAAACCTGGATGTGTGAAGCATGACAATAAATCGTTGCTCTTTGTCCTGACCCAAATGTGTAAAAAGACATTTGTTGCTTGAATCCACCAAGACAGTAAAGAAAATGATCTGCTGCCATTTTGTGTGACTCCATGACAGTTTTGCATGATATAATATATATACCCTGATCCATAACATTATGACCACCTCTTTGTTTCTACACCCACTTTCCATTTAAACAGC
The DNA here is from genome assembly GCA_034509495.1 of Acestrorhynchus altus. Taxonomy (NCBI): domain Eukaryota; kingdom Metazoa; phylum Chordata; class Actinopteri; order Characiformes; family Acestrorhynchidae; genus Acestrorhynchus; species Acestrorhynchus altus. The sequence goes on along the minus strand of CM067509.1, from coordinate 10,879,517 downwards.
TCTTCTTACCATACAGGTGTACTTGGTTGTTCTATAATAACAGACTGTAGTCCATCTGTTACTCTGCATAATTTGTTGGCCTTATTTGGATGGTGGGTCATTCTCAGCACTGTAGTGACACTGACATAGTGGTGATGTGTTAGTGTGCGCTGAGCTGGCATAAGCAGATTAGACACAGCAGTGCTGCTGGAGTTTTTAAACATGCCAGTGTCATTGCAGTGCTGAAATTGACCTACCATTCACAGTCTGTAATTATAGAACTACAGAATGATATTTTTATGGTTAGTGAAGCTGAAAAAATGGGCAGTGAGTGTATAAACAAGGAGGTGGTCATACTGTTATGGCTGACTAGTGTACATAGGGAAGTGCCATCTATAAGCCTAAACCTTTGACTGAGATCATGTAATAAAAAATGTGTTGTTTTTTTGTACCTTTTTTCATTATTAGCACTGAGTCTTGTTTCTGGTAGTTTCTTCCTTCAACAGTATTTTTGGCCTATTTGCACTAGTTAAGGACATATTTTCTAAGTGGAGAACAAAGCACTTGTGTAAGATGCTTTAGATAAGAGCGTCAGCCAAACTCGCCCAAAAGTGAAAATGGAAATGTTATCTAAACACTTCTTACTGCAGTTATATTAGTCAGAACATTTTGTTTACAGTAGCACACATGGTTCCATGTTCCTCCATATTTTGCACATTATGTGACCCTGTTGCTTGAGCTGACCTTTCACAGTGAATAGTAGTTTTTGGCCTGTTGTGACACAGGGATGAAAGAAGACCTGATCCTAGTGGATAGACAACTCATGGCCCAGCGTGTGTTTATATGGGTCAAAGCGCACATCAACGTAACACTCCCAACTCGTTAAGGAGAGATCACATTCAGACACTGTAAGCTTCTCTGCCCTGCTGTTGCCATAGCATCACTATGGTGTTTCACCAGCGTTTCCGTGGTATTATGTGCTGTGTTTGTTCTGGACAGATCTGATCCAGTGCTGAGGGAGAAAGACGCAGTACTTGTTGCTGTGGCAACTAAGCTTTGACGTAGCTGTTATCAAACAATAGGTCTGAACTTTTGAGAATGGCAGTTTTCAGCTCAAGCTTAGTCAATAATGGTTAAAATGCCATAACTCCTAAAAATATCATAACTTTGTTTCCAAGAGCTAAGCTGGAAGGAATGACTCACACAAAGTGAGTAGGCCTTTTTGCTACTGGTGAATGCAAAAAAAGAAAAAAGAAAGAATAATAAGTGCAGTTAAAGAAGGTAGCACACACAAACACATGCTCACCCACACACACAAAAACATCATCAAAATGTCAGCCAAACCCATAACCCTTTTAAAACTCTACATCTAATCAGTAAAGCTGTCAAGTTTGGGCAGAGATATAACAGTAATGATATTAGGCGCGCCCTACATGATAGACTGATTTATGTCAGTTAGAATGCCCACTGCTGCTTATGAGATGTGTGGACCTGAGTCATGTGTCAGAACGAGTTAAAATGCTGGTAAAGTAGAGTGACCTGGACTTGATTTGATTACACAAACAAGGCTTAACAAGAAGGAGTAATGCAGGTATTCTCACGCAGAATGCATTCATCTCATTGCTTATTTACGCTAGTCCTACTGATTTTATTTCAGGAACACAGCAGGGCTTTTGCTTTTGATTTAACTGAGATAAGCATTTACTTGTGCAACCATACAGCAGCAGGTCAGTTCTTTACACTCTATTCATAATGCCTGGAATTGAGTCTCTAACCAGTTTAGAAAAAATTCTTTATATCAGCTCCAACTGACCTGTGCCGTAATGTCTGACATTTGAGAGTAATTGGTGTTTGTCACTTAGTGACGCCCAACTCAACCACCCCCACCCCACCCCCCCACACACACACCTCACCTCATGTCTGGTCGTTTGGTACAGCCAGTTTTAATTCACCTGGCTTATCTGTACTTTCCAGTGGCACTTGTGAGCCAAACAGCACCAGGCTGTCCCAACTGCATTGCTTCTGGCAAAAGTGGCTCCCTGGAGACAGCATTATGCCACTTTTTATCCAGCCCAACACTTATGTAAACATCCAAGAGCTTCATGTCTATCAGAAAAGGGCACCCCAACCCCAATCTAGAAATAAAGATTAGAGCTAAAAGAGAGTCCATTCCAGTGAAGCATGTTTGTACCATTTTCTGGTAGATGTTTATGGAAAAAAAGAGGACAAATTGTTCTGACAGGGCTGAGGTACACATTTGGTGATAAATGGACAGATTAACCTGAATACATAAGTAGAGAAGTGTAACAGATGATATCTAATATTAATTTTTAATAGGAACAGAGGAAAATACCTAAGAGAGTTAAATTTTGTTTATTAGTGGAGTGTGAATTTAAAGAGCTGCAGTCACAAAGACTGCTCACTTGACCAGTGTTTCAATAGGAACAGTCAACAGGATCATTCACTTCTGTATTCAGATCTACAGAGAAGAACTGTGAACTGTGTTGGGTGTTGTGGCCAAAATACACAATCGAGGAGATATGCAAGAAAAAACATAGCAGCAAATGTTGCTCAGGTCATGAAGAATGCCAGTACAGGATAGGACTGGACTATCAATAAAATCAATCCATCCATACCAACATAAAGAGGGATGTAGCATAGATGCTGTTCCTGGAATCCTCCAGTGGTGCTAAAATTACAGGCACTGGTTAACAGAGATGTAGATAACAGTGGATTAGTGCAGTGGAGCTCAACCCTGCTCCTCAAACAATGCTGATTTTCCCTAATTCCAGCATATCTGATGCAACTAAGGAACTAACAAGCCCTTGCAAAGCTGAACTGGGTGTGTTACAGCAGGAAAACTCTAAAACAAGCAGTGTAGTGATATTCCAGGACCGAGTTTGAGGACCACTGTATTAGTGTATATATGGTTTATGCAGGCCTAGCATTGAAATGGTCCTTCAACATGATGAATTTGCTAAGATGAGCATAGACTTGGTTGATCAGGTAGATGATGGCATCCTCATCTCCCAGGCAGGGCTCATAAGTGAACTGGAGGGGGTCCATGGCTGGACTGTGGGTCAGGGCTGGTCCAGGACAAGCCTCTCCATGGTCTTCATTACATGGGACATTAATGCCACTGGTTTGTAGTCCTTGATGTCTCTGGGTCATGGCATCTTTAGCACAGGAACAATGCAGGACCTCTTGCATATCATAAGTACCCTCTTATGATAATATGGCCTAAACCCAACAGCTAACAGTTCAATGTCCAGGTAACAGGCACGTACTTTGATGGTAATATGACCAGGGTGACACCAGGATGACTCTGCGCTTACTGCTCTTGATGTTGTTCCGGTCATCCCAAACAGTATGAAGGCCATCAATGGAGATGTTGTCATCTGCAATATCCGCGTGTAGCCATGTCTCTGAGAAGCACATTAGACTACACTCCTGATACTCACTCTGGCTTATGCTGTTAGCTCATAAATCTTAGAACCATATTATGTATATGTAATGTTGCCATAATGTTGTGAAAGTTAGCTTCTCTAAACATTCCTTTAATCTTTTATTTCAATTACAGGAATGTTGCAGTGTTATGCTCACTGTGAATTTGTGAACTTGGTCATGAAATGACCAGATTTGTTAATGTTTTGTTTGTACTGCTTTAAGTTCTTTAAAGATGCATATTTTTCCCCACAGTTTTGCTGGCCTAGTTTTGATCCACCTTCCTACATGTCTCCAATAGATTTTGTTAATTTCTCTGCTGTAACACACCTACTAAACGTGATGATTAATTGATCTGTTGAATCCCATATTGTGCAGCATGATCACCAAGCAGTGTATGAATCTGGCCCTCAAGGACTGGAGTTGAAATGACTCTGCCTTAGAAGAAAGGGTCACTGCAAATCAATACAAGTTATTCTGACTCATCACCTGAAATGAAACGTCTTCATCTTGATGGGAGTGGTCTCCTCAAGCATGAAAATACTCCCATACAAATGAGGGGGTCGCTGAATGGTATGAGGAATATGACAATAATATATGTTGAAGACTGTGGTCTTCACAGTCACCAGATCTCAATCTAGCTGATCTCTTATGGAAGATAATGGATTAACAGCATTTCCACCATCAAAACAATGATGCTCCATCTCAAAGAATGTTAGCCTGTATCTCAAATAGTCTCTTTCAGTTCTTGTAGACTTGTAGAATCTATACCAAAATTCAATGAAAATGTTCTTGACCACCTAAAACCCAATTATTAATTTTAAATAATATTTTCTTTTCATTTTTCACCCATCTCTATATATTCAGCATTTCTAGGAATAGACAAACAGAAAGATCATCTTTTTTCTGCAGTCATAACTTGACCATTCATAATTTATTCTGAATAGCATGTGTATGGTACAGGGAGCTCTAAGGTAATTTTCATATAAATCAGTTATGTGCATATCTGTTATGTGCTTAAGAGCAGTAGCATTACCACGCAGTAATCTCATCCCTGCAAAAAAGGACCACTACATCACAGAAGCAGAACATGTTTTGTTAGCTTTTGTTCAGGCCATACCATACCAATGAACCTGCCCAATAATCCTCAGAGAACTTCCGATGTATATTGCCTATTTTCATTCAAATCATTTAATTTCTAATTCAGGTATGTTCACACAAATTGCACATGGTATTATCAAAGGTACTTTGCACTGTCTACTTTCTTTTTCAAGCAATGTTAGTAACTCTAGAGCTTCTTCATTTAAAAAACGATAAGCTCTTGTGGGGCAGTTACAGCATTCCCATAACTGTATTGGAGTTTTCTAATGCAAGGCTGGCACACACTGATAACATGTTTCCCTTCACGTTGGTAATCACATGTGTGATGAGGTGACAGATAATAAAAAGCACTGTATGGGAATGGTGCTAGGCTAATAACCCAGGAGCCTTGAAGGTTTTCCATGGGAAGAAAAGTGAACATGCTTTGGGTAAGAGATAAGAAATGGGAAAATGCCTCAGGTGCTCTTGCGTCATGTAACTGTTCAATGATGAATAAATCAAATGATTCAAATGCTCCAAAATTATGTGGTACATTTTGTTGTATTTACTTTCATTAAGAGCCATTTTAATTATGAACCCTTTTAAATGTTTTTTTTTCTCTGTGTAGAGATCATAAGACCTCACTCACAATTCCTAAGTGGCATGACTGAAGAACAAGAGAAATGAGGGCAGAATGCAGCATGTATTCTGCTGGGTTTCCATTGCTACAGTCACTAGATTAACAGTGTCTGATGGTTATGTGATGGCTTACTGAAGCTTTATTTCACCACTCTGATTGATTCCAGCCTCATTCTTGCTTTTACAACACTGTCGGGACAAGTGATTGCACTGCTGATGGGGCTAATAAAGCCTGGCCGATAACCCTTCCTCCCTTGACCTCCCATATCCATGTATCTTTAATTCTTTAGCTACACTGCTCATCTCCCCTTGTTCTTACCCTCCACACCACCCCACCTCCCTTACACTTGGGCCTTGGTAAAAGCTTTTGGCTTTATGAGACCAGATTGATTTCCAATGTTTACCACTGGCTTTCTCCTGCTGTCACTGAAAGGATCTTGACAGAGAGAACCCTACAGCTTGGTCACAAGAAAATGAACTTGCTTATTGCTGTTAGGTTTCAGTAATAAGACAGGAGATGGAAGACAAGAATATATCATTGCTATCAAATAAAGTGGTATTTGTTCAGGAGGAGAAAAAAACAGGTAATGTAGTAAAACTATTTCTAATCAGACTAGTCAGAGTTTTTAGTAAAAGTGCCTCACAAAATGTCCATGCCTTGAAAATATTCAAGGGGCGATTAATTTTTCACACATATCACTCACATGCTGTATAGCCTTGCTCTATAAAAAATTTAACTGTCATTTAAAGCAGTTAAAGTGACAGGGTGTAGCAGTTTTAACTTAAAACAATAGGAATCAATGTGTTCCACCAGTGTGTCAAATTCACATTGATAGAACAATCAATTAATAGGGAGTAATAGGGAGAATGGTGTCTCTGTCATTGTCACTCCAGGTCCAGAATGCTGCCACCGCACTAGGCTCATTATATGGACAAAAGTATTGGGACATCCCATTCTAAATCCATAGGCATTATTATAGAGTTTGTCTCTGCTTTGCCACAATAACAGATAACAGAATGTTTCCCCATTCCTCCAGAAAAGCATTTGTAAGTTCAGACACTAATGTTGGATGTCCTTGCTTGCAATCTTTGTTTCCCAAGATGGGGTTAATGTTTTTACACCAAACTCACTCAACCAAACCTTTATGTTTGATTTTTCCACTGAGAGACAATCTTGCTTGAACAGAAAAAAAGCTTTTCCCAATCTGTTTCCACAAAGTTAGAAGCATACAATCATCCAAAATGGCCTAGACAAACCCATGAAAATCGAACCCATAGCATTATCCCTGCTCCTCAAAATTTTACATTTGACACAATACAGTCAGGCAGGTAACATTCTCCTGACATTTGTCAAACCCAGACTCATCCATCTGCCAAAGTGTCAGACAGAAAAGTATGTATTCATATTTGTCACTCCACAGCATAAGTTTCCACTGTTTCAGACTCCTGTGGTGGTGTTCTTTACACCATTTCATCTTACACTTAGCATTGTGTTTGGTCTTATAAGGCATGCATGCAGCTGCTGAGCCACAGAAACCCATTTCATGAAGCACATGCCCAGTTTACAGAATGAAACCAGAAACCTTGCTGCTCCCTAACCATCAAGTCCCCGTTCAAACCTCAAGTGTCCCTAATAATGTTGTAATAGTGCTTTAACAGATTTATTTATTGTCTGATAGTTATTTTATTACATTTAATGAACTGTCCAATGAACAAAAATATATACAGTATATAGCAAAAATAAAAATATTTATATAGAATTTTGGCTATTATGCCAAAAAAAAGCATTGGAGCATTTATTTTGACCCATTCATTGTAAAATTTTCACACAGTGTGCAGAACAAATGCAAGTGGGAGACTGTCAAAAGTGAACACAGACAAAAATGGTGACACATGGTAAGAACATCAGGAAGAGGTAAATTCTTCTTTACTTCTCTGCCATAAATTGATTCAAACAAATGTGCTTTGGGCCAAATGTGTATGCTTATCTCAAAACCATACTTAAAATGTCTCATCTTAACATTTTACAATTTATATTAAAAAAATGATTAATTTCCTTTCATTACTGTCTGCTTTGCTGGTATAGTGGGACACCAGCACATGCTACTCTCCATTGCACTACTCTCCATTGCACTCTGTTCCACTAGAACAGTCAATAACATCTCTGTACTCTAATCAGAGAGTCAAAAACAGTAAGCTCTCATTAATACAGAGTGATGGTAAAAAGATGGAGAGGGGAAGAAGATGATGCTAAATGAGATGAAGCTGAGCTTTATCCATGGCCATTGTGACTGCGGATGAGCATAGAATGAATAGTTAAATGGTGAACAGGCGGGGAATCTGAGTAGTCTTTTATTTTTAGCCAGACTGCTAATGCATTTCAGTCTGTCTGCCAAGCCCTGCCAAAGAGGCAGGAGGTGTGTGTGCTGGGGCGAAAGGGGGGAGGAGGGGTGTTATAGTGCATATGATGCTCTTTTCAAACTAGCTCTTCCCTCCATTTAGACAGTCAATCCTCTCTCTCTCTCTCTCTCTCTCTCTCTCTCTCTCTCTCTCTCTCTCTCTCTCTGTTTGTGTCTCTCTCCCTCACTCTCACTTGTTTTTTTGCTCTGGTATGGGGTTCTTGTAATCCATACCTGGATGGGCGCCAGCTATCTCTGCAGGCACCTGCGTCAGCCAGCTGCATACAAAAACAACTTACTCGCCTCCATCCTCCATGTTCAACTGCACACACACACACACACACACACACACACACACACACACATATATATATATATATATATATATATATATATATATATATATATATATATATATATATATATATTTCAGTTGTGTCCTATATATAAAGTGTACAGTGTGGGGTACTGTGATTATGTTCGAGTCAAATTCATTTAAGGTTCATTTAAGGACAGTACTCCCATAGAAATGATATAGAATGTCTATGTAATGCGATATTATATTATACTGCAGTGACATTTATAGCTGAATAGTATGTTTATATGTATGACCCTTTGCCTGTGCTATTCTACCAGAGAAAAGTATACTTTATCAAGAAAAGGCATGTTGACCTAGAACAGCGAGTGTGTGACCGAGGTCACTTTAAGCCTCAGGTCATACAAACCAAGTCAAATGACCTACCTGTTTCTGTGTAAAGACTGTGTGTGTGTGTGTGTGTGTGTGTGTGTGTGTGTGTGTGTGTGTGTGTGTGTGTGTGTGTCTGTGTGTTAGAGAGAGAGTCATTGTGGCAGTCTCCCAACAGTAAACACCTGCATTAACTGCAGGGTGAGTAGCGCTGCACTTGTTGTCATGGCTACGGGTGTGTTAGGGGGAGCGTGGTGTGCCGGGCTGCACTCGTTATCTGGCTGACCCGTAAACCACAGGCGGGCTGGCAGGGAGCCAGCATTGGGCCTGCTCTCCACACAGCTTTGATTTCAGAGAAAATAAAGCAGAGAGAAGAGGGTTTATCCTCTATGCTCCACGGCGCTCTGGCTCAGCCCCCCGCCCCCAGCCACAGAGAGGAGCATTCAGTAAGGAAGAGGAAATCTCTTGCTCTGCCTCTCACCCTGACAACCTGTCTGTTGGGGTGTTTTCACATGATTGTAGGATGGACCAGCTACCTAGTCGTCCTAATCATGTCCAAGATTAGATTGTATTGGCAAGAACTACATAACTTACCTTCTAGCAAACAGAGCTTTATATGAGGTGACATGGTGGTGCAGCAAATATAGTGTGTGTGCTGCACAGCTTCAGGGGTCTGTGAGGTGTTTGGGGTGTTCTCATATCTGGTTAGGATTTCTGCTGGGTACTCCAGTTTTCTCCTCTGACCTTCCAAAAACACATGCTAAATTGCTCCTAGGTTTGTGTTTGTGTTTGTGTGTGTGTGACAATGGAGGGATAGATGAGTAGGTACTATTTAATAGTATTTTTTTGTTGTTTTTCATAGAACAGCACAGTACAAGTTACCCCCATCATACAGTTATTAAACTAACATGGTGCTTATTTTATACTGAGTGGTCTGTTAGGTCATGCTTTACATCCTAATGCTAATGCTAAATGCTAATCACTATTTCACACAATTTTAAGTGTTATCCTTGCTGTCATTTTGTAATCATAAGCTACTGAACTCATGCTAACCAGCTGTACTGATATTATATACATATAAGCTAAATTATATATATATATATATATATATATATATATATATATATATATATATATATATATAGCTAAATTAATTTTCTCCTTAAAGAAAGCCTTGAGACTCCAATTTCCAACTTGTTTAAATGTATATTATATTTTTATTTAATTGCTCTATAATTGCTTGTGAGATCATGATCACTTCAACCCTTGAAACGTTACTGTTATCAATACGATTATAATGCTGATAAAAATAGCAACAGTAGTTATAGCTCCAAAGACATTTCCTTTACCAGCTGACTGAACTCTCTCTGAATTCTCTACACTGAGAAATCCACTGACTGTCTGAGTGTAAATGTGTGACCATCATATTTATCTGCTGTGAAAGAAGACTGCACCATGACAAATGTTAAAAGGAGTCTTTTATTGTGGCGTGGTGCAATTACACGTTCTCACCAGATATGGTGTTGCTTTAATATCCTTACATAACATTTTCTAATTTGAAAATATAAAAATCAGGAACTTGGTATGAGAACTGTTTTCAACTTTCTCATATGGAATTCTGACTTTAAAAAGAGTATTTACAGTAAATCAGTTATCATGTGAAAGCAGAATTATGGTGTATTTGAACAGTTTGTCAGTTCACATCATCAAATTATGACTACCAGCTGTTTGCCTCTGCATGATTATCAACATATAAACGTGGTATCAAAAATGCATAACAGCTGGTCACAGCTCCTAAACATGAGCACCATTAAACTTGTTTATTTGTAAGCTGTGTTTAAGCACTTTTCCTGTGGTATGTTTAGAAATGTATGAGTCTGTGAGAACTGTTTAAACATACCATTAGCAGCAACTTTCCTACAGAAGAACTTTGCCTATTTACATCTGAGGAACAGAGCCTTCCAGCACGTTCATGAAAAGTTAAAATTAGTGACAGCAGCTTTCAGTGGCATTACGTTCTGTCCTCAGCATGGAATACAGGAAAGTTGCTCCCAACTAATAGCACAGGGAGCTGCTTTTTCAGGGACGGAGTGTGCAAGGGTTTGTGTCAATGCTGAGATGTAGGGCAGGAATGTGTACATTGTTTTTTTATTATTATAATAAAGAAGTTTATTCATATTTATGAGTGATTGATCATATACGCTCTTGCAAGTGAGATATATTTTGAGCAAGAGGCCCATTTCAAAGGTCAAGGTCTCATATTTTAGTTTCATAACAATAACTTGTGTATAAACACTGAGAGTTTTGGGATGTAACATCAGACAACATTGGCCAGAAACCTCTCCAGGCTTACCATGGTGCCAGAATATGATACATGTCTTTCTATGTGATAAACTTTTATATTCACAAGATGTGTCAGCAGAGATGCTTCAAGTACCTAATACCTAGCGTCCCTAATAAATAAACAGCTCCTGCTTTAAACTTAAATAAATGCTTATTCACATTTCTACAGAGTATCTATGGAAAAGGTTTACATTTCTGATTATTCAGAAGTTATTTGTATTCTGTGAATTCCTAATTAATTACATTTGAATCATATTTACTACAAATTAACCAAATCATCAGTTCACAATTTTGTAAATTGACCATTATTAGCTGCATTTGCTTGTTGGATAAGGAACAATACATTTGTTGGGAATTGACCGTCCCGAGTGTTTGTGAGCTGAAAATGCAATAGTTTTTGAGTCTTTTTTAATGATTAGATTGACAGTATATTGACAGTAGTCCAAATAAAACACAATAAAAACTCAGATTGTCCTTTGTTATTTTTGTTATTTATGTATGTTTCAGTATTATCACTTCTCATGACTTTTATTTAGAAATTTGAAGACTGTGTCTGCAAATTGGAGGCTGATTGGATAGGATTTAGATTGGGTAAGTCTGTGGGGCAGCTTTTCCAAAGATGGTACATTACTTTAGCAAACTTGTGCACATTATTAGTGATTGTGAGTTTCTGTTTAGAGACTATTATTTTGATGTTGGCAATGGAACATTTACTAAAAAGAAAGAAAGAAAGAAAGAAATAAATAAATAAATAAATAAATAAATAAAGTCAAGCCTATGGTGCACAGATGAGGGTAATGTTTCCATTTTTCTTTTTCTTTTTTAAACTCTCCTTTATTCTTTGAGATATGTAAAACTTTCTTAGAGAACAATGTTGCCTATTGACATCTGAGGAACAGGGGGTACCAGCGCATAGGTGAAGATTTAACAGATCTGCATGCTGTTCCTCAGTAGGGAACACAATAAAATATCTGCCAGTCGAGGGCACTGGCTGAAACTGCTTTTCAAGGACTAGGTGTTCTGGCAATTCATGCCTTGAAATGACTAAAGTTGTTTGTGTGCCCTCACAGTTTAGGGCTAGTTTAGAGAGAGAGTCACAATGTTCCCTGACAAGCACACTGAGACCCACTGGAGCCAAAAATCAATGACAGCCTCTCACTCACCCTCCCACAGCCACTGCATACAGCACATGAGCTCACTTAACTTCTCTCTTTTAATTGCCTCTTAAAAACTCCTCTAGACTGAAGTTTGGCTCTTTGTCTTTCAGTAATATAGGCAAACTCAGCCTCTTCTATTTTAACAGCATAATTGCCCACTCTTAGTTCAACTGGCACAGTGCACCAATTCCTTTGAGTTCACCACTGGCTCTGATTGGCTGCACTAAGAATTACTCTCTCTGCCCAATCAAATGACAAAAAGTTCTGCCCCCTGTTCAGCTCTGAATTTTCTGTCACTGATAAAAGAAGGTGTTGACAAGAAGATGCAACAAACACACAGTGGGGTAAGCAAGTGGGAGGGCAGTGAGTGGAGTGTGAGGGATATTCTTTATCAGAGTGCTCACAGTGTTACAGTAACATATTGTCCTGCCAAGATTGGAAGGCAATAAATTAAATTCTATATTAGCTCTTGTTTCATCCTTTCCACGGCAGCAGGACAAAAAATACTAAACCAATTTAAACAGTTCACAGCATAAAAATAAAAACTCAAAAATATACATTACATTAGTATTCACAGGCTTTGCCATTCCACTCAAAATTGAGCTCAGGTACATCTTGTTTCCACTGATCATCCTTCAGATGTTTCTTCAGTTTGATTGGACACCTGTGGTAAATTCAATTGATTAGACATTATTTGGAAAGACACACCTGTTTACATAAGGCCACATAATATTGAGGCACAGACTTGGGGAAGAGTGCAGAAACATTTCTGCTGCATTTAAGCTCCCAATGAGCACAGTGGCCTCCATGATCCATAAATAGAAGACATTTGGAACCACCAGGACTCTTTCTAGAGCTTGCCGCCTGGCCAACTGACTGATCATGGTAGAAGGGCCTTAGTCAGGGAGGTGACCAAGAACCTGACAGAGCTCCAACATTGCTCTGTGGAGAGAGCAGAAGCTTCCAGTTGTAAAACCATTTCTGTAGTACTCCATCATTCAAAGCCTGTAAGGAGAGTGGCAAGACAATGAAAGGAGCATGACAGCCCATCTGGAGAACTCTCAGATCATGAGAAAAAAATAATCTTGTCTGATGAACCAGAAACTGAACTCTTTGGCCTCAGTGCCAAGTGCCATGTTGAGACGAAACCAGGCACTGTTCATTGCCTAGCCAATATCATTCCTACAGTGAAGCATGGTGGTGGCAGCATCATGTTGTGGGGATGTTTATCTGCAGCAGGACCTGAGAGACTAGTCAGGGTCAAGGAACAGATGACTGCAGCAATGTACAGAGACATCATTGATGATAACCTGCTCCAAAGTGCTCAGGGTGAAGGTTTATCCACCCTATTTGTATGCAGCCAAGATAACAAAGGAGTGGCTTCGGGACAAGTCTGTGAATGTCCTTGAGTGGCCCAGCCAGAGCCCAGACTTGAACTTGATTGAAAATCTCTGGAGATATCTCAAAATGGCTGTGCACCAATGATCACAATTCAATCTGATGGAGCTTGAGAGGATCTGCAAAAAACGGGAGAAACTTACCAAAAACAGATGTGCCAAGCTTGGAGCATCATAATCAAAAAGACTTGTGGCTGTAATTGCTTCAACAAAGTATTGAGCAAAGGCTGTGAAAATGTATGTACATTACATTTGTGTGTGTGTGTGTGCGTGTGTGTGTAATTACAGTGCTGTTTTTCACATGAAACTATTATAAATCTCAGTATGATTGGTTTATTCCACTGTCATTTTTTAATCAACTTGGCTAATCAGCATTTACATCACAATGAGCAGGTCAGCGCTGAAAAATTTAGGGAGTTTCATCATTTAAGCAGCTGCTTGGGTGCGCCTGAAATACCTGAATCACAGTGTGTGTGTGTGTGTGTGTGTGTGTGTGTGTGTGTGTGTGTGTGTGTGTGTGTGTGTGTGTGTGAAAGTGACCCCTGGAAAGCCTTCTCTGGAGATCCCCTCTCATTCTCTGCCTCCTCTCCCTGCCGGACACTCCGTTCTCTGCTTTTATCGCTTGTCTGTCTCAGAAGAGGAGAATCAATTACTTTTTAATAAGAGCTCCAATTAGGCTGGAGCGCATTGTGCTAAATATAATCCTTATTGTCATGATCTAATAAGCAGGAGGCCGTGGTTTGACCCCTGTCAGTGCTGAGATAGCGTTGGGGAGCTTCTCAGTAAAGATTATTATTCAGAACATAGAGTGATGGAATGTAACAAGGCAGGACGACTGTGCTACAAATACACCAGCATGGAGGAGCTGCTCAGGCTTCCCAGCACAGCTCAGGAAATTCATTGAGTTTTTTTCACACAGTTAAAGTGATGATAAGCTCCCTCTGTGCCCCTACTTTGTTGTGGCATCTCTCATACTATATACAATGTGCAAGGCACTTACACTACATAACCACTGTGTGCAGTTATGGTAAGCAGAACAGTCCAGCCTTCAGGTGGATGAGCTTCAAAAGCAGAAGACCATAGTGAGGTCCCCTTCCATCAGCCAAGAACAGAAGTGTACTGTAGTGGACACAATAAGTTGTGGACACAAATTCATCAATACTTTATACAAAAATAGAGAAGTGTAGCCTTGTCTGATAAATCTCAATTATTTCTCAGGCACACAGATGGTAGGGTTATTGTTAGAATTTGGTATTTTAACATTTTAAATCAATTAATAGAAATTGGTAATATTAACCATTAGTACTAGTACTAACTCTTAAGTTTTAGCTCTGTTGACAAGCAGGGGTTTCATTTTTGGTTCATTTAATTTTTGGTCAGGGGGTAGAGAGGTCCTGTGGAGGGGTAGGATCTCGTTTTAAGCTTCAGAGCTCCGTAAAAAAAAATATTCTGCATTACTGGCCCAAGCCAGATAAGACCCCTGGAAAAATTTTGACACTGATGTGCTGATTTGAAGACCTGAAGTAATGGTAGAGTATTACAAATGCTAAGCTGAGATCACAGGTCTAGAAATCTAAGATGGTGCTTGAGAATGATCTAGTGGAATATATCTAGAACATTAGGGAATGGTGCAGACAGCACAATGATTTTGACTGACCATGGTGCAATAATAACACTGAAAATGAATCAAATTGAATCTGGTCTAAAAATAGAAGAAAAGTAAGTAGTATGAGAAGTGGTAAGAAAAGCAAGGAAAGTGTCTGAGTTTGATTGGATAGGCCTGTGATCAATCCGGGCAGGCCCAGGCCTAAAGTAGATACATAAACCTACTTTACCCTTAAGCTAACTATAACCATATAACATCAGCAACAACAATTGTTGGTCTGAGCATTATATCAGCCCTTCTATCATCAGGTTTTCCAACACAGTCAAGGCATTTTGTCCTAAAGTGTATGAAAACTGACACACACTCCCACATACACACCCACATTCCTCAGCTGCCAGTAGCTGCAACAGGGCCAGCTCACTGACAAGCTTGAGACAGGTAAGGCTTTTTCAGACAAGAAAGCCATTTAGAGCTCATGGACCTACGGTGACACTCTGTAAGGCAGTGTTCATGTTCTGTTATTCAGATAAATGACCTTGGTGCTGTTGTGCCAGCTGGCACTAGTGGAGGTGTTTGGCCTGTTCACATAACCAAGATCATCTCAATAAATCAGACATGCACCATGCTACCACTGCCTGCCAATCACTGCCATTGTTCAGAAATCTCTCTCTCTCTCTCTCTCTCTCTCTCTCTCTCTCTCTCTCACACACACACACACACACACACACACACACACACACACACACCTAGGATAAAGATCTCAGAGGCTGCCAGCACTTTTCCATCTTTCCACCATCTCAAGGTCATTGTGCAAGACAGAAATTGCGCAGAGTGTGTGTGTGGGTGACATACTGTACACTGATATTGTACTAATATAATAAAAGGTCCATTTTTAGAGCATGTCATGGACGTCAGCGCAAACACATACTCTCGGCTACCTGCGCACGTAAATGGCAAAGCAGGGAACAGAGGCTGAAAATAGACATACACAGTCAGAGAGTCATGCACATTGAATGGAATATTGAATGAAGTGTATATATATAATGCACATGCCTTGGTCTAGTTGTTGTAATTTCATATCTGTCAATCATCACACTTTAAATGGCTTTTATGGAAAAACGACAGCAGTAGGTACAGTATGTGCCTGCGTCAGCAGAACAGGAGATGCAGTTTCCAAGATTGTTCCTATGAGTCCATTTTTTCATTATAATCTCCATTCCTGTGATTGTAGGTGTTGTTTGGCAGTCTGGATGTCTGGTTTCATTGATAAAAAAAACGTGGGAAATTTACACAGTAATCCTCATATAGCCTGCTGATGTTATCTAGCATTAAGTACTGATAAACCTTTGACTGCAGTGTGTAAACACTCACCATTTGACCCCAAGTGGGATTTGATGGCTAATAAACAGTCAGTACACTCTAGTATCGGTATTTGTTGTGTGATTGGGTTGCAGTATTAACCTTTTTGCTTAAGTGGTTGGAATGACAAAATGTAAGAGCAACAGTGCTTATAACTTGGGACTATTTGTAATATAATAAAGAGAGCAGAGAGCACGCTGTCAAAATAGTAATTAAAGAAAATTTTATTTTGTACCACTTAAAATTTAGCAATGATGCTCTACTGATATATAAAAGGGAGAATATGAATATGAGAATATGAAACAAGCAGGATCACGCTTGTGAGAACTGTGTAAGGCTTCCTAACTGGAGTCATATTTGTGCAAGATCTTATTATATTACTCTAGTGCATCTCTCAGCTTGTCCAGAAATGTATTAAGTGTGTATTTTAAGGTCAATTCATGCTTCATCAACAAATCTGTGCCACAAATATAGTATAGGTATCTCAAAGTTGCATACCCTAAATCATACCCTATGTCAAACTTTGGATATTTCACATCAATAACAGGCTGTGACATGCTCTGATTGGTCCACTTGGTAGTGTTGTATTTCTGCCTTTGCCACCTTATTTAAATTCAGTTGGATGAAATGAATTGGATCAATGGTGATTCAGACAATTATCTTCTGATATCTTCACTCCCTCAAGTGGTGCAGAAACACTTTTAAGAGTAAAACAGCTATTGGCTTCAACATCCATTCCATTTCAACCGCCATCATTTATAGCATGTCAAGGAAATAAACAGAGCCCCATAGAAAACCCATCACCAGCTAATGTTTAGGCAGTGTAATTGCAGAGTGACAGAGACACATCAACACACAAATAGAAATGCTCACAATGGCATAGGCCACTTGTGCATGATATGGTGTAACCTTTGCCTTGTTTCCATATAGTACACATAATTTTCAAACCCTTGGTTTTGAGTTGATAACCCCAAGATGGATAGATGGAATCATGCTGTCAGTGTATCGGTCCGTTGTGGTGAAGAGGGTTTTACTGGTCAGTCTACGTTCCTACCCTCACCTATGGTCATGAGCTGTGGGTAATGACCGAAAGGACAAGATCGCGGATACAAGCGGCTGAAATGAGTTTCCTCCGTAGGGTGGCCGGGCGCTCCCTTAGAGATAAGGTGAGATACTCGGTGATCCGGGAGGAGCTCAGAGTAGAGCCGCTGCTCCTCTACATCGAGAGGAACCAGTTGAGGTGGCTCTGGCATCTTTTTCAGATGCCCCTGTCTGCCCAGGGAGGTGTTCCAGGCACGTCCCCCTGGGAGGAGACCGCGGGATAGACCCAGGACACGCTGGAGGGACTATGTCTCTCGGCTGGCCTGGGAACGCCTCGGGGTCCCTCCCGAGGAGCTGGCTGAGGTGTCGGGGAAAGGGAGGTCTGGGCATCCCTGCTCAGACTGCTGCCCCTGTGACCCGGCCCCGGATGAAGCGGCAGAAGACGGACGGACGGATGGATGGATGGATAGATGGAAAAGATGGAATAGAAGGAAACTCTGAATTGTTTCAGATCCAAGTGAGAGTGGAGCTTGATTTTCTTCTCTTTGTCAAAGTTGTTGTTTATCTGATGTAGATTTAGTGTAATACTAGATCTTTCTACCAGGTTCCTCTTACACCTCTCTCTGTGTTTGCTCTTGTTTTTCTTCCCAAGTCCTTTTTCCTAGCCATGTGCTTTTGTTTTGATTGCCTTATCTAGCTCCAACCTCTTGTCCTGTTTCAGTTTGTTACTCCTCCTGTTCGTAATCATCCCCAGCTGTAGCTTGTTTAATGGTGTATTGATCTACCCCCTTGTTCAACCTCATCCTTTGTCATACATTGTGTTGGTTTGGCTCTTGTTGTATTTTTCATGGATGATTCTGGAGGTTTCTTTGTTTCTGGCAACATTAGGACTATCAAATATTCACACACGCACACTTATTGTCTATAATGTGGCCTTTTAGGCTACAAATAACATTAAATATGAATCTGTGAGATGTTTATTAGACAGGTGTCACAACTGTAATCTCAGTGTTCCAGGAAATCCTACAACATGACCACACCAACAAATGTAATCAGTGTTTTCAACATGTTTTGGCAGTTGGGAAACTGGCCTCATTCCACATAAGCATTGGCACTGACAAAGCTATTGTGTCCAGTGTGCTGCCAGCTTTGGGACAGCTCTGGCGACTCAGTTATCTTTGCCTTTCTGTTGAGAGTAAATATTGGCACATATATATTATAGATCACCCACTCCCTCCACCACCCCTCTCAAACACACACACACACACACACACACACACACACACACACACACACACACACACACACACACACACCCATACACACACACACAGTGTACATGTTTGAGGGCAAAGTCACTGTCAACCAGTGCTCCTATTCCTGGCAGTAACACACTATAAAACAATGTAGGTATTGAAGATCAGAGAAATAAACAGAAAATGCAGAAACAGAAACTTTCACAAAGACCTCAACCATGAAATATAGTCTACATCATTAATATGATACATAATGTATGTAGATGTTCTTTTGATTCTTCTACATCTGACTAATCTCATGCACATTCAATAATATAGAGATCTGGACTCTGGAATAGCCAGTTTATTGTTCTGAGAACATGAGCAGCTTCTTTGTTTGAGGTATGATGTTGATAATGTTCCATAAATGTACCATCAAATGTACAATATTGTAGTTTTTTTTACATAATAATACCTTAACTGGTACAAAAAAACATGGCTAGAGAAAAGCTTTGTACTTCTGTAAGTACAAATATGTACTTCATTTTCTTACTGTGTTGGAGAACATGAGATTTTTCCAAATATTAAATTTAATCAGAATTCACATTGCAAAACACAATTTGAGTGTCCCCCAACCCCAGACAATCACGGCCACCCAAAACACCCACATCATCTTGAAATGACTGACAGGGAACCACACACCCCCTTGCCCCCACCCTATTTGAAACAAAAGTACAAGGTTAAATTTTCTGGAAATTCTGAACATCTTGGAGTGTTGAACAATGCTGTGCATAATATTGCTACAGTGTTCCCTCTTTTATCAGTGTGAGTGTCATGATGGTTGCTTCCATTACATTCTCACTAAATTACATAGAAATGCCCAACATTTTGTGGTACTTTCTCAGTACTGTGCAATTACTTTGCATATACTTAGGGTACCAAGTACCAAGGCTTTACACAGGAACTACACAAACATTCCACTCAAACTGAACACTTATCATCCAAGTTCTAGCAATTAGGCTGAAAAAAGAGAACTTGAATTTTAAGGACCCAGTGAAAACCATAGTTATAACCATTGCTATCTTATACGACCTAGATTGAGTTGTATTTCAAGCTAATAGAAAAGAACGTTCTGTAAGATAATCATTTTATTTTCTAATGTTTTTGTACCACACTGAAAAATGTAATATGTGTCAAGTGCAATTCACTGTGTGTCACTGCAATTCAAATCACTTAAACCATGAAATCAGCATGTGATGATCTTGGAGGAAAGTGTAAGAGAGGGGTGGAGAAGTCAGAGGACTATGGGAAGACCCCCATCCCCACCCAAATAAGTGGAGTCAGGAAAGATAGATGACAGGGTTGAAAAGGAGGAGACAAGGTGGTGGTGGGTTGTGTAACTGACAGCAGTATTACTCACATTACCACACAGAATTATAGATTGAAGCCTCTGATTAGCCAACGAGAGGGCTTCACTCTGGTGCCCTAGCAACGCACAGGAAGAAAACATCTACTAACGTTTTACAACAGGTGTACGGGTGCCAGAAAATTCACTCCCATAGCAATTACCAATAGTAAAGTTTCCCATCAGAATACAATAAAAAAAAAACATTACCTGGGGAAATGAAGAGCAGGTAGTTAGAAAGGCTGAGGAAAGACCTCCACCCTTTTATTCTAATGCAAAAATTGCTTGTGATAAATTGCTCTTCCTGTTTAGTTGTATGTCTTCAAAAAGGTGTGTGTGTGTGTGTGTGTGTGTGTGTGCGTGCGTGCGTGTGTGTGTGCATGTGTGTGTGTGTGCATGTGTGTGTGTGTGTGTGTGTGTTATAAACCATGGTTGTCAGTCAGGCTACAGAAAACAAGGACCAGCTCTTCAGTCCAGTGAGTTGACAAGGCCATATTCTGGGTTTTGATCAACAATATGAAGCAGGTCCACATTCCAGTCTTGGTAATCGTGGCAACTTGGTCTCCAAATATAAGTGAATTATGCCAGGCAGTAATCATGACTGGGATGCACAAGGATCTACTAACCATAGCGTTCTTGAAATGCCATAGGGCTGTGGCAACCAGCTCCCCATTTCAAAAAACTACACTGTGCAGAGGTCACATCTATATCAAGTATCAAGAGGTTTCTTTTATCCCATAGGATGTTAACTGCAATGGTTTCAGGAACTCTCTTCACTCGAGTTGGTCATGAAATTGTCTAGATTTAAAGACTGCTTTAAAACTTCCCTGGGAGACCTTCAAAGCTGTGGTTTTTGTGTGTCTTACTCTTAATATGTGCCAATGTGTAATGTTGCGTTGTATGTGATCCATGTTGAAATGTCCCATTACAACTCATTTAGGCATTCCTATTGAATGTGATGGTTCTTCATGAAGACTCATAGAAACCTTTAACATGTTTTATTTGTTTGTTTTCTTTTCTTTTCTTCACTTGTAGTGGAATCATTATTTTTATTATGCCAATTGAGAGAGTGCATACCACTCCTAAAGACATGTGGTTACAGCAGCTGATGGGATGTGTCAAAGGGGGTCTGTAAGAAATTACAGTATGGAACCAGTAATACATTCAACATCATTATTTTCATGATGAAAGGTCCAAACCAAGAAGGCAACAGTCAATCAATCAACCAATGTTTATTTATATAGGGCTTTTTACAACAAGGGAGTTGTCATAAAGCAGCTTCACATAATTCTGGGTCCCAGCCTCAAATGAGCAAGCCAACAGGAAACAGTGGCAAGGAAAATCTCCCTCAGGCTAGGAGGAAGAAACCTTGAGAGTAACCAAGGCTCAAGCCTCCTCTGGTCGACAACTCTTGCTATCGCAGGGACCACAAGATGTAATTAACTGAAAGAGAATTTGATAATGAATGATCAACAACCATCATAGACAGAATTGGTCTGGATGCACCAACGATTCTTTGATTCAATGATTTATACTCATTATTGCAGTCTGTCCCTATCATGCACAGGATGGATTTGATAACTAAAGTGGAGAATTGACTCTACGGTTTCATCAGCTGACACAGAAAGTGTGTCCTCTGTTGGGCCTTTTTGAGGATAGAGTTGATGTAGATCTGATGTAGAATGGCATTTCCTAGAAACTTAAAGAGCTCTATGGCTGACACAGGGCTGCTGGATATATGAGGGGTAGCAGCACTAAAGGGTGTCTCATGTGACATTACAGTGAAATTGTAGAGTAAGTGTAAGCTTGTTTTTACTGTAAATGATAAAAAAACCTAGTTAAACCTATTGGAAATAAATCAAAATAAATAAGTAGAACTGTCTTGGAACTTTCAGTCATGCAACCCAAAATTTTCAGTACTGGGGAGTTTGTACTTGCCTGGTTATTCCATAGGTCTACTTGGATGGGCGTTCCTGAAACAAAACCTATGCCCTTGATATGATCCTTCGAATGTATGTGCTGAATAAGTGTGTATGTGACCAGCTTACCTGATATAGTATTACCCACTTCAGGCAAGGCGGTGACTGGTGTTAAGTGGAAAATGAGCAAAAGATTCAGACAGTATTGAGCAGACACATTGCCACCAGACTGCCTCTCTCTCTCTCTCTCTCTCTCTCTCTGTGTCTTTGTGTGTATGTGTGTGCGTGTGCATGCTTGTTTGTGTGTAATAGTGGACTGTAGCAGTCACTGCTGAGACGCCTGCTGCATACTAATGCACCTGCTGTATGAATGTGTATGTGTGTGTGGGTGTGTAAATCTGATGTTAGCAGGGAGCATTGAGGGCTTGTGTGTGAAGGACCCTGTCTGGAGGAATGGTACTGTCCCAGACACTACGCACCCAATCTGCCTGTCACTGCAGAGGGAAGAAGAGAGGGAGAGGGATGGAGGGAGGGAGGGAGACAGAAGGAAAAGTAAGGTTGGAGGACTCAGATGTTCTCTTCATCAGCAGCTGCGGTCCACATTGCCACGATTCCATGTTTCCATCTACAAATCAAAGCTGCAGTACCCATCAATCCAACTATTCCTACAACAAGACCTCAGAGTGATGAGCTCCTCTTGCAGTCTTCCTCTTTTCTCTTTCCTTTCTTAAATTTCTTACATTCTTACATTTACATAACTGTTTTTGTTTTTTTACCTTCTCTCTCTCTCTCTCTCTCTCTCTCTCTCTCTCTCTCTCTCTC